>JADBJO010000962.1:167647-180147 GCA_016801955.1 Conus betulinus | reverse complement strand
ATATCTTCAAATTTTCAGCAATGTGTGTGTGTGTGTGACTGTTATTTATTATATTTTTTTAAAGATCATGCTATTCGCAGAAACGTCTGCTAAAATTGACAAAGTTCATGAACTTTGATCAGCCCATTTATACTTTGTACTATTTGTACTTAAAATACTATCTCATTTGATACACATGTGTATTAACTTCAATTTTTCCAACTGTCTTAGTGCAACTGTTTATTTCCTTCGAACTTCTTGCTGATGACTGTTTGCACAATGCTGTTATCCTCCGTGCCCCCAAAATGGGATGAAAGGAAATCAGACCGTGCTCACTGTTTGCCCCGACTGCTGTGGGTTCAGGTGTACCATGGGGTGTGCTGGGGGGTGTCGCTGGCCTTCTCACTGTTGCTCTTCATTGGCAGTCACTATGGACCCACTGGTTCCTGGTGGTGAGTCGGTCTACTCTGTCTGCTGGCCATCTGCCATAATGGCTGTTGTGTGTCGCTTTCCTTGCTGCCCTTCTTTAATGCTTGGTCACGACAGAAATAAAGAAAAGCTGTTAAAGAAAACAGTAAGAGCAAAGCAAGACAACAACAACAATATTGATATTACAACAATAATAATAATAATGATAAAGATAATAATAATGATGATGACGACGAGATGATGATGATGATGACAACGATGATGATATTGATGATGATAATGATAACGATAGTAATGATAATGATTATGATAATAATGATGATTATGATTATAATAAATAAAGCCTATTATTTCTTTGATAATGATCATCATCATTGATGATAATGATGATGATGATTGTGAGAATTATGATAATAATAACAATAATAGTAGTGATGATGATGGTAATGATAATGACAGTAATGATAATTATAACGATAATGACGAAGTTGATAATAATAAATCAAGCTTGTTATTCTTTGATGATGATGACAACGACAATGATGATGCTGACGACGACGATGACGATGATAATGATGATTATGATAATGAAAAAACAATCAAACTAATTTTTCTTTACCATGGATATCATAATGTAGGGAAGACGATAAACTTTATAACCTAATTGTTTACAACAACAACAACACCAATGACAATGACGCGACAAGGACGACAACATATGCAAAAAAAAACTAACACTGGTAACAGCAAAGGACACTCAGGAGAGCTCGGACTTCTGACAAGGTCGAACAGATCCAGAACTGATCTGCCATTAGATCTGGATTGGCACCATGGAACCATACTAAAACGTAACTGATCTGTCCCTGGCACACACACACACACACACACACACACACACACACACACATACACAATCAAGAAGAGCAGGTTGAAGTAGCATTGTAATTAACACATATAAAGCTCTGTGTGTTACCCTCAGTGAATTCATATAAGACGCGTTTAAAATGTACCTTTAATGAATCCAGGTAAAGACCTGTCTTTTACACAGCCTCAATGAATACAGACAAAATGTTCTCTCTGTTACTTAGCCTCAGTGCATACAGGTAAAGACGGGTATGGTACTTACTGTGACGTGACAGCCACACCATCCTCACGCCCCCTTCTATTCCCCCACCTTCCACCCTACTCTAAGCTACCCCCCCCCCCCCCCCCCCTGGGCCCCCTTATTTCCCACCGTCCATGCCATCTGTCTGGTTTTCTTTTGAAGAAAGCCGCTTACACGCTGCTCCCTCCCCCCCCCCCCCCCCCCCCCCCCCCCCCCCCCCCCCCCCCCCCCCCTGTCACTCCCCACACCCCCTCTCACTCATCTCGTGCGCAGGTTATCGTCTCTGATTGAGACAAGGGATGTGTTTTATTTTTTCTCCTCGTTCCCTTCTACCGCCCCGGCGATCAGCCCATGCATGATGCAATTACCGACGGAAACTTGTACATGGGTCTCACACATGCAGGCCATGTAGATTTATCAATTCGCATACAGGCTGAAAGTAAGCCAATAGCTACGAGAGAGCGTTCTAAAAATCTTTTACACATTTCGTTACGCCCTAGGTGGTGAGGAATGATGCCCCCCCCCCCCCCCCCCCCCCCCCCCCTTCTTTGTCTTTAGGAACAAATCCGGACACGGAAACGGGAATTGGGTGTGTAGCTTAGCACACACAAAAAAGCATGGCTCTTCACACCACTGCTCCACAGACAGTTGTAAGACTGATTACCTCTAGTGAAACTAATCAGAAAACAGGTGCAGATAAGAAAAAAAGGAAAGATCATCTCCTGCGTAAAGTTTCATTGATCACCCAGAAGAACTGTAAGTTGAAACTATGTTTCTAAAATTTGAGACTATGCATTGGTTGTAGTATGCCATGTGTTTCAACAGTATAACTTTATGCCAATACTTGGTGACATCTAGCAAGATGGTGAATAAGTATTCTGTTGTAATAGTTTGTTTGCCACCACTTGACAAAAACTAGTAAGATGCTTGATTTTAACATTCTTTGTTAACAATCTCATTAACATTCTTTGTCAACAATTGGACTTTTGCCAGTATTCAATACTATCTGTTAAAATGAAACTGAATGACAAATTCTGATAAGAAAAACAGTATGCCTATACTGGATGAAAACTGTTAAATTGAGTTATGACACTGTTGATCGTTGGAATGCTTTGTAGTAAGTGATTTAAAGTCGAATCAACATGTGCACTTGGGTTAAGTGTTTTCCAAGTTACTTCAACTTAATTCATAAGAAAAAATTGAATTGAAGAGTTGTTTGATTTCCATTGTTGAGCAGAGTGTTACTGTCTCCTACCACTTGTTGCAATCGACTCAAAATCTGAGTAAAATTGGAGACTGATAATTATGGCAGATATACTTATGCTAGTCTAATACTTTTTTCTTTTTTTTTTCTCTTGTCTTTTTTTTTTTTAATCAAACTTTTGGAGATTACTGGTGCGCAGAAAGAGGACAGTGTGCAGAGTCAAAACATCAGCAGCATCTCCGTAAGTCGTATCCATAAACTCCTGACTCACAAACCAAAAACAGAAGCAAAAAAAAAAGAAAACATCGAAGCAAAAAAAACAAATCAAGCACAATACAGTTTCAACTAGATTTGTCTTTCTGATATAACGTAAGGACATACAACACAGTACAATAATACAATACAATCAATCCAAAGTGATCTGTTCAGTGGAGTGCTTCTTCGTTAATACTAGACCTGCACCACGACAGGCCCTGACACCAGACCTTCACACTACATTGGTTCGACCTTGAGGTGACTTCAGCTCTAAACATCCTCAACTTGACCTTAAGCTAAAGCTGAAAGCTGTCTTTCATTTTTCTCAGAATGTCACTTTAATCCATGATTAATTTTTTTTTTTTTTTAATTTTTATTTTATTTATTTTTTTTTTTTTTTTGCTGTCCCAACCTCTGTGCCACCTCAGAGGCAGTGCACACACACGCCGCTCATTCCGACACCCTGTCCACAGCCACGGCCCGGTCGGCCCCCCCCGCAGCCCTCAAGAGGCAACCCACCGGAGGAGACACTGCACTGCTGCCGAGTCACTTCAGTGGTGTTCAGTGGCGCCTGTTCTGATCTAACATACGCAGGACACCACCTACTAAGCCCCCTACTGACGACAATAATTGCTTAGTCGCGGAGCCGGCGTGAGTGAGCTCTCCCTCCGGAGGGCGCCACCACGTCCGTCCAACGACAGCCCCCATGGACTCGCCGATACCGGTGACCCGACGGAACCAAACCAAGGCCACAGACGTGGAGAGGACATCGAAACTGAGGTCACCATGAGAGCAGGGCATGAAGGGCCACAGAATTTGAGACTTTTTTTTTTATGCTGATCGATGAGAATGAGGATGATTTATGATGATGCTACGGATTTCCATTTCGGTCTGAGACTACATGACAGGGCTGTACTCTACGCTTCCTTTCATAATATATCCCGGCGTCAAACCAGGCCCGAGAGATACAGACACCTGCAGTGTTGGTCAGGAAATTTGAGCAACACTCTCAGAAACGCATCCATTAAGTGGATGATGAAACTCGACTGTGTGGTCCCAGTCTTCCCAACTGAGTCCGCAGCAACTCAACTCTGGGTACTGCGTAATGGGAAGGTGGACCAGTCACCGGCTACTCGAGAGAGATCAACACTCTTCGCCATCATCAGATAAGTTCTGATATTCCAAGTGGACTCCAACTCAACTCATCCAGAATTTTCATTCTCTCAATGATGAAAGCTAGTGGGGAAAAAGTCAGCCAGAACTGAATCGGTGAAATTGATTTGAATATTTCACCGTTATATCAACAAGTAAAGTTGAGGTGTGTGTGAAAGTACACTTAACTTGTGTCAGTTCTTTGTTGTTTCATTCAGTATTGAATGTTTAAACTTGTCGCTAATTCTGTCTCTCGGAGCTACAAGCGCTTTTAAGTGTACAAGTCTAAGGAGAATAACTCCTGAGCCACTCGTGAGCAGTTTTAACAGTCCCGAGAAAAATAAGAATTTCTATCGACGACTGTACCAGAACGTTGCTTCTTCCATAACTACTAAGAGAGAGGGTGGAGGTGAAATTTTAATATGCAGTCGAAGCCGCTTATAACGAATCGCCGGGGACATTCAAAATTGCTTCCTTATATCCGGCTTTCGTTACAACCGACACGCCGGTTATTACGAATTTCTACTGGTTGCTTTGTAATATCCGCGGCGTGACTCTCTCTCTCTCTCTCTCTCTCTCTCTCTCTCTCTCTCTCTCTCTCTCTCTCTCTCTCTCTCCTCTCTCTCTGTCTGTCTGTCTGTCTGTCTGTCTATCTCTCTCTCTCTCTCTCTCTCTCTCTCTCTCTCTCTCTCGGTTACACGCAGGCACACGCACACACGTGCACGCCTGCATAATGGGCAGTAATCAAGCTCCCTTCTTGAGCTGTTATATACTGTAATAAAAATTTTTTAAGAAAATTGTTTCCAAAATATGGCTGTAAATTGATAAAAACAGATCACGTAGGCCTGTATTGCGATTTGAAGGCTTTGAAACCCTTAGTAAGTGAAACAAGCAAACTTAATTCACTGCAACATTCCGAAAACTTCAGAAGAATAGCTTGTCAGAAGAAATTACACAGCGCCACGATTTCAAGAAGGAGGGGGGGGGGGGGGGGGGTTCTGCACTGTTCGTTTTACTGTTAGGTCATTGGAGAATGCACTTATATGGAAATACTGACACTTAAGTAAAATATACACGCACTCTGCCGTACTGGAGAGCATTTTTTTTTTCAGTAATTGTCACAGCGTGACAAGGCATTGCAATAACCAAAAATAATTAGTGCCTCAACAAGGTCTTATAAGATACATTTTTTTTTAAAGTTTTCTCCATCATTGCTGCAAAAGTCAGAGATGTGTCATTATGTCTTAGTGTGTATAATCAAGAGTTCTTTATCATTAGCAGTACACATTAGGTCACTCATATACTGTTAATGGAATGGCAGTTATAATGTCTAAGATGTGAATGTTCACATTCTGTGAGACAACAGAAAGGGATGAGTGTTGCCGCACTGGATGGGAAAAAATCCCACAAATTCTCAGATTCCGTGAAACAACAGAAAAGAAAAGGATAGTTGCTGCCACAGCTGGAGGAAAAAAAATCCTCAGATTCTCACATTCCGTGAAACAACAAATAAGGATGAAACGGAACAAAATCCCTCAAACGTCGCATTCTTTGTCAGAACAGATAACGTTGTTTATTGCTAGAGCTGGACGAAGACAAACACACACACACACACACACACACACACACACACACACACACACACACACACACACACACACACACACACACACACACACACACACAAACCTCAACCATGGACAGTGAAGAGAAAGATCTTAAAAGAATAATAATTTGTTTTTCATCTTCATAACACAGCAGTCCACATGATTATACAAAGGCACCCACGTACATGTACGCGCAGCACTTTTGTCCAACTTCTCATTTGATTCTCTCCGATAATTCTCTGCAAGTGCATCTAAAAATTAGTTCTAGTGTGCTGCGGTGTCTTTATCTCCAAAATACTGACTTTTACACTTCTCTTTGGAAGCCAGAATGGTTGCCAGTCTCGATGGCGCAATTTCATGGTCTTCCGCTATTATCTTCTTCTGTTTTGCAGGATTTCTTTCAGCTTTCAGTTTTTCGCTTTAGCGACAGATCTTTGTGACGTGCAGACGCCATGATGAAATGGCCTTTTAAATCAAAGCCTGACACCCTTCTTCCCCTTCACACCACCCTCGTCCCTCTAGCATCTCTCTTCCGTCTACAGTCGCCGAACTCGGCCCCACGTGAGTCGACTGGTCTGTTTTGGCAATTGCAGGCATTCACATCACAAATTAGAATACGATTTTATTGCTTACAATTTACTGAGGTGACGTTTACCATACATAAATTAAAAAAAGAAATACTGTGACTTTCAATCTACCTATGTGAAGCTGTATAAGAAAATGAAATAAGGTTAGGTTATGCAGTTAGTCAAACACATGTATAAACGTGTGATTTCTACTTAGAGCAATGTACAGAAAGCTCTGAATTTCATTTGCTATGCTGACACTCCTTCTGTTCATCTCCCTAGAATAGCAAGCGACGGTATAAAGCAACATGCATAGCAGCGAACTAATCAACCATTTCCGAGAAATGGTTTCCGAACACAAAAGTAACCACTTCGTTATATCCGGCTTGAAATCTTCACGATGCCGAACATACGATTCGCTATAGGCGGCTACTTCATTATAACAGACATGACTGCCTGCTGGGGACCCCAGAACCATTTTGTTATAAGCGGCTATTCATCATATCCGACTTCGTTACATCCGACATATTTTTAGTCATGTAAAGAAGGATTTTTATCGGGAGCAACCTTTTTCCTTCGTTATATCCGGCATTCGTTACATCCGACTTCGTTATAAGCGGCTTCGACTGTATTTCAAATCGAGAAAATATTCTTAGTCCTTCCTCGAAAGGACAACACCGACCCACTCCCAACTCTCGTCACAGTTACGCGCAGTCATTATAGAAAAAAGACGTCTGTTCCTTGCCTCAGCGAATACAGAGAAACGTGTCTATTAGGGTCAGTGACTAGAGAGGAAGATGTGTCTGCTACCTTCGATGACTACAGAGAAAAAATGTCTGTTACCTTCAATGACTACAGACGGAGTAATGTGGAACGACATATCTGCTACTTCCAGTGACTACGGATAAGATGGTGTCCGTTATCCTCAGTGACTACAGAGAAAGACATGTCTCTTACCCTCAGTGACTACAGAGAAAGATGTGTCTGTTACCATCATTGTCTTCAAAGAAAGACGTGTCTGTTACCATCTTTTACTACAGAGAAAGACATCTCTGTTACCATCATTGGCTTCAGAGAAAGACGCGTCTGTTACCATCATTGACTTCATAGAAAGACGCGTCTGTTACCATCATTGACCAAGAGAAAGACGTGTCTGTTACCATCATTGACTTCAGAGAAAGACGTGTCTGTTACCATCATTGACGTCATAGAAAGACGCGTCTGTTACCATCATTGACTTCAGAGAAAGACGCGTCTGTTACCATCATTGACGTCATAGAAAGAACGTGTCTGTTACCGTCATTGACTTCAGAGAAAGATGTGTCTGTTACCATCATTGGCTTCAGAGAAAGACGTGTCTGTTACCATCATTGGCTTCAGAGAAAGACGCGTCTGTTACCATCATTGACTTCAGAGAAAGACGTGTCTGTTACCATCATTGACGTCATAGAAAGACGCGTCTGTTACCATCATTGACTTCATAGAAAGACGTGTCTGTTACCATCATTGACTTAAGAGAAAGACGTGTCTGTTACCATCATTGACTTAAGAGAAAGACATGTCTGTTTCCATTATTGACTTAAGAGAAAGACGTGTCTGTTACCATCATTGATTGCAGGGAGACAGAGAGAAGACGTATCTGTTACATACAATGATTACGGAGAAAAGTCGCGTCTGTTACCCTCAATGACTACAGAGAAAGACGTGTCTGTTACCCTCAATGACTACAGAGAAAAGACGCGTCTGTTACCTGCAATGATTACAGAGAGAAAAGACGTGTCTGTTATCCTCAGTGACTACAGAGAAAGACGTGTCTGTTACGTGCAATGATCACAGAGAAAGGACGTGTCTGTTATCCTCAGTGACTACAGAGAATGACGTGTCTGTTACCCTCACAGAATACTGAGAAAGACGTGTGTCTGTTACTTGTAATACATGTTACCCTTAATGACAAAAGAGAAAGACGTGTCTATGACCCTCACTGAATACAGAGAAAAGCATGTCTATTGTTTCAGTTGGATCGTCAACGACAGTGCCTGGCTGACGAGCGTGTAAGGAGTTTGTTGAATGGATCTGTTGTACTGCTCTACCTGTCCGTCTTCCCCCTGCCCATCTACCCCTTCTCTCTTCTCCCCCTCTATCTCTGTATGTGGTGTGTGTGTGTGTGTGTGTGTGTGTGTGTGTGTGTGTGTGTGTGTGTGTGTGTGTGTGTGTGTGTGCGTTCGTGCATGTATGTGTGTGTCTTTGAATGAGATCTTACTTATTCATATCTTCATAACGTCCCTAACATGTTTTATTTTGGTCACAAAGTTAGACTGGCACAACAGGGGGGGGGGGGGGGGGGGGGGGGGGGGGGGGGGGGGGGGGAGAGAGAGAGAGAGAGAGAGAGAGAGAGAGAGAGACAGAGACAGAGACAGAGAGACAGAGACAGAGACAGAGAGTATCCGTATGTAGTGATGAATACATGCGCGCCCATATACATATATATATATATATATGTGTGTGTGTGTGTGTGTGTGTGTGTGTGTGTGTGTGTGTTTGTGTGTGTGTGTGTGTGTTCAAAATAGGATGGTAAAAGGAAATTTTAAAATCTACAGATCTGTTTCAAGCGCTGGCTCTCTTCAGGATGTTTTGGGTCGTCTTCTGCCGGTGTTACATAGCCTATGTCACCGTTTTCACGTGCGGATTGGCTGCACGTGTTGTTCAGTTTTCAGGTTGTTTACAGTTCAGGGTGTGTGCACCACCATCTATACTAAAAACCATACCCAATGGTATAAACAAGAGATTATTTAATCTGTCACATAATGAAAGAGTATTCAACAACGCAGCAGCAGAATACCAAGAGGCGCTGCAAAAAAGTGGTTACAGCTACAAACTACAGTACAACCCAGATAACAACACGAACAAATACAAAAAAAGGCAGGAAAAGGAAAAAATCACATGGTACAACCCTCCATATGATGGAAGAGTAAAAACAAACGTAGGGAAAGAATTTTTCAAAATTCTGACAGCATCATTCTCAAAAGAACACAAATTGTCCAAAATATTCAACAAGAACACCATTAAACTATCATATTCATGTATGCCTAACTGGCAGCAGATGACCCAAAACCATCCTGAAGAGAGCCAGCGCTTGAAACAGATCTGTAGAATTTAAAACTTCCTTTTACCATCCTATTTTAACAGATGTTGCTCCCCAAGGGGTTGAGCACCTTTAGAATTTTATTAGGCCTTTTAGTGGTATTCTTTATGTGTGTATGTGTGTGTGGTGTGTATGTGTGTGTATGTGTGTGTACAATTATAAACGAAGCTTGCTCTTATGTCTTAGATTGAAGAAATAGGGGGAGGTAAGCATTCATATCTGCAGTAGTAGATAATTCTGCCTAACTAACAGTATGTGCTTGAGTGGGTGAATGGGGGAATGATAAATGTTTCTCAAAATGAACCTTCAGCAAGCTACAGAAATCATCTCAGCGACAAGACCTGCGAGGTGTAAAAACAGAAGTACCAGAAGGTCAGGCAGCTCACCCAACAGAAGCTTCGGCAGGTGAAGAACGATTGGTGTGAAAAGGAAAGGAAACAGAAAGGCTGCAAGCTGCGGCTGATATCAAGACATTTCACGCAGGCCTTCGCACCATCTATGGACCAAAGACAACTGGGGTTAACACCATTCGTGCTTCTGACCAGAGCACACTGCTGACAGGTAAGACTGGCATCCTTGCTCGCTGGGCTGTGAGCACTTCAATGCTGTCTTGAATAGACTCGTCAGAATCTGAAGAAGCAATCGCACTGCTCCCCCAACTGCCAGTGAAGGAATCTCTGGCAGACCCACCCTCCAGTGCAGAGACTGCGAAGGTTCTGAAGCAGACCACGTTCGGGAAGGCACCAGGAGCAGATGGAATTCCAGTTGACATCTACAAGAATGGAGGCAAGGTACTTCTGGAAAGCTGACTAACCTTTTCCAGTCCATATGGAAAAAAGGGAGAAGTGCCCCAAGACCTCAGAGACGCCTCTGTTCTACACTTCTACAAAGAAAGGATGATAACGCGCCCAGTGACAATCATTGTGGGATTTCCCTCTCTTGTGCATCGCAGGAAAGATTTTTGTCAGGGTCATCTTGAACGGACTCATCACCCGCTTAGCAGACTCCATCGTTCCTGAATTACAGTGCGGGTTTCGCGCAGGCAGGGGTACAACTGACATGGTGTTTGCTGTTCGCCAGCTACAGCTGAAGTGTCATGACCAGAACCAGGAGCTCCACATGGTGTTTGTTGAATTCATCAAGGCCTTCGACACCGTTAATCGGACTGGCTTGTGGAAGATCCTTCACAGATTTGGTTGCCTTGAAACGTTCAGCTCACTGATGGTTTTCATTTCATAATGGCTTGCAGGCGAGACTGCCGGAAAACGAGATAACTCTGACCCATTCCTAGTGAAAAACGGAGTGAAGCAGGGATGCGTTTTAGCTCCCACCCTCTTTTTTTTTTATTCTGTTTGCTGCAATGCTGATTGATGCATTCCGGTACTGTGACACAGGGAGTATGCATCTAGTTTCGTTCAGATGGCAAACTCTTTAACCTTCGACGACTTCAGGCCAAGGCTAAAATATCTGATGCGCTGCTAGGACAGTTCTTCTTTGCTGATGACTGTGTACTGACCACACATTCCCATAAAGACATCCAGTGTATCACAGATCGCTTTGCAAGGGCCTGTCAACGTTTTGGACGTACAATCAGTCCTGGTTCCAGCGTTCATTGCCCGGAGCTGGCATGGCAGTGCACTACCGCCACCTGTCTCATTAACATCACAGTGACAAAAAATGTGGACAAGTTCTGGTATTTGAGCAACACTGGTACCAGCTACGGATCTCTGAATGCAGAAGTGATGTCGCTTATCGCAAAGGCCAGGTCTGCCTTTGGCAGACTGTCAAAGAGTCTGTGGTAAGACCATGGCATCAAAATTTGGCAGAAAAGTTTGCCATGTGCAGAGCTGTGGTTCTAAGTGCTTTCCTCTACTGTTGTGAAATTTGGACCACGTACCGCCAATATATCCATCGACTCGAACACTTCCATCAACGATGCTTGCACAAGACCAGCAGCATCAAAGGGCAAGAAAGAGTGTCCAACCTACAGGTCCAGAAGAAGTAGGGCCTACCCAGCACTGAGTGAATACTTATCAAAAGCCAGCTCCGATGGATAGGACACGTTGTCTGTATGGAGAACAGCAGAGTCCCAAAAGATGCTGGTCTATGGACAACTGAAGGAAGAACAAGGAGCAAGGAAGGCCTCTCAAGAGATACAAAGACACCTTGAAGGCCAGCCTCAGACGGGCTGCAACATCGACATTGCTTCGCGGGAAGATGTCGCCCTTAACAGAACACTGTGGAAGTAACGGTGTGTCCAGGGTTCAATGACATTCGAGCGCAACAGAGCAGCCGCCATCCAGGAAACGAGGGATCGAAAAACGGGACTTCATTCCATGCAGCGTCTGTGGACGACTTTGTGCCTCAGGAATTGGTCTTCATTCCCACATGAGGACACAAATCAGCTGATGACTTGCCTGCTACTCTTCATCGGACACGACGGGGGAGAATATATCAGTAGTATACAGTCAAGAGTTCTTTATTATTGGCGTACACTTTAGGTCACGCATATACAGTTAATGGATGGCAGTTATAATGTCTGATATATGAATGTTCACATTCTATGAAACAACAGAAAAGGATGATCGTTGTTACACTGTACAAAAATTATAATCCCTCAGATTCTCACATTCTGTGAAACAACAGAAAAGGATGATTGTTGTCACAGCTGGATGAAAACAAGAAATTTATCAAATTTCACATTCTGTGAAACATCAAATAAGGATTATTGTTGCCACACTGAACGGGGGAAAAATCCCTGAAATTCTCACATTCTGTGAAACAACAGAAAAAGAATGGTTATTGCCACACTGGACGGAAAAAATCCCTCAAATGTGTTGCACTCTTTGACGGAACAGATGAGGTTGATTGTTGCCACAGTGGATGAAAAAAAAAAACAAAAACAATCAAAACAATTATGAACAGTGAAGAAAAATGTCTCAAAAGGAAAATAATTTGATTTTCATCCTCGTAACACAGCAGTCCACATGAGTACACAAAGGCACGCAAGTTCATGTGCATGCAGCAGTTCTGTCAAACTTCTCGTTTGATTTCTCCGATA
>JADBJO010000962.1:90147-162647 GCA_016801955.1 Conus betulinus | reverse complement strand
CTGTCTGTCCTCTGTTTTTTGTCTTTGTTTTTGTCTGTCAGTCTATCTGTCTTTCGTTCTGTCTGTCTGTCTGTCTCTCTCTCTCTCTCTCTCTCTCTCTCTCTCTCTGTCTCTCTCTCTGTCTCTCTCTCTCTCTGTCTCTCTCTCACCTCCTCTTCAGTTTTACTCCAAAGGTGCTCTCTTTTTTATGCTAAGGTGCTGTTATGCTAATGTATGTATGTTTAAATGACAGTGTGCTTTTGTACATAATTATTCACATCGGGCATAACTTGATTTTTTTCTGGCTGTTTATGTTTTTAACATTTTTGTAATATGTTGTCAGTTTTCGTTAATTTTCTTTATTAAATTAGAATCCATAACCCCCCCCCCCCCCCCCCCCCCCCCCCCCCCACCTCTCTCTCTCTCTCTGCAGCTTTCCCCATGCATTTAGCACGTTGCTTGTGTGTGCAACAATTTTATCTTTCTATTTCTAAGTTTATGTTGTTTTTTGGATAATAGCTATATATAACTGTTTTTGTATTTTCCTCATATATCCCTTTTATTTGGGGCCGGGAGTAAAAAGAAAAGCCATTTTGTGCCTATTCCGTTTTTCTACCACCCCACCTTCCACATAATCAAAAAAAATTCGTTCGTTCTCTCTCTCTCTCTCTCTCTCTCTCTCTGTGTAATACATGCATGTTTCTGTTCATGATTGATGTATACAAGACAGTGTTCACACAGCCACCCTAAGGGGCCCAAGGCCTGTGAACGAATTTTGTTAATCTCTCTCTGTGTGTCTCTCTCTGTGTGTGTCTGTCTGTTTCTGTGTGTCTCTCTCTCTCTCTCTCTCTCTCTCTCTCTCTCTCTCTCTCTCTCTCTCTCTCTCTCTCTCTCTCTCTCTCTCTCTCTGTGATGCTTACTTCCCCTCTGTCTTATCTGTTTGTCTCTCTCTCTCTCCTCTCTCTCTCTGTCTGTCTGTCTGTCTGTCTCTGTCTGTCTGTCTGTCTGTCTGTCTGTCTCTCTCTCTCTCTCTCTCTCTCTCTCTCTCTCTCTCTCTCTCTTTCTTCGCCCACTCCAACTTCTCTCTTTCGGGTGTCTGTTTCAGTGTACTGTTTAGCACCTATCCACTATGTAAGTTACGTTGCATCATCGTGTTGATGTGATTTATGGTCGGTATGTATACGCAGGTAAACACTGTTTGAAAATCTAACTTTGATTGGACGCTGAGGCACGTGATTGGTGAGAAAAGCCCTCAGTTTTGTAGGACGGGTGTGTTCCCAACATGTAGGTCAGTCCAGGAGTTGCCAGACGGGAGGAAAGGGCGCTTGGCTTGGTCCAAGTCGTTAGCATGTGTGACGAGTCGGCCTTGAGTCATTTAGTCCTTTAGGCAAATTAAGGGTAATTTTGCCGATGTTGAGATTAGTTCCCTTGTGTTCTTCAAGGGGAATATTCCGTGTTATATGCTGAAGGAGGGAGGGATATTGGGAAGTGATTCGCATGTCCAGGAGGGTTGTAACAAGTACATGTCGACTTGCCGGTCCAGGGAGGGGAAGGCATCCACTCCACCACTAGCTATTCACTAGGTTCTCCAGTGGGCCTGAGGGGAGGCGATCGTGGCAGGCGACCGTCACGGTTTGGTGACTGTCGGCCTGGAGGCAGGGCATAGTGACCATGCAGCCATTCTTGCCTGATGGATGAACACGTTCAAAAAAGCTTCGGCCTGTTGAGTGGCTTGCATCTTGTTGGCTGTAGAGAGTAGTAAACACTTGAAACATCAGTCCTGGTTTGTTGAGAGGTCCAGGCTGTTAGTACAATAGTAGTTTTTGGGGAATCAAACATGAGTAGAATTGAATGTTATGCATCACTCACATGGTACCACAACTTTCAGTGTTCATGGGTAGGGGTGCACTAGTGACTCCATCGGTGGAATCAAAATAACTCGACGTATTTGCTATTCGCCAGCTACAGGTGAAGTGTCATGAGCAAAATCAGGAACTCCACATGGTGTTTGTTGATCTCATCAAGGCTTTTGATACGTTAATCAGACTGGCTTGTGGAAGATCCTTCACAAGTTTGGTTGCCCAGAAAAGCTCATCTCACCGATAGTTCATTCCATTCATTTCATGATGGCATGCAGGTGAGGGTGCAAGAAAATAAAGATACCTCTGACCCATTCCCAGTGAAAAATGGAGAGAAACAGGGATGCATCTTAGCTCCCACCCTCTTTTCCATTCTGTTTGCTTCAAAGCTGACTGATGCATTCCGGTACTGTGACAAGGGAATATGCATCCAGTTATGTTCAGATGGCAAAGTCTTTATCCTCCGACAACTCCAGGCAAAGACCAAAGTTATTTGATGCCCTTCTGAGAGAGTTCCTCTTTGCAGATGATTGTTCACTGGCCGTGCACTCCCATGAAGACATCCAATGCATCACAGATCATTTTGCAAGGGCCTGTCAATGCTTTGGACTCATGATCAGTCTTGGTAAGACGAGGCCATGTTCCAATCTTCACCATCTGCTGGTGGTAGTGCTCCACCATCACCTGTTGTCATCAACAGCACAGAGATAAAAACTGTAGACAAGTTCTGCTATTTTGGCAGCACTGTAAGCAGCAATGGATCTCTGGATGCAGAAGTGATGTTGCACATTTCAAAGGCCAGCACTGCCTTTGCCAGACTCTCAAAGAGTCTATGGCAAGACCATGGCATCAGATTACCCACAAAGGTTGCTGTGTACTGAGCTGTGGTTCTTAGTGCTCTCCTCTACTGTTGTGAGATTTGGACCACGTACTGCTGGCACATCCAACAACTCGAACAGTTCCATCAATGATGCTTGCGCAAGATCTGCAGCATCAAATGGCAAGACAGAGTGTCCAACCTACAGGTCCTGAAGAAGTGTGGCTTACCCAGCATTGAGTGTATGCTCATCAAAAGCGGCCTCGATGGACAGGACATGGTGTCCATGTGGAGGACAGGAGAATTCCAAAGATGCTACTCTATGGACAACTGAAGGAAGGACAACATGACCAAGGAAGGCCTCTCAAGAAATACAAAGACACCTTGAAGGCCAACTAAGGACACTCATGTGCCTGTTAAGCCATACACCCTCCCATTTGCAAAAAGGCCTTTGTTGATTATTGCATGTGTAACATTGATTCATGCTGTGTTGCTGTTCTTTTGTTATGTAATTGATCTGTGGTGTGTTCATGATGCATGGCTCTGGTTGTTGTGTTTGTGTTTTTCAATGTTGGATTCGATACATGGAAAAAAAATGGAATGCTTTGGCATCCATTTGCAAAGTGATGCTGTATGGGTTTTCTTACCTAATGAGATCATGTTGTGATGAGTCACTTGACAACTCTACCCGATCAGTCCCAACTACCCTCTTGTACAAACTGTACAAAAACACAGATGCCACCTCTCCCTCTTTCTTTCTGAGTTTCTCTCTCCAGTGTCTCATGCACAGCAGTACAGATTTCAAATCTATTCAAATCTATGCCAACTCTCCCTCTCTCCTCCCCCCCCCCCCCCCCCCTTCCTTCTCTCCCTAATGTAGCAAGTCACGACAAAAAAGTATACCTCACATCGTGACTATGCCACCAGTCTCTCAGCGGTCTTGTCAAAATTTTTTTTTGAACCAGCAGACAGCCCAACTTTGCAACATCTGTTGCTGAATAAACTTTACGTCATTGTCAGACTATGTCAACAGTCACCCCACCTTCCCTCTCTCCCTCCTCTACAATTGAAATGGTAGGTGTCTACTTGACACAAAGGCACCAGGCCTTCTCTTAGCTCACCTCCCCATCCTCCATATCCACTACCCGCATGTGACAGTTACATGTGCCACTGTTGTGACAAATTGTGTTAACCATTGCTTGGCTACTTAGCATGCATTCTTTCACTGTGCTTTGTCAATTAACATGCATTGATTTGGGTACGGCACAGGCATAGCATCACATACTCGCAACTGGTCCAATCCACGGAAAGAGGTGGGAGATGACAGACCCTCCCCCTTCCTTTTCATCGTCTTGAGTGATGCACTGTCAGCTGGATCAGAAACTTGATTTGACAGTTTAGCATACAAATAGGGGACACATAGTCTCTCACATGCACAGATTCCTTAAGACCAGCTGTGGATCAAAACAGTGTATCAAGAAAGACCACAGGGGTAATCAGGAGAGAGGGCATGGTTATCTCCCTCTGATCTGAATCTCTGGTCTAAAATATCACTGATTTTCCCAGAAATGTAAGTTGAAACTGTGTTTCTGCATTTTGAATCTGTGCATTGATTGTATGTATGCCATGTGGTTTAACAGTGTAACTGTGTAGTACTTGGTGACATTTATCAAAATGATGAATGATTATTCTGTTGTAGTAGTTTGCTTGCCACCATGTGGTAAAAAAAGCTGTTACCATGTGGTTCAGATTTTTTGTTAACAATCTGGCCACTATTCTTTGTGTACAATCTGACTTTCATCAGTTTGCAATTCTCTCTGTTAAGATGATAACTGAATGATAAACTTTGATCAGAAAAACAATGTGCCTGTACTAGGTGAAAACTGCTAAGTTGGTTCATGAATACTGGTGATTGTTGGACTGCTTTGTAGTGTATGACTGTAAGTCTACACCACATGTGTACTTGGGCTAAGTGTATTCGAAGTTTATGTAATTTGACTCATAAGAAACATTGAAGAGTTATTTGACTGAAATTGTTTAGCATGTATTACTGTCTTCTACCCTATTGTAAACTCCACTCAACCTCTAAACAAAAGTGGAGATTGATAATTATAGTAGAAACTCTACACTACAGTAATCCTTTGTTGGCCGAGTTCTCACATCTCCTCTGAAAGGTAGAGGGCAAATGTGTGAACTCAACAAGCCAGACTCTCAGCTACTTAACTACAGACCAGGTTCTCTTTATCACAGACCTGGGATCGTGGCTAACCCAGGCAAATCTGGTTGTGACTACACCCCACAACCTAGCTGGTATACACTGCAGGATCAGTCACCAGCCACAATAGAAAGAGCAACTATCTGGTCTGAGATCAGTTGAGTGCTAATATTCCCTATGGACTCAAACTCAGCTCAACCAGAACTTTCCCTCACTTAATGATGAAACAGTGAGAACCAAAACTCAGCTTATAGAAAATGAAATGTTTAATGTTCACTAACTTTAAGTTGCCAGTTGGGGAATAATAAAGGCATAAAGAAAAAAGAAAAAAATGTTGGCAAGTAAATGTAAACAATTGATGCAGTTAATAAGAAAAAATAATGACCTCGTGTAATGAGAATCATCATGTGAAAACGCGCTATGGTTTAAAAGAAATCGTTTTTTGAGTTTGATACTTTTGTAAAGATTTCATGTTGTATTCCCAACCGTAGGTAGGATGTGCTTTGAATTCTGTTCATCACAAATTCATAAGTATCTTTTTGTTTTATGTTTTGTATAAAACTGCTTTAAAAAAAAATTACGTATACTCTGGCTAACATTAGGACTTTGGGCTTTTTGGTCTTCAGAAAACTTCAGTATCCAACCCTGGGACTCGAGTTCCTTCCTCCTGGAAAGCTGATTACCGCTGGTAGATTAAAAAAAAAAAAAAAAGAAACCTTCACTCGCGAACTGTTTAGTGATTGAAAAAAAAAGAAACTTGAAATGTAATATCTATAAGCTGTTTTTGTAGAAGGAAACTGAGCTGCAACTATAGTCATGCAGCTGCTTTTGTGAATTTTGTGAAATACTTTAATTGTGTTGACAGAATTTGGTGAAGGGGCTAGCTAACAAAAAAAAAGTGAAGTCTTGTTTCCCCCATCACTCCTTTGGATGAATGGAGTAGATGCACGCGTATGGAGAGTAAATATGCCGTATGTGTGATTGAGTGTTGTAAATGCGGTGTTTGATGGTGACTTGGTTCTCTTTCCCATCACTCTGACTGACTCAGGATCCACAACGCCACCAGTGATGGTCCTCACATGCTTGCCCTGGTCCTTCTGCATGCCATCTCTGCCTCTGTGCAGGGAGCGGTCTATGCCATCGTCTTCGCCGTGGACAGGGACACGCTGAGGTCTCTTACCTATGGGCAGATGAAGGTCAGTAACTGAAGAGTTTGTTGTTCATCAGTCAGCTCATTTTGTTGCTTGTTGTTCACCGTTGGACAGCGGGTCTTAGGTGATACAGTGGTGGACAAATGACCTCCTTGCAGGCGTCAAACACCATGCATTGATCTGGTTCGGACTTATGCGTCTCTCCATTTGTCCATGTCCAAGACCATACCTCAGGATACGGTAAGGGGTGAAAAATCCAAGAGGCAGAACAAAATGGTTATGGGTAGATAGTGTGAAGAATAATTACAACACTTCTACTAAGGTAGGAGTGAGAGAAGAAACAAGAGGAATGAAAATACCTCATGCCCAAGAACTTCATGCAGTCCAACGATCTGAAGCCTAGCGACGATGCTGAAGAAGGTAACATGACGGAGATGGAAAAGCCATGGGATGATGTTGAAAGTGGACATATGATGGAGGTGGACAAACTCCCAAGGCCATGAGACTAATGTTGAAAATGGTTGTGATGGTGTCCCGGAGGGGTAAGGATGTGCAGGTGAAGACAGGCAGGTGGTGATATGCGCAGGGACCAAGGGACAGCAGCCAGTCAAGAAGACACAGACGACGTGGAGTTTTCTCCTTTTATTGCCTTTCCATAATAAAGAGCTCAAACCAGGCACACTGCCCTGGGAACTCTTATCTCTCTCTCTCTCAGCACTCAGCGCACTGAGCACTCTCACGCGCCGATCGCTCACTTGCGGACCACACTCTGGACGACACTCTCCTCGGGAAACACTGATTTCACTCACGCTGCGCACCTCAGTTATATACAGCTTGACTGGAACGCAAAGCTGGCAACGCAGCGCCGCAGGCAAAATGAGCCTCGCGAGACAGCAAATGACATAATTTGTGCTATCTGCCACGGTTTCTGCGTTGTCTAGCTCGCCGTACGGTCAAAGTGTCCAAACATATTAGGTATTGATGAAAACCTCAGAACCCAAGGAATAAAACGCAATAAATCATATTTGACAATTTTGTGGCTGTGTAAAGTTATTGGCAATTAAAGTCCGAGAATGAACCACTTTTAACGAGTTTACGTCATATTTTCCCATATTGCGATGACAAAAAGCAAACTGCATGAAATAATTTTGTAATGACTGAAAAGCTGGCACTTCACTCTTTTTATACATACAAATTTCATTATCCAAGATGCTGTCTAAGTGGAGAACTTGGCGTTTAAAATTTGATGGAAAACACAACTTGCCTTATCGTCACATGGCCGTTGCCATGTGCTTTTAACACGACTTTCGATAAAAATGTTATTCCGTTGGAATGGTTAATCGGATGATAATTTTTTTATATATTTTCGGTTGCTTCTACCATAGAAACGAAGTTATTAAAAAGATTTCGATAGGAAAGTCCGAATTTCATAAAACAACAATTTAGATCAGAACACCGACAATGAACAAAGAAACTCACTCGCTCAGGAGACCGGCGCCATCAGTCATTTCGTATAGTCGCATGCTTGTACAGAAAAGATCATAACTATGCGATATACGAAATGAGAGCTTATGGACTTTTACTTTCAATGTGCATTCATGGATTCTTTGGATTCTCTCATACTTTTTGTGAAATCAAGAATTATTTACTGTTTGTTCGTCGAACAGTTTGAAATGGCGCCAAGATTAATTTGGTCGAAATACCAGTTTTAGGGAAAATATTGGCTTCTCCATTCAATATGATTGTAACGAATAGAATACATTAATTTTTGTGACACATCGGCAACGTATACACAAATATGTAGGTTCTGAGGTATTCATGATTTAAGGAATGTACACAACAAAAAAATTAGATTCAACCAAGGGAGGTAAGGGGGAAGATAACTCATGAACAAATATCTCGTTTACAACAGGTGACCAAGTAACATGTACCGTTAGCACCCGGCTACATCCCCCCCCCCCCCCCCCCCCCCCCCCTACTCTGTTACAACCAGCGTCCTTGCTGACACAAAAATGACATAAAATGACAGATTTATCAAGCAGGGGTATAACAAATGAATCACGGAAAAAAATGGAGCTTTAGCCATCAAGTCCCTAGAGGTATGGCTACTCTCAAAACAAAACACTAACATCAATGTATCAAAACATCAAAGCGTCAAAACATCTTGTCTCTCTCATTGTTTGCATTCATTATTATTCCAATTACCAGGGACTTACTCAATAAGTCAAAGTTTCTGGAAGTCAGCAGATTCGCATTGACTGAAATAAGCATATTGACTAGAATGGACATGTATTTTAAACAAAAATTCCAAAAAGTCAAATACAAAATGACTACAAGGGGTTCCTTTCATGAACAAAACCCGGATGGGCACATAAGTGACTAAATGGACTTGCTATTTATGACAAAATTCCAAGAGGTCAGACACCAGATATCATTAGGAAGAATGCGTTAGAAACCGAGAGCACTGGGTAGGTACCAAGTGACTATAGTGGACTTATTATTTAAATAAAATTCCAAAATGTCGGATATCAAAATGACTTGAAAGAATTTGTTATTTAAACAAAATTCAAAAAGTCAGATGCCCAAAGTGGCTGGGACGATAAATTCATGAAGATCCAAAACACTGGGTGAGTACCGGATGACAATAATGGACTTGTTATTTAAACAAAGTCCCAAGATGTCTGGTACTAAAATGACTTATCTGTGAAGATTCGTCAAAATCCAAAACACTGGGGGCCAAGTGACAATTATGGACTTGTTATTTAAACAAAAATCCATAAAATCAGACATAAAATGAGAAAAGAAAAAAAAGGATTTGTTATCAAAACCCTTTTTAGTCAAGTCCCCAGGAATTTATGAACTTGGATGGGTTTTAGCACTTTGCAGCAGAATCTTAGCAAAAGTCACTCGACTTAGTTCTCTATTACTACTTCTGTCGGCAAAAAAATGGGGGCATACATCATTATTCAACATGAAATCACCATAGACTAGATTGTACCAAAATAAAGACAACATTTGAACAAATAATAGTTTAACAAACAGTCCACACAGCACTTGTTCCCAAAAGGAGGTATTTAACCATAAATCAAACCTGGTATATATTTACTGTCTCTTGTAACATCTAACTGAGTCAGTTAAATGAAAGAGTTCCTGGCCATCCAGGCAGTCACTAACATACTTCTTTACTGGTTTTACTGCCAGACAAGTAGTTCACCGTGGAGCTGGCTTGGGCGGTTCGACACTATGTACCAGAGGCGGAACACAGGTGGCCACAGGGTGGCCTGCAGTTCTTGACTTAGGCTGCGGGAATGTCTGCTGGTCAGTGGAATGTCAGTCTGGTGGTGGTTCCAGCTTCTTTCGCTGTCTCCTCCAGTCAGCCGATACCGACGATGGCAGGGTGTCGGTTCTGCTGTGAAGTTGCCTGACAGGGCCAGACCCATTGTGTGGGTGCTGCTGGGCCATGCCGCTTTTCAGCCTTCTGGCTGCTGACAGTGGCAGCAGACTGGGGTTTGTCCCCAGTTTTTACAGGTGGAGACTTCCGTCGCCTCCGCCTGGGCCGTCGTCGTCTTGGGCGTTGCGTTCCTGCTACACAGCTGCGGATCTGCAGTGGTGCTGTGCAGGTGGTGGCTGCTGCAGTTCTTCCCTCAAGCTGGCGACTGTGGCCCCGAGTGCCTCTTGCTGAGTTTGAAGTGAGGCAACAGCAGCAGTGCCAGCTGTGTGGAGGATGTCGCCGTCAACACTGCAGTCCTGCATCAACCTTTGCTTCCTTCCGTGCTTCCTCAAAGGTGGTGGTAGGATGGTTCCGGACAAAATGCCGGACATCCTTGCGCAGTGCAGCTGGTTGCAAGTCACGTGTGAAGGTGTCCCGGAGAATGGTGGCAGGCAACATCCCATCCCCAGCCTGGTTGACCTTCCGCCAGAGGTACTGGAGATGGGAGCCATACTCCAAGATGGTCTCGTTCTGGCCCTGCTGCCTGTTGAAGAACGCTGTGGCCAGGGTGACCACATCACGCTGCTCTCCCCAGTTTTCCTCCAAGATGGCCAAGATCTTGGCTGGGGGTCTACCTCTCTCACCGGCAGCCTGATCACCTCCTGGCGAGCTCGGCCATCTAGGGCGGCAATCAGCCAGAGGGCGGCTGTCCTGTCATCCAGGGGCTGCAGGTATAGAGCAAGCCTGGCCTCCCGGACAAAGTCGTCCACTTCCCTGCTGCTCTCACTACCCGTAAATTTTTGGGGAGCTGATGCAGGGGGTGCAGAGGTAGGGGCAGTTGGCTGGCCATGGTGTCCGGTCTTCTTGGGCTGTGTCGTCTTCTTGGTCCCTTCTGTCTTCAATCCTGCTCGCAGCGCCAGTTGTGATAGTGTTCCCAGGAGGAGAGTGTCGTCCAGAGTGTGGTCCGCGCGAGAGTGTGAGCGATCGGCGCGTGAGAGTGCTCAGTGCGCTGAGTGCTGAGAGAGAGAGAGAGATAAGAGTTCCCAGGGCAGTGTGCCTGGTTTGAGCTCTTTATTATGGAAAGGCAATAAAAGGAGAAAAACTCCACATTGTCGTCTGTGTCCTCTTGACTGGCTGCTCCCTTGGTCCCTGCGCATATCACCATCTGCCTGTCTTCACCTGCACATCCCTTACCCCTCCGGGACACCATCACATGGTCATATGATGGGGATGGACGAATTCCGAAGCCATGGGATGATAGTAAAGATGGACATATGACAGAGGTGGATAAATTCAGAAACCACGGCATATTGCTGAAGAGCAACATACGACGGAGGTGGACAAACTCCCAGGTCATATTCACAAGTGGTGTTGTTAGCAGAGCAGGAGTGTTCTGTGCAGATCACACACACACACACACACACACACACACACACACACACACACACAAGGAAAATTCATGTAATCAGTATTAGTAGAAAAGTAAATAGCACTGTTGGGTGATGATGATAATGATGCTAATTGTGATAAGTGAAATAATGTTGGTGTTAATGTAATTGTACTGGTTGGAAAGAAATGGAAATTATCAATGAGAGAAGGGTCATCATGACTAAGAAAAAGGGGGGGGGGGGGGGGGGGAGAGGCGGCGGAGGGGGGCTCACATCTACATCTCCACCTACTTGCGGAAAAGAAGGAAGGGAGAATCATGTAGAGCAGATAGTATATGAAACTGAAAGAAAATCAGATGGAGAATAGGGAGGGGATTGGTATCTGAGTAAAGAATAGATATAGTAAATAGAGAGGATGTAGGGAGGGGCGAAGGAAGATATCTGTAATTTCTATATGGGGTAAATAGTGGAAGGTATGGTAGTGCAAGTGTATGTTGGTGGAGGATACAGTGGGCTGGTCTTGCGGTAGTGGCTAGGTGCATGCAGCTTTTGGATGTTGATGGCATGAGGATGGAGGAAGGGGGAAGGGATTTTATAATTTTATTGGGGGGAGGGGGGAGGAGGGGAATCAAATACCTACACCTACACTAGTGCACAAGAAATTGAAGAAGGAAAGGAAACTCATGTTGAGGGTGTATTGTATCAAGCTGAAAGAAAACCAGGTGTAGAAAAGAGAAGGATAGTCTGTGAGTAAAGAATGGATTGGATATAGAAGATGGAGAGAAGAGTGGGGAGAGCTGAAAGGAAGGTAGCTGTAGCTTACATATGATGTAGATAGTGGGAGTTTGGTGGTGGTGGTGGTGGTTGTGTGTGCGTGTGTGTGTGTGTGTGTGTGTGTGTGTGTCTGTCTGTCTGTTGGTGGAGACTATTTCCAGCTGGTGTTGTGGTGGTGGATATGTGTGTGCTACATGTGGACGTTGAAGCCATAGGGATGCAGTGTTCCAAGTTTGACAATCAGGTATGACTCCCGCATGAGTCACTCCAAGTTGTCACTCTGTGATTGCCAAAGTGCCAGAACTTTGAAATGGTTGATGTTGTGTTGGGGTTGGTTGAAATGTAGGGCAGTTGGTTCGGGCTAGTGGTGGCGGATGTCAGCCAGGTGTTCGGAGATGCATATCTCAAGTGTGGGGGATGTCTCACCTACTTAGATCTTACCGCACAGCTGGCAGTGGATAGCATGTACAGTGTTGTGGCTTTGACAGGAAAATGTGCGTTTTAATTGTGAAATGGGTCTTTGGACCCCTGTGGGATGGTGTCTTGTTTGGTAGGAGGGAAGATTTTGCAATTGCATTTTGAGCAGGGGAAGTACCTGGTGGGTTAAGGTGCAGAGATTTTGTTCATTTTAGAGCACACAAGTTGGTCTTTGAGGTTTTTGTCTCGTTTGAAAGTGATCATCGGTTTGGTCTCAAAGGCAGGTTTGTGTTTTTTTCTACTATGTGTCAGTTGGACTTCAGAATCCTGCAATAGGGAGAGTGTGTGGATGGAAGAGGAGGCAGATGGTAGGTTTATCGGTCTATTTTTGGGGCTGGGTTTCTAGAGCAGATTTTGGGATATAGCTGTGGCACACCTTAGAACATCTTTGATGACAGCGCAAAGGTATCCATGGTTAGTGAAAAACTCAGACATTTTGGCTGCTTGTAGAGTGAAATATTCTTCATTGGAGCAGAGTCTGCATAGACGGAGGAATTGAGAATATGGAATGCTGTATTTAGTGCATGGGTGGTGGGAACATGTGTAGTCAAGGTACTAATGTGGATCAGTGGGGATGTTGAAAATGAGGGTTTTGAGTAGGCCGTCTTTGAGGGAGATGGTGATGTCCAGGAAGTTGACTGACTGTTAAATGGTGTAGGTCAACTGGATGGATGGATGGAAGGTCTGAGCAAAGTTAAGAAAATTGTGGAGATCTTGTTTTGTTTTGGATGTGGCTGCCAGTCCATCATCAGTGTATCATTTGTACAGCTCTGGTGTGGGGCCTGTGTAAGAGGTTAGTAGGTGGTGTTCTGGGTGTCCCATGAAGAGGCAGGCATAGGATGGTTCCATTTTGGTATCCATAGCAACACCACTGATTTGTGAGAAGATGTGGTTGTTGAATTCAAATGTGTTTAGGGTGATGATTAATTCTGCAAGTCTTACCAGTGTAGCTGTGGGAAGGGAGTTGCTGGTTAGATTTATTTAGATTTAATCCTCTTCATCCCGCAACCCGAGACATAAGGCACCAACAAGCTCCCTCTAGCCCTTTCTGTCCAGGGCAAGCCAGCTCAGTTCATTCCAGGTCTTGCCTGCCTCTCTCATATCCTCCTCCGCTGTCCTCCTCCAGGTGCCGAGTGGTCTGCCTCGCTTCCTCTTCCCTGGTGGGCCCATCTCAGCGCAGTATGAGGTAGTCTGGTCTTGCCCATCCAAAGGATGTGTCCCATCCACCTCCACTGCCGCTGCTTCACCTCGGCCACAATGTTGTTTATGCTGGTGCGCCTTGACACTTCCCTGTTGGTGACACGTTGCTGCCAGTGAAGTTTCAGGATTTGGCAAAGACAACTTCCTTCGAAGCCTCTGAGCCTACTCTTAATCTTCTTGTTGTTTCTCCATGTCTCTGAGGCGTATAGGAGTATCTGAGGCGTATAGGAGTACCGAGTGTACATTGGACCTGTAGATCTTCAACTTGGTTTTGGTTTGCAGGACAGTTGACTTCCAGGTGTTTTTCAACCTGCTGAATGCCCGGGCTGCGAGTCCTATTCTGGTTGAGATCTCCTTCTCAATGTTGCTGTTGGCCGAGATGTAGCTGCCGAGGTATTTGAAGTGTTCCACCTCCTCTAGAGCTGAGCCTCGCACACTGAGTTTCTGCGTTCTTCATCTTCATCTTCATGATCTTGGTCTTGTTGGGGGTGAATCTTGAGTCCCACACTGCTGGCTGTTAGGTCCACTCTTGATGTTTTTTTTCCTGGATGTCTTTCTGGGCGTGCGACAGCAGTACAATATCGTCAGCAAAGTCGAAGTCTTCAAGCCTGGCTGTCAGTCCCCATACAAGCCCTCTCGCCCTGTCGCTGGTGGCCTTCCTCATCACCCAGTCAATGACGACAAGGAAAATTGTCGGCGAGATCACGCAGCTTGCCTAACCCCAGTCTGCACATGGAACCACTCGCTCTGCTGTCCATCATGTCGCACACAGCACTGGTTGTCTCTGCGTACATGTCCTGTAGGATGTTGATGACTTTAAGAGGAAATCCATAGGCTTCCAAGATCTTCCACTGTGAAGGATGATGGATGCTATCGAAAGCCTTTTGGAAATCGATATAGTTGACGTACAGTGGTGAATTCCATTCGATGGACTGTTCTACAATTGTTCGTAAAACAAAGATCTGATCTGTGCAACTTCTCCCGCTTCTGAACCCTGCCTGTTCTTCTCGTAGGGTTCTCTCAATAGCTTGCCTCATGCGCTGTAGAAGGACATGGCAGAAGATCTTCCCTGGGATGGAGAGCAAGTTGATTCCCCGCCATTTGCCGCATTCAGAGAGGTCACCCTTCTTGGGGAACTTCACTATGATGCCTTTCTTCCATGTGTCCGGAACTTTCTCCTCTTCCCATACCTTGTTGAATAGTTTCACTAAAGCCTTTGCACTCGTTTTGGGGTCTGCCTTCAACATGTCTGCTGTGATTCTGTCTTCACCTGGTGCCCTGTTGCCCTTTGTCTGCCTGATAGCCTCCACAATTTCCTGTTGGGTGATGCGTCCACGTCTCATCTCTAGTTGAAACACATGTCTTTGATGGTGGCTTCCTCATCTGGGTCCGGTCTATTTAATATCTCTCCAAAATGTTCTGCCCATCTGTTGAGTTGGTGCCCGTCTTTTGTCAAAACTTTCCCGGTCTTGTCCTTTACTACTGTGGTTTTGCTGGTGAATCCGCCTGTTAGGGTCTTGGTAATCTTAAAGACGGTCCTGGAGTCTCCTTTCTCTGCTGCAGCTTAGGCCTCTGCTGCCAAATTGTCTGCAAAACCATTGCTTGTCTCTCCTTGTCCTCTTCTTCACTTCTTTGTTTTTCTCTTTGTACGTTTCGGCGAATGTTTGTCTCTCATCTTTTATTTTGGTGAGCGTACCGAGTTTTGCGATCTTTCTCTCCTCTATGAGTTGCCATGTGGCGTCTGATATCCATTCCTTCCTCTCTTTTCTTCTGTAGCCCAGCACAGCCTTGCTGGTGTCTATGAAAGCTTTCTGTACATTGTTGCACAGAGCGTTGATGTCATCTGCTGATGTGCTGTCCAGGACTTGGAATCTATTGGAAAGTTCAATGGTAAACTGGCTTTTCACCACCTCACTGGTCAGTTTCCTCGAGTCAAAGAGTTGTTCACTTTTCTTTTTTTGGTGTTCTCTTGAGCTTCAGCTGGAGTCTGCATAATACAAGATGGTAATCACTGCTAGTGTCAGCTCCCCGAATGGCTCTCACATCCTTCATGGAGCTCCTCCACTTCTGGTTGATGGCAGTGTGGTCTATCTGGTTACTGGTTCTTCCATCGGGTGATACCCATGTCAGTTTGTGGATGGTATTGTGTTGGAAGATGGTACCATCTATCACCAGACCATTCTCAAGACACGCATCTGCAAAATGTCCATTGTCATTTCTATCTCCCACTCCCTCTTGTCCCATGCAAGTCTCATACCCGGTGTTCTCCGCTCCAACTTTCGCACTGAAGTCTCCTGTAAGAAGTAAAATGTCATGCTGTGGTGTCTTGTCTATCTGTTCCTGTAGGATGTTGTAGAACAGGTCTTTCTCCTCCTCCGTGGCTTGCTCTGTCGGTGTGTAACACTGTATGATGTGGTCTTGGTATACTTGGAGAAGAATCTGGCTGTGATGATTCTTGAGTTGACTGGCTCCCATTCCATCAAGCTCTTCCTGGCCTCCTTATCCATGATGATACCCACTCCCTCTTGATGTTGCCCGTCCGTGCGACCAGAATAACATGCTGTCTCTCCTGAGCCAAGGGTCATGATGCCTGAACCCGTCCACCTCATCTCACTGTTTCCTAGGATGTTCAGTCTGTACTTCTTCATCTCTTTCACACTTTCACAGTCTGCGCAGTCTTTCCAGCTTCATACAGTGTTCACACATTCCAGGTTCCCACTCTCACCTCTTGTTGGGATTCGCTAAGGACATTGTCGGAGCAGAAGATTCCTTCTGGCTTTTGCCCCTGCTCTTCATACAATGCATTGCTGCATCTGCCCTGAGCTCGTCCCCCGTGCTTTGATTGGATCTTCTTGGCGTTTCTGCAGCAAAGCTTCTTTTACGTGGCGGGTTGCTAGCCCAACACATAACCTTCCCCATTTCTCATTCTGGACTTAGGACCAGACAACGGCTGGGTTGTTGTTGGTTAAGGGGCCATTTATTAAGAAAGAATATGAGGGCCTTCAGTCCATTGGCGTTGAGGAGAGAAGTAGCCTATAGAGGGAGACAACGTCAAGCATGAAGAGGAGGCTGGTCGAAAATGTTAATTCCCGAAAAATACCGTATTGTGTGTATATGCGTTCTCCATTGCTGCACATATGCATATGATACTTAATATCTGTATGCATGCCCCTCCCCCCTGTGTGTGTGTGTGTGTGTGTGTGTGTGTGTGTGTGTGTGTGTGTGTGTGTGTGTGAGAGAGAGAGAGAGAGAGAGAGAGAGAGAGAGAGAGAGAGAGAGAGAGAGAGTTGATGACTTTATTTTTTTTTAACTACGTATTCACTTGTTTTATTTCATTAAGTTCTGCCCCTAGTTATAATTTCCCCATCAAGTGCTGTTGATGGACACAACCATCTGTCAGGAAGCCTAAACTCAGATGATGATGTCTTCATGTTTGTCTGGCCAGGCTCAGCTGCTGAAGAAGTTTGCCCCACCAGCCGTGGTACAGGAGTACCCCCTTGGAGAATGCGGCACTGAAACACACAGACAGGATGGAATGCAAGAAGCCAGATACTAACTGACCCCATTCTAAAATACTGAGGAACTGGTGTCACAGACCACACGCATATTATCAACCAGAGGAACCGGTATCACAGACCACACAGACATTGTCAAACAGAAAAACCAGCACTGTAGACCACATATAAATTAGTTGCAAAATGAGGAAACTGTAGGTGGAAATCTAAACAAATCTTTAAAAAGAAATTTAAGTACTGTATCCGCCAAACATGAACAACGAATCACAAGACAAAACACGACGCACGTTTCGATCTCTTACGTCTTCTTCATGTAAAGGGTATGATCCTGCCCAACTTTTGAGAATAGAGAGTTTGCAGTGGTTAATCCCGCAAACGTGGGATAGGATTACAGTGAGGGGTAATCAAGCTGGTAGTTCGAAATGCCAGTTAAGAGGTTAAGAGGCTGGTCACTTAGCAGACAATTTGTCTGTGGCTGGTCTGGGCAGACAGGTTTCAAGAGACAGCCATTGGACTTCAGCCACATCATAATTTTTGCTGCTTTTGCTAAGGAGGTCTTCAGCCTCTCTTTGACCATGGCTGGTCTGGATGGCTTGGCCTGGAAGACGAAGTATAGGCCGAGGAGACAGCCCCGGGAGACCGTGGAGCCGTGGTTGGTGTTGTCTTTGTTGAGGTGGACTTGAGATTTTAGAGAGGTAAATATCCTCAAGTGGGAGTCGCTGCTGGATTTTAGCCTAGGTATACAGTCTGAAGAGTCTGTTTCCTCTGCACTCCACCAGACCAGCCACTTACATGACGGTCGGTCCCGTTGGTTGTCGGGCCCTGGGGGATAGAATGTCTGTTCAAGAACAGCCCAGCAAAGTCAGATCTTAGACACCTTAGGCGCTTCTAGTGGTTCCATTGTGACTCAGGCCACAAAGGAGTTTCTCGAAAGATCTCGTTGAAAGGGGCTGGAAGACCTGTATACTCCCTGCGTTCTGGCTCTGAGACCATTTCTTCACTGAGCAGAGTGTGGTGAAGGCTGTAACAGTGGTTCTGTTATTCAGATGTTTGAAAATATAAAGGGCTGAAAAGCAACAGCTATTATTGGGCTGGGGTATAGGACTAACGGGTGAAATGTGAGGAGCCGTAGCATGTAGCACGCACTGTCCTGAGGTTGGTGTAGTTGGTTCGATCCAACTATGATTTGAAATCAAAGAGAGCGGAAACCAACGAGCTGGTGCTGGTGTGGAAGAAAATGTGCCCACTCACTCTCTTCCCCATCTCCTACTCCCCTCTTCTCCTCCTCATCTACCCTTTACAAAATGGTGTCGCCGACAGGATCGAACATACCAACCTCAGGACGCGGGAGGCCCCACCGACGACGAGGACTCCTCGCAGGTATCCTTTTGTCATTGTTTAGAAACTGGGCCTGAGCGGTCCAATGATGTTGCTAAGAGAACAGCCCCAGGCCTCACTGTCGTGAGCCGCCAGTTGTGCTAGGCGCCCAAGGCCCGACACAATGCTGAGAGGATGAGTGCCTCATCGGACGGTGAATGACTTAAAAGCTGAGGGGTGGGAAGTGTTTCCCTTACAGGTCGATGGAAAGGAGACTTTGCCCCGCGCAGGATGTTTGCCAGATTTGTTAGTCTGTAGTCACTGACTGTTGATAATTAGTATGATTTTTGTCTTGTTGGCGTGACTGCAGTAGATTGTAGGCAGAATATTCATAATTTGTACTGTTTAATGTGGGTTAGAATTTTTTTTAAGGCCTACTGGTTGTATTTTTTTGTTCGTGTTGTCATGGATGTATTAATCTGCAAGGCCTATACTCTCCCAGCGTTCTGGCTCTGAGACTATTTTCTGCACTGAGCAGAGTGTGGTGAAGGCTGTGACGCTGGTTCTGTTATTCAGGTGTCTGTGAATGTAAAGGGCTGAAAAGCAACAGCCATTGTTGGGCTGGGGTATAGGACTAATGGGTGAAATGTGAGGAGCCGTAGTGTGTAGCACGCACTGTCCTGAGGTTGGTGTAGTTGGTTCGATCCAACTATGATTTGAAATAAAAGAGTGGAAACCAATGAGCTGGTGTTGGTGTGAAAGAAAATATGCCCACTCACTCTCTTTCCCATCTCATACTCCTCTTACCTCCTTATCCATTTCACATTCAGACAAGATAAACAACACTCAGGACTACGAAAATGAACAATAAGCGATGACTATGTCATCAAATTCGGCGCAAGATTGGCGTTGAATGAACGCCAAACGTTCAACACCCATCTTGCGCCGAATTTGATAAGTGATTGCTCGTTCTTCATTTTCGTTGTCCTGAGTGTTGTTTGTTTTGCCTGAAGAAGACCTAAGGGGTCAAAAACGCGTAGTGTTTTGTCTTATGATACGTTTGTTCATGTTTGGCGGATACAGTACTTAAAAAGTTTTGTAAGGTTCACGTACACATTGTCAAACATAAGAACCAGCATCACAGACCACACACATTGTCAGACAGAAGAACCAGCATCGTAGACCACACACATTGTCAGACAGAAGAACCAGCATCGTAGACCACACACATTGTCAGACAGAAGAACCAGCATCGTAGACCACGCACACGTTCTCAGACAGAAGAACCAGCATCACAGACCACACACATTGTCAGACAGAAAACCAGCATCGTAGACCACACACATTGTCAGACAGAAAAACCAGCATCACAGGCCACACACATTGTCAAACAGAAGAACCAGTATCACAGACCACACACATTGTCAACAGAAGAAACAGTATCACAGACCACACACATTGTCAGACAGAAGAACCAGCATCGTAGACCATACACACGTTCTCAGACAGAAGAACCAGCATCGTAGACCACACACATTGTCAGACAGAAGAACCAGCATCGTAGACCACACACATTGTCAGACAGAAGAACCAGCATCGTAGACCACACAGATTGTCAGACAGAAGAACCAGCATCACAGACCACACACACATTGTCAGACAGAAGAACCAGTGTCACAGGCCACACACATTGTCAGACAGAAGAACCAGTATCGCAGACCACATACATTGTCAGACAGAAGAACCAGCGTCTTAGACCACACACATTGTCAGACAGAAGAACCAGCATCGCAGACCACACACATTGTCAGACAGAAGAACCAGCATCGTAGACCACACACACGTTGTCAGACAGAAGAGTTCATGAATTCTGCAACGAGGTTGCGCAGTCAATGAAACACGCCAAAAATTGCATAGTACACGTACTGCGCAGGTACATGTATATCGCATAACATATGTACTACTTGAACTGAGTTGCAGTGCCACATTCGTGTTTGCTGTGTGTTTTGTTCGTTTTTTGTTTTTGATTTTTTTTTTTCTTTCTTTTTTTTTTGTTTGTTTTTGTTTGTTTTGTTTTTTGTTTGTTTGTTTTTTGTTTATTTGTGTGTGTGTGTGTGTGTGTGTGTGTGTGTGTGTGTGTGTGTGTGTGTGTGTGTTTTTAACCGGAGAGATCAGAGCTGCTTATTACTGAAAATGGTTTTTGTAAAGACTGGACATTTGTGTTTTGCATTCTGACTGTAAATGTTTGCCATTGTAAGCAGCATTACTGTTTAAGACTGGAAGTTGCTTTAATGTACAATGTGTGTGTGTGTGTGTGTGTGTGTGTGTGTGTGTGTGTGTGTGTGTGTGTGTGTGTGTGTGTGTGTGTATGGCGATTAGGAAATGCTGAAATGAAGTTCTTGCTTGAGATGTAGATCTATTTCTGTCGCTTTATTGTGTATTTGTATATATATTTGCATTCGCTGGCATGGAAATCTTAATTTGAAAAACAGCAAACTCTTGGATAGCGTTGTGAACATCTGTGGTAAGATTGTTGGTGAGAGACAGGAGAGTATGAGTGAGTTGTATGAAAGGCGTGCGGTCAACAAGGCTCGTGCGATTGTTAGTGACAGTGGGCATACGCTTGCGCGACAGTTTGAGCTCCTTCCATCAGGCAGACGATTTTGTGTCCCCAGAGCTAAGCTGATGCGCACAAAAAAGAGCTTTGTGTTCAAATCCATTGCGCTTTTAAACAAACACAGCGTGTAAGAAGAGGCGGTGGATCACCTGTGACACAAGCATGTGCGCGGGTGTGTATGTCTGTGAGCAAGCGGGAAAGTATAGATGCTGGAGTGTGTGGGTGTGTTTGTGTGTTATGTGTGCATGTCCTGGAACAGTGAGGAATAGAAATGTCTGGAATATGTCTTATCTTAATGATTTTTAATGATAAATCACCTCTCTCTCTCTCTCTCTCTCTCTCTCTCTCTCTCTCTCTCTCTCTCTCTCTCTCTCTCTCTCTCTCATACGTGCACACATTTATGTATATATAATTATGAGTGGCTGAGTGCATACTTTATTTGCACTACCAAAAAGGAGAAGACTGAAATTCCCATTTTGGTGTTACACGCATGTTTTATTGTTTGAAAGTAATTTTAGTTTTCAGTGTCACGTTTGTAACTATAAATATGTATGTCTTAACTTTTAGGGCAGCGGTCACAAATGTAATTTCTCTTGTAACGAGAGATAATAAAGTTATCTGAATCTGAATCTGAATATATATATATATATATATATATATATATATATATATATATATATATATATATATATATATATATATATATACGTATGTAGATAGATGAACAGTAGCGATGTCATGTAGCGTGTCTTGGTAGGTCGAACCAAGTAGATTTTACTATCCCAGAGGTAGAAATTCCTTGTTGGACTTACTTCATAAATGTAGTATATAGTAATGGGTCACTTGGTTATCGCGTGGCAGAGGAGAACATCAAACCTGACTGATTGTATGTATTATGTTATATTACTGTGGGAAAAAAAATGGGTGTGATTCCTGTTCAGCAAGCGGGCTTTCGAAAAGATGTTGTACCAGAGAGCATTTAGTATAACTGACCAGCCACATTAAAATAACAAGTCTCCAAAAAAAAAAAGTTCTTTGGCTACATTTTGTGATGCTAAAAAAAGCCTATGATTGCGTATGGCACGCAAGGCTGTTTTCAAATTAAAAACTGTTGATATTTATGGGAGAATGTTTTACATTAAAAGCTTTCTAACAGAAAGAAGCATATGCAAACGGATTGGAAGAACTTATTCATCCTTCAAGAATGTAGATATGGATATTCGTCTGGGATCACTTACTGCTCCCATGCTGTTCACAATCCTAATCCATAATTTCCAAATCTATGCCAAAAGCAAGGCATGTAGTTCAATATGCAGATGATGTTGCTATTTGGATTAACTGTACATTAAGGAAGCATTCCAGCAAAAGAACAATAAACTTTGTACAGAAGTTGTACGAAGGGAAATGGATAAATTATCTACATATATGAAGAAACAACAGATTAGAACTATCTGAGAGAAAACATGTCTTATGTTCTTCAACAATGGTGAGAACACACATATGCTTCCCTCGCTTTTGCTGGATGGTCAGAGATTCTAGAATACAAACAAAAAATTAACTTCTGGGGGTATTTTTTAACTCCTAAGTTGAACTGGAAAACACATATTGAAAATTTGATCGATCAAACAAGGAAAACATTAAACGTACTTAAGATCATATGTTGTCAACCATGGGGCTAGCACTGTCATACCTTATACATCAATACATCTCTTTAGTCCGATCAAAACTGACATGACATATGGGCAGGAAGTGTATTTCTCTGCACCTAATTCTCTTTTTAAAGAGATTGCACAGCTTGGATAGTAAGGCCATGAAATTAGCTCTGGAGTCCCAGTTCATGCAAACACTTATAGAAGTTATAAAGAAAAACAAATGTATTACCACTAAATGAGAAGCGAATATTGATGTGTCCAAATATATTGTCAGAAGTCTTTCTTTTAAAAATTCAGTTACTGAAGAAATACTGATGGATTCCAGTAAAGATTTTCCTAAGAAGTCTAAAAACACGTAAGATATTCAATCAATTAGCACACATCTGACTTTATGTCATATTGTAATTTTGATTTGTTCGAAAAGGAATTGGATCTGATATTATTTTGATCTGCGGTACCTCCAATGCCTTCTTGGATCACCTAAATGCTTCTTTTGATTACAATACACTATACTAAAGGAAAGTGATAATGTAAATATTTTAACAACTGAAGTTTGTGAACGTTTAGAAAACAGCTATCCAAATCATTTCAAAGTGCTTACAGATGGGTCGGTGATGGATTCCTCTGACAGTGGTTCTGGGTTTATAATACCAACTTTAACTGTCAGGACATCATATCATTTAGGAAAGGGGTTTTCAATCTATACCTCTCAGAATTATATGCAACACTGAAGGATTTGACTTAGAAATATGATACACCACTTGCTTTCTGTAAAATTTTACTGTGTTGATTCCAAATCTGTTTTGCAATCACTAGAGAGCGTTGGGACTGCAAAGCTAGAAAAGATTTGGTTTTGAAATAAAACATTTACTGCATTGTTTCATAACTCGAGGCATAAGAATGGATTTTTGTTGGGTCCCATCTCACTGCGGTATAAAGTGGAATGAAATAGCAGACGGTCTTGCAAAAGAAGAAGCAAATAGAAACGCTGAAAATGTATCAAACAACCCCTTAGATTTGTCCTCTTGTGAATTAATCCAAATTATGGACAAGTATATACATAAGCAGAATTTTAGTAAAAAAAATGCTACTTACCATCGTGTCTAAGACACATTGTTAGATTAATTCACAAAATTGATTAAGGCTGAGAACTTGGAACTCTAACTACTCTCATATTATATAATCAACATTGATACGTAAGACAGAAAGAAAAATGTTGAACATCATATGGGAAAAATTTGTAGAAAATCTTAAAAGACAGGAAAGAAGATAGAACAGATCAGAAAAATCTAACAGCGATGCAACTAAGCAATCTACACAAGAAATATCATGATTCCCCATGCACCAAACATACACAAATTTGAAGAGAGAGAGAGAGAGAGAGAGAGAGAGAGAGAGAGAGAGAGAGAGAGAGAGAGAGAGAGAGAGATGCATCCCATCTCTCTCAAAACACAAAAGAGCCCAGCCCCGTGTCGCTGTGGATGCAAAGACATCTGGGTAGTACTAATTAAACAACCCACACACAGCCATCCAAGGGCCAACCTGACAGCAACGTCAAGGAGAAAAAAGAAGAAGAGAAGCAAGAAGATGAACAAGCTCAGGAAGCACTGTTGAATCCAAAACCAACCAACACAAGCTCAGTGGACCAAAAATCCTTTCTTTCTCTCTGAAAGACTAAGCACTCAACTACTGTTGTTTGGTTGCCCAAGTCAACTGACAAAAAATCCTCCCATAGTAGTTCCTTACATCATTCTGCCTATTCATCTCGACGTCACATTATACACGTTATAATCGCAGTACCGGGGAGCTAAAGTAAAAATGACCTTTTAAATTTAGATTTGGTACTGCGTTTATATGTCCACCATAGTGTAGCTGCCAATTGTCATGTCACAGAGCCTTCCCGCCCCCCTCTCCCGCTGGAAGAAAAAAAATTGTCTCTTAAGAGAAAACCTTTAATTGACAGCCAACACTGATCCGGGTCCCTTATAGAATTGGCACTAGCTGTGGACTGACCAAACACCAATGGAGCTTCAGAATGTGGCATTTGCCTTCTGTCTGCTTATGGCTGCTTTGACTGGTGGGTCTGGGGAAGATTGGGCCCTTTGTCTGGGTGACAGGCTTTGGCACAGATAGCGCTTGATGTCATCTGGCCAATAGCACTGATGTAACCCTCTCTTCAGATGGCTGTTCTCAATAGCCATTCAGATGGCTGTTCTGAATTAAGGGTTATGGGCTTCGAGTTAATACAACATCATAAACATGCTCACGGGGGAAAAATATCCACAGCCAGTTTTTTTTTTTTTTTTTTTTTTTAAGGATTCCAACTTTTTTCTCTTTCTTCAATACTAACGTAACAGCTTCTAACAGAATTGGAAATGTAAACTAAAATCAATAACATTAAAAAAAATGGTTTATTGGTTCATGGTACCACAAATCTGGGTTACCAGCTATAGTACGGAAAACCCTACTGGGTTTGCCATGCATTCGTTTGTGAGAATTTGCCTCATCATGGGCGGCAGTGTTCCAATCTGCTAGCTTGATTAGGTCAGCAAGCGTGGACGCACCTTGTTCTGCCATGAAGGTTTGTAGCTCACTGGACATTGTATCATGTAGCTGCTCACAGAAGAAGATGAGCTCAGTCAGTCCATCAAAAGTCTGTTCTTGGTTGGACAAAGTCAACCATTTTTGAAGATAAGTCACTAACCTACCTGTGAATTGGCTGTAAGTTCCTTCCCAGCTACGCTGCGAGCTCAACATTTCTTTCAGTATGCCTTGGCTGTCAGTTTATAAAGGGTAAGGAGTGTTTGTTTGAGGGTATCATAATCAGTTACTTTATGCGGTGGTAACTTTGCATAAGCACCATATGCGGCACCTCTGTGACCTTGTGCAAGTTTTATGTTGCGCTTCTCTGGGTCCAAGCGAAATTCATTTGCTACTCTCTCAAGCCAGTCCAAGCATGCGTCAATATTGTCAGTGGTCTCGTCGAAAGAATCTAATGAAAACGACATGGCCGGAATTTGGATGGGAGGCTGCAAATTTTGGCTGATGATGTCTGAAGAGCTATCCATCTCGGTGGTTTTTTTCAAGCTTGTTGACAGAAGTTTATGTTCTCTGGTTTTATCGTGCTCAGCAGCTTCATGTTCTCTTAGTCTGCCATGCTCTTCAGCTTCTCGGACTTTGTGTCTTGTTCTTCAGCTTCTCATGCTCTGTGTCGCTCTTCAGCTTCTCAGATTTTCTCTCGGTCTGCTTGTTCATGGTCTCTTACATTTTCTCGCTTGGCAGCTTCTGTGGCTTTCCTTTTCAAATTGTGTAGTCACAAATGTGACCCTCTGAGTTGACCAGACAGGCCTAGGGATTCTCCCCACTCCCTGATATCCCATCTTAGTTCCGCTGATTCAGCCATGATAACGAACTGTTACACAATCTAAACAAATCAGTTTCACTAAGTTTCAGTTTCAGTTTCATCAAGGAGGTGTCACTGCGTGCCGACTAGTCCATATATGCTACACCACGTCCGCTAAGTTTTGAGACCACACTACGCATGATTTTAAGCTGATAGATAAACGAATTAACAACTAAAATGATAGAATTGAAGAAGAGGGTCTCGTGGCTAGGATTTGGCTGGACGTCTGGCGGCAGCGATTAACAACCCAGCGCGCCACCTTTCATTGGACCTTTTCGAGTGCCATCTTGTCACCTTTTTGATGGGGATCCCACACGTGGCATGCATGCTCCAGGGTCGGACACACAAGGGCATTGTAGGCTTTCTCTTTGGTTTTAATTAAGTATATCTTCAGGTTTCTCTTCACAAAGCCGAGGGTCTTAGAAGCTTGTCGACAATGTTGTTGATATATGGGTTTTCCATTTCAGGTCCGTGAACAGGGTGACCCCGAAGTATTTTCCCTCCACGGTGGACTGGAGGTTTTGGCCATGCAGATGGTACGTGACCTTGTGTCTTGTGTGACACTTGTCCGGATGGAGGGACATGAGCCAAGTTTGCTCCCAGTCAGCAAGTTTGTCAAAGTCTGTCTGTAGTGTGGCCTAGTCACTGGCCTTCCTGATGGTCTTGTGGCAAGCAGTGTCGTCTGCGAAGAGACGTACAGTTGAAGAGAGGCCCGTCGGGATGTCGTTGATGTAGAAAAAAAAAAAAGAAAAAAAAAAAGAAGACGTGATTGCTCGTTCTTCGTTTTCATTGTCCTAAATGTTGTTCATTTTGCCTGAAGAAGACCCAAGAGGTCGAAATGCATCGTGTTTTATCCTGTAATCTGTTTGTTTGGATCGTCTTAACGGAACTGATAACTTTTCTTTTTAAAGTAAACTTATGTGGTTTTCATGCTGTTTCTTGAGATGATGATGATGATGATGATGATGATGATGATGATTTTTTTTACCAACTTTTTCCACAGGTACCAGCTTTTCTCCCAGTTTCTTACTGCGTTAAAACCGTTGTGGGAATTTTGTGCTCTAAACTGAATTCTGCAGTATTTCACAGTTCCTTTTCGGTTTCGGTCAGTTTAGTTTCGGTTTCCGGTATGTAGTGAAATCGTCTATAATTTCCGTCTAGAAGCGCGGGTTCAGAGAAGGCATACGTAGAAAGTGAGTAAAATCCCCGGTAAAATTACAGTTAAAATTTGTATTGAAATAATGAATTATGTCAATGCGTTTTGGAATAGTATTTAAATACACATCAAATTTGATTATGATGGTAGCAAAATGGTCTGTTGTGGCGTAATTCGCATTGAATCGGATCAGCATGTCCAGCGAGGAGGCCGCCTGGTGTTTGGAGCTCCCTTTTAACTTCATTTTTTTTTTCTTTTTAACATCTTTTATTCATACGAGTGACTGTGATTTTTTTAATAATGAGCACTGTTGGCTGTTGACTGTTCAATGCTTAATTTTATTTTTTCAACGAAATTGTGTTTAAAGCCTTTTCAGGTAAGGTGTTGTGTCTTACTTGGCTTTTCAAGATGGCTACCGGCGTGTTGTTCCTCGGTTTCGTTTAAAAGCTTTCTACTTTTTCTTTCTGTTTGCACATATGATAGAAGACTTTTCTATTTTAACTTCCCTATATATTTTATGGTTACCTAGGCCCTAACCGACAAAACCATCAGCAAAATGATGTTGGTCGTGTAAGGAAGGAGAAGAAGAAGAACCTAGCCATTGCTCTTAACCTTTTAAATTTCATTTGCGACCCCATGTTGCCAAATTTTGTTCCAGGGGTCAACAGGCTGAGTCGTAATTTTTTTTTTAACATCCGCGCTGGTGATCTACTCAGTTTCGAGTGAACCAGTATTTTAGGAAGAAGAAGAAGAAGCAGCAGTCAGTGGCATAAACCTTCCCCACGGAAAGGTGCCCCTGGAATTGCACTTCTATCCACCAGCTGGCTGTCTTCTCGTACGCTTATGGTCATATTCATAGCTTGGGCAATGGTTATCGTATTATATTTACTATCTGATTATCTTTTTATAGGTTGTCTATTGATCTAATTGATAAAGAGATGCCGCAACACAGCAGCCATTATCCAAGAAGTTGGATCTGGATCTGGCTGCATACATCGCAGAACCAGCTTGATCATAAATATTGCGACGGAAGTCGATATATTATGATAGTTTTGGTTTTTTCGATAGCTTAATCCTTAATCTTGATTTCTTCCCACGGTCTTTGCAAAGCCTGTTCTAACATTATTTATAAACAAAATAAAACAAAAAAGATTATGCACAAGCAAAATCAAAGGAGGGATACCATGCCATACTGGACTTTACTTAGTTTTAGCAGCCCATTGACCCAGCTGTCATGAAAATAAGATATGAAAAAGAATATTGACAAGGTGATTTACAGCCTTTTTTTCCCTTTTTTTTTTTTTTTTTTTTTAGCAGCGCTTTATTTGAAAGGTAACATCTCTGAAAATGCTTATTCAAGTTAATGTATGGAAAGAAGCCTGGTAGTAAGGTTACATTCTGAAAATACAGGAGATAGATCCATCTCCAAGTTTTGCTGCTCTTCAAAGCTGCTGGATCAGTGGATGATTTTTAACAGCAGGGTTTTGAAATGCTTACCTATCTAATCATCTGTGAAAATAAACAGACTTGAAACTTTGAGGATGATGTGTAGACTGATGTTTTGGATTTCATGTATTTTAGCCTAAATTACCATGTGCAATAACAACATCATTTGGTGTAATTCTTTGACATCTTTTAAGCAGGTCTTGTCTCCAGACATCTTTCCTCTGCGCCCTGATAATCTGTTGGTGGTTGAAGGCAACAGGATGCCAAAATCCAGGGAATACCTGTCTTCATCTGAGGAGTCTGATTCAGGCTCAGATGTGAGTATACACAGGCTTGGAAGTGTCTTCTTTCTATTCCAGAATACAGAGCTGGCATTTCAAACCATGGTTATGCCAGGCCTTTTTACCCATGATACAGTTTTGTCATATTTTCGTACACATATTTTGGGAAAAAAAATAGGATGAATTGAACATGACGAACCGGAAAAAATGCATCGAAAAAAATCTCAAGACTAAGTTCTTGAGCAGTAGTGGCACTTGAAGTGTTTAACCGTTTCGTTTGAGTGCTACACCAAAGAGTAACAACTCACACTTGGTGCACGCAGATTCGCCTCTGGATGATATTCGAACAGAAAGAGGGTTCTCATACTTTTACAAGTATTCACAGGTTTGATAGATCTATGTGTACACACATGTATTTTAGGAAAACACTTATTTTAGTTGAGAAGTACACAGTAGCTGTTTTAGGGTAAAACGGCCTGTCACACAAAGACCTGGTTTCTTTCATGTTATCACGAATCTGGTCATTCATAACCTCTGGTATTGCATTTTTGTGTGTGTTAATGTTTTAAAATAGGTAAATGCCATCTGTTACGAAAGCATCTGATTTGTGATTATTGAAAACTGTCACTCTTTAGATGTGATTTTGAATAAAAAGTGATATTTTGCATGTTTCTACACATTTGAAGTTCTGTGCCATCAAGTGTATAGGATCATGCTGAGAGAGTGATTCTCAGAACAGCATTGCATGTAGTGTTTAACATTATAAATAGCAGCTTGATAACATCTTTATCTTGAGCAATCCGTATTTGTTTATGAAATTTAACACTCTGTACATGAAACTTGAAAATGGGAAACATTGATCAGTGGATTAAAGAAAACGAAGGAAAGAAATGGTTGAACTCTTTTGATTTTTATATGATGAATTTTATTTTATTATTGGTATAAAATTTTTTTTTTCTAATGTTGAATTGTTATAAAACTGAAAAGTATATGTACATGAATTGTTTAAATAAAATATGTTGTTCAAAGTCTCCTCATTTTGCATCTAAATAAAATGATTTTTTATGTTTAAATTGGTAGGCCATGAAAACTTAAACTCAGGTAACCAGAGTCCTTGGATCGCAATTTGCAAGGTCAGCTTCGAAGGTATCGAGTACATTGTGTATTATTACAGATTGTAGTTGAGTTTATTTACCCATCATTATCTCCATACATTTTTTCAACTTTTGACATCACTGACTGTTCAGTGTTCCAAGTCGATCTTGGAGCAAGGTGTATACATGCCCTTTTCTAGAAAAATAAAGGGTAGTTGTAATTCTTGCAGGATTTTTCATGGGTATGGTATGAACTTTATATAAATTTGCAAAGGAAAGGCACATGGGAAGGGAGGGGTGAGTTCAGAGAATGGGTGGGTGGGGTGGGGGATTCAACCAGGCCATGCACTTTTTCTATTTTCTTTCAAAAATAGAGATGGGGATGGGGATCAGGACTTTGACTACAGTGTGTTCTCGTTGCTGCTTTCAACTGGGAGGGGAACTGGAGGTGAGGGTCAGGGATGAGACCAGTCGCTAGATGTGTGTTCCTCCCGCCATTTCATCCAACAGCCGTGGGTGGGGATTCATTGGGATGAGGGTAGGGAAACGGAAACCGGGGAAGGGATGGATTTCAGCCACATTGTGTTCTTACCATTCCATCCCGTTGTGGCTCTGGTGGTGGGGTGGGCCTGAGAGGGAGGAATTTGACCGCATCATGTTTTGTCACTTTTCCATCGAACAATAGGGGAAGGGGGACTTCGACCTCTCATAATTTTTTTTTACATAGTTCTATCCGAATCCAAAGGAAAGCGGATGGGGGCATGGGTAGGGGTTCTGACCATATGATGATATCAGTTCTTCCTAACAACAGGGGGTGTGTATGAGGAGGGACCGATCATACGACAACATTGGTTCTCCTCTCTGTTTGATTGATCCAGAAACAGGGTGGTGAAAAAAATTTCGCTTGTGTTGCCATAATAGACACTTCCACCGTCAGAGGTGGAAACTGTCAAAGGAAGTCTATTCTTATGGTTTTAGGTGGACCTGTTTTTCGTCGAGATAGTGTTTATGTTGGTTAAAGAGATCGTGATGGACAGTTTTGCAGCTTTTGGAAGGGGGAATCAGTTTCTGTGAGGCTGATAGACTAGTTCATGAAATTTTGCTCAACCTGCTCACCCCCCAGTCAGTTACCAGTACTTGATGAAATGCAAAATAATTTGATATGTGTTCTTACTCTTTTTCAGCATGTTCCTGCAAATGTTTTCTTTTAAGCTTCAAAGCGTACTATACCCCCATTTCTGCATGATCTAAAACACTGACTACACTGACCAGTCTCGTGTGTGTATTCTCAGCTTTTGGATATCAGTGACTGTTGTTGAGGTACACTGACTGATCTGTGTGCATTTTTCAACTTTTGGATATAAGTGATTGCTGTTGAGTACACTTTCAGATTTCTGTTTATTTTTCAACTGTGGACATCAGTAACTTGTGCTTAGTACGCTTACTAATCTCTGGTTGTTTTTTTTTTTCTTCATTTTTTTTTAACCTTGGACATCAGTGACTTGTGTTGAGTACACTTACTGATCTGTGTGTGTGTGTGTGTGTGGTGTGTGTGTGTGTGTGTCCTTAGATTTGGACATCAGTGACTTGTGTTGAGTACATTACTGATCTCTGTTTTTTTTTTTTTTTTTTTTTTTTTTTTTTTTTTTTTTTTTTGTTTTTTTTTTTTAGATTTGGACATCAGTGACTTGTTGAGGTCACTTTCTGATCTCTGCGTATGCTTTAACTTTGTTGGACATCAGTGACTGTTATCAAGTGCACAGACTAATCTGTCTTTTTTTTTTTTTTCACATCATGCCATGCACAGGTCCCAAAGCCCAAGAAGAAAAAGGTGGAGAAGGATTCACCCAAAAAGCCAGAGAAGAAGGAGAAGAAATCCACAGACTCGGATAAAGGCAAAGGCGCTTCTAGTCAGGCAGAAAAGGGACCCCCAACGGGGAACTCATGTTTCAGGTCAGTGCAGTGCTGCTTCTTGATACTTCTGGGTTGTACTGGGGGAGGCCTTACTACTGGCCAGGACAAATGAACACGACCTTTGTGAAATTACAGACAAAAGCAGCATGGTTTGGCCATTCCATGATATTTTCAGCCTACTTGAGAGAAAAGAAATTTAGTTGTACAGAATTTGTCTTTCTTTTTCGTTTGTTTTGTTTTTGTGGGAAAAGTTTAACTTCGAAGTGTCATGGGCGCTTGAAACAACATGCAGGCAGGTATCTGCGAACTGTGTTCTTATGCCAGCTTTAGTAGGTAGCGTACAATTATTTTGAACACTTGCAGGGCTTGCATGCAACTGGAAATTTTGCGTGCAATTTGAGCATGTACGTGTATGTGAATTGAACAAATACATGTTACTGTTTTGTGTTTTATTGTGCCAGTATTTGGAACTGAGAGACTGTTTTATCACATGAACCTCCCCTGCGTGTTTGTTTGTTTGTAAGCCAACAGAACATGAATCCAGTCTACGGTTAGTCAGTTGTGCATCCAGTGATGGGTGTTAGTCACTGGGAAATGTCTGAAATAGACACAACACTAAACAAGCAGTTACTGACAAGACTTCTTTACAAAAACAAAACACTACAGTTTCACAGCCTTGTTTCCCCAGGGAATCAAGAGTGACAAATGGTGATTGGTGGGTTTCAGTTGGCACGAATGCGTTACGCTACAGTTAGCGAGTTTCGTGGCAAGGTCCTGGTGAGCATTCGTGAATATTATGAGAAAGATGGAGAGTTGCGACCAGGTAAAAAAGGTAAGTGCATCTTTCACCTGTTTATTCTGGAAAGCACACAGGTCAGCCTTTATGAAGTTGTAAAGAATCCCCAATTTTCGCCATCAACCGCAAGGTTTTCAGTTCTGTGAACAGATCCAGAATATCATACTGTATCAGTTTTAGAAGAAAAAAAATAGGAGGAGGGTAGGGATCATTTTGGGGATGAACTCAGTAAAATGTGGAAAATGTTTGCAATTGAAAGCCAGACTCTTCAGTTTGTACATCTTACACTACAAGTTTGGTAGCTGCGTTTAGATAGATTGGTTGGATAGTGGAGTTGAGAGGTGGGGTTGTGGAAGAGAGAAGCTGAGTGGAGAGAGTTGGGAGGAACTTGCTACAGAATGCCTGCCCTGAACACGACCTTAGTCCGACATGTACCTTATAGGGTTTGGGTTTATTAGAAGGATCTGAAGAGTCTTTCATAATGTAGTTTCTGTAACATCAAAATATTTCCTTTACGTGTGTTCAAGCAGTGGACAACCAGTCGAGGTCAAAAGTTAACAGAGCGGTACTTGTTTGTGGCACAGTGGGAGAATGGTTCAGTGCATCAGTTGGAGTTGGGCATCGGTGTACCTGCACTGTCTGGTTACAAATTGATGTCCGCATCCTGGTGGCTGTCTGTGGGAAAAGTCCTCCCAAACTTTCTTTCACCTGGTGGAATGAGTTGTGTGCTTGAAGAGTGATGGAATAGAAATAAGAAAAAAAAAAAAGGAAAAGAGAAAGAGAAAAAAAAACAACTTGTAATCTTCTCTGCCTGGTTTTAAGGAACATTACAGAGAAAATGCTTAGGGCTTTAGTATGAACATGTTCTGAAGTGTGACAAATTATGAAGCAAATGCATGCTTTTAGTGTGAACATGTTCTGAAGCATAACAAATCATCATGGAGCTAATGCGTATGGGTCATTCTCTGGAAATGTATACCATTTCTGTGGCATAACAGGTCAAAAATGAGGAAGATTTTTCTGAGAAAAAAGGACTCTGTAAGAGATATATACATATCCTGTATAATTTATCATGAAAATAGAAACAGTTCAACTGGTTTTTGTGAAATTAATGATAAAGTAAAGTAACATGGGTCAGCATTGTCTTGCATGTATCAAGGACACTATTTGATGTCATTATTAATTGATTAATCAAAGATTTTTTGCATTATTTTTCAGTATTTTTGCGCTTAAAATGTATTGATACAACCAGTGTACACAAATTGTGTGTCATATTTTCATTTTTATGCATTGTTACTGTGTACTTCATTTTGGACGTTTGGAGATGACAGGAAACTGTTCTTAATTTATTTGTCTTTACACAGGATGACAGAGATTTGTAAATCATGTTTGTATGTGATCAGTAGCGTTATTTCAAGGTTTAAAATGAAGGGATATTTATTCATTCCAACAACTATTGTATTTGAATATTACAGTTGCTGAATTAATAGGGTCTCGCATGTAACAGGGACACCACCATCCCACATGTAACAAGGACACCATCACTCATCCAAGCAGAACTTCAAGAAACAAACACCAAAGCAATACAGTTCCAACAATGCTTTATTTTTTCTCCATATTTCAGCAGTTTTTAGAACCCCTTCGACGTGGATAGTAGAAGATCTTTCGTCTTCCAGGATCTGTGCTTCTAACGACACCTGAGGAGGGGGCGTCCCATATTAAGATTTGCTGAGCAATTCTTTTTTTTTTTTTTTTTTTTTTTTTTGTTGTTGTTGATATGTTAATGTTATCAATACTGTATGTATTGCCTACAAAAGATGTATTTATCTTTATATAACATACAAAATTGGATAGTTCTCTTGAAAAGTTGGTAATATACCTTGCCTGTATAGTTATCTTGGTCACTTCTGTCACAGCCAACAATTCCCATTAAAGTTTCAATTATTATTTCTAGTTTTATACCAAAAAAGAGAATGTGGAGTCTATAAATCAAAAGTGATGAGTACCTGCGTGACCAAATGCAAAAGAAGGTTTGAGATACCTTTACAAACATTTAGGAAAATTAACATTGTCATGTAGTTATCAATATAGTTATCAATATCATGTCATGTACAAAGAAGAGTCTTGATAGATAAGATCCCATTTGTATTTAAACATTACTTATTTGCAGAAAATAAGATAATAAAAAACTATATGCATTTCAAATCATATTAGTAAAATTTTATGCCAAACACTATTTTTTCAACTAAAATCCTTTAGATCTAGTTGCAAAGTGAAACGACTGCAGGCGGAAATCCAAAAATCTTAAATAAATGTCAGCGAACCGCCCAGAGAAACGTGGACAAATGAGTCACAAGACAACACACAACACGTTTCGACGCCTTCTTCCTTGCGCTGAACTCAGAAGCAATCTGAAGCGATCAAAGCTTAGTGCATTTTCGTTTTTTGTTCATCTATGTTTCACCTGAAGAAGACCTAAGAGGTCGAAACACGTTGTGTGTTGCCTTGTGACTCGTTTGTCCACGTTTCTCTGGGTGGTTCGCTGACATTTATTTAAGATTTGTTTAAAATTTTTTATTCCAAACACAATTTTTTCAACTAGAATTCATTTTTTTTTTTTTTCTGATCTGATTCACTACTGAACATCATTTTCATATATTTTTAAGCACATTATCAGAAAATGGAACACTACAAAGATCATTCTTATCATCTAAGTCTTTGAAACAATGAAGATAATCTCATGCGTAACGGAGACACCAACTTATATGGGTGTCTCAAATTATGTGCAAGATATAGAAACACTTTCACATCATTTCTGAAAAATCTTGCAGAATAAAATCGTATTTTACATTATTTTTGATGGAAACACTGCTAGACACTTGATATAAACTTATCATCTACAGTATTTTTGTTTTTAAAGTATGACACTGATCATCAAACGCAATCATGACTTTTCACGAACATACAGTGACGTTGTCCGAAAAGGTGTCTTGAATGCGCACAGTGCCCGTTCGCAGATTTTCTTCAAATCTATATGAATCAAAGCAGCATTAGGGCAAACATTGGAAGACTTTTTTTCTAAGACATTACTATATAAGAGCTACAAACACTTGTATGGTAAACATGAATAAAATTGAACGTAAGTGGTGAAAATGGCGAACAAAAGCATGATGTTGTGTTTGAAAGTGTTCCATGCTCGCATATTTCAGGCACATTGAGCTGGGTGCCAGCAGCAATATTTGTGACAAATCTACACAAACTGGGTCGATTTTAATACATGCAAAACAATGCCCACAAATTAAAACTTTGGTAAACAAGTGCAAAATAAAGAAACTTGCTTCAGATCTTTGGAGTGGCACTGAATAATGGCGTCGATCACGAACATCAAAGATAGAGAATCATTAGACACACACACAAACTTTTTCGCATTCATGTGCCGTCCTTGCTAGAATGGGGACACGATTTGGAACACAGTACACATTTAACCATCCACAATCACTGTTTCTTGTCTTAGACCGGTTTTCTATATTAAATTAGTCCCTCATACAACTTTACAAGTATTCGCAGATCTCGTACGTATCGTGAAACATTGGCACCATGTCATCGGTCAGTAAATGATACGCTTTTATGTAGTTATCAGATAAATGTGAATACACAAACAAGCGAATATTGGCTACAAAAGAATTAAACTCTGAACGGTTTTGGCGTAGCGGCTAAATACATGCGCATATATCACTCCGTGCATCGGTTTTGGGTGCATGGAGTCGGACACCATGCGATACGCTCGAGACTTGTTCATATTTTCGTTTTCTCCTAAATATAATGGTGATGAGCGCTCGACCTTTTTCTATTGCAAAATGCACCAGGTTTTTATTCATTAACATACCTCATTCCATTCCATTTTACTCCCGCTGGGTATAATATGTTGTTTGTGAGGTCAGGTTTTTCGATGTCGATGTCACAGAATGGCTGCTTACAACCCCCCAAATTTGACACAAACATGGTCGAAAAAAAAAAAAAAAATGAAACTAGGATAGATAAGAAGCCAACACTGCTTCAGCAGATTATACAATGAAATTAATAACCGGAATGCATTTGGTCCTATTTAAATATTGTTTACTTAAATTTGTACAAGGCCTTGAATCGGCTACCCCCTCATGGTATACGTTTCAAGAGAATGACCCATATGGCTTTAGTGTGAACATGTTCTGAACCGTAAATTATAGAGCAAATGGTTTTAGTGTGAACATGTTCTGAAGCGTAAATTATAGAGCAAATGGCTTTAGTGTGAACATGTTCTGAAGCATGACAAATTATGGAGCTAATGCATATGCTCTAGTGTGAGAACATGTTCTGAAGCGTGACAATTACGGAGCTAATGCGTATGCTTTAGTGTGAACATATTTTGCAGTGTAATAAACCTTTTCAGGAATCAGTTTGAGCATTGAGCAGTGGAACTCCTTGAAGGACCACATGGACGACATCGACCAGGCGGTCAGGAAGTTCTGATGGGGTCAGAAAGGCGTCAGACAGGCAGGCGTGGGGGCGGATTGGAGGCGGAGGTGCGGCATGCTGTGGAGTGGTGTGTTGGATGCAGACAGGCATTTGCGTGTTTCACAGGGGTGTTGAAAGGGTGTGAAGATTCAGGTGCCTGTGTATGGATGACAAAAAAATAAAAGAAACTTTTGAGTTAATGGTGTTTTGAGTGAATGTGAAGCTTTTGATGTTGTCGGTTTATCGTAACAACAGCTTTCAGTCATTAGAAGAAAGAAGAACTGTTGGGCTTGTGTCACTTGGTTTTTTTTTTTTCTTTTTCAACATTTGGGAACCGTTTTTTAGTTGAATTAATGTGGGGTGTTTGATTTTTTTTGTTGTAATTGTAGCATCAACATTTGTTATCATAAATGTCATTATTATCAGTATTATTATCTTTGTCAGTAGTAATTTTGATATGACCACTAAAACTGATTCAGTTTGAAATTTGATGCCCATCAACTACTGTACATGCATCATAGAAATTTTGGCTTGACCATCTGGGTTAGAATCTGCAGACTGATAACAGACTAGTAGTTACGCTCATGTGCGAACGTCTTTTTTTTTTTTTTTTTTTTATAAACATGTTATTAGCTCTGTAATTTTTTTTTTCTGTTGCTGTGCTTTGGTTTGGTTGTCTGTTGTTTGAAGATGGTTTTCATGGACATTCTTGAATGTTGGGTTCCATTACAGAAAGGAATCATGTCAGTGATTTACCGTAAGTTGACATTCAACCATAATTGTGAACTTATTAAGAAAGATTTTGTTCTCTCCGTTTTTCTTCTCATAACTCTGATGTTGTAACACTGAAATATAAATGGGGCGATATATATTACGCGGCATGAAAATATTTTATGTTAAGGTATATTACGTGGCATGAAAATATTTTATGTTAAGGTATATATTACGTGGCATGAAAGTACTTTATGTTAAGAGTTTTTCTTTCCAAAGATCGGTGACAGCCGTTGGACGAGAACCCTTTCCATTTTTAGTATGTTGATCTTTGATGTTAGTGGAGTTTTTTTTTTTTCTTTTAATGTCACTTTGGTGTGTACGTTTCACTCATTATATAATATAAGTTGTTGTTTTTGAGGGGGGTTGGGGGGGGGGGGGTGTTAACTTATCCAAGGAGCAGTTATGTCCCTGGACATCTTAGTGGAGTACCCTGTGCGCGTACCTGCACCCTGTGTGAACACCGCAGGCTTCCAAGGGTGGTGCAGGATTGCTCTCAGCTTGTTGGATCAGCAGTTGAGGACAGTTCTTCACTGAGCCCTATTCGCACCTTCCGATGTATGTTTTTTCTTGTTCTCATTTCATTTCATTGTAATGCTTTTTGTGTTGGTGACTTTCTGTCTCTTGAAGCAGAAACTGAAGACCATAGTTGGGGAGTTTGATGTCAAAATTAAAAATCGCTGAAACTGTCCATGCCCATTTTAAAGTGTTGAGGTGTGTCACTATTTGTCTTGTGATGTGTGGTGTGTGTGTGTGTGTGTGTGTGTGTGTTTCAACATTTAACACAATTCTAAGTAGTTCACATTCTCTATAGCCCAGTCAAACTGCAGAGGCCATGTAGGGGATGAAAAAAGTAGAAAACAAGAAACAGATCCAAAAGCAAAAACACATGATTTCCGAAACTTACTATTTGAAGTGAATCACTGTTCTCCCTAACTGTCAAGTGTGGCCATCAGTGAGAGACTTGGGATCTTTTTGTTAAGAAAAGGGACAGAATCCAGGTGGAGATCTTTGGGACGAGTGTTTGGTCACAGTCTATGTTTAACATCAACACAATTGGTGTCTGTCAGAGCGCCTGTATTGGTGGGGTTTCACTGGAATGGCTCAGTTGGTAGAGTGCTTGACTTCTGACCCTGGGATTATGGGATCAGGTTTGGGCTGTGCCGGAACAGGGGATTTTTTTTTCCCGTGGAATCAAGGTTAACTCCTGTATCCCCAAACAATCTTTGAACAAGACTGTAAAAGGGGTTCCATGCGAGAATACACACACAACTTCTGTGCACTTGTAAAATCCCTAGCTATAGGTGACATGCAGCCTTTGTGAAAAATCATAGGATTTAGGGAAAGAACGAGTGACGGATAGTGATACTTCAGTGAGTGACAAAGGGAAACGTGATTAGTGCCAGGTGGTGGCTGTTCAGTTGGCTCAAACCCAAGAAGGCAGCTGGTCTCGTAAATGGGAGTGTGGATTGGGAAGTACGTACAGCATGTTCACTAACCAAGGACAGGACCTATGTATGCATTCTCAATGATAAAAGTCTCATCTTGGTCTCCTGAACACAGCCGGTTGCTATGTGGCCACCCATCAGAGGAGGTGCTGCACTCACTGTTGGGTGGTGCCTGCTCTGATCTAACAATCTCAGGACACAACTTAATACACTTTCAACAAAGTGATCGAGGGTCAGGAGATGGTGTAACAGTTGGTGGTCAAGGATTTGTCGTTTGTATTCCTCCTTTTTAACAAGATTTTCAGTTTGGTTTTGCATTTTCTTTTACCACAGGAAATTGGTATACCTCTGTGTGTGTGTGTGTGTGTGTGTGTGTGTGTAACACATTTGCAGATGAAGACCAAGTAGTCACTAAATGTACAGTATTGTCGTGTGAAAATAAAAAGATCTATTCAGTGATGGGAGAAACAGCTATATGCCTGTTTTAAAAGAAAACACTAGTCGGAAAAAGTTCAAGGAGGATTACTCAAAACAGCATCTACGCATAGAGCGTTTAAATGCGAGAATTAACCATGCCTGTTATGCAATCTGTTGCATGGATTGGAAAATCAAACATACCGGCCTGTTTAACATTATGAAACACCTGAGAATAATACAATACTGAGCTCTCAAACTTTTTTTTTTTTTCCCCCTAATATATATAAAGAATACCCCAAAAGTCTCAAGTTACTCTGAAATATTAGTATGATTTCTGAGTTGGGACGACGGCTGGCAGGTCTGAATCTCCTCTCTGTGCCAATCAAAACCTGTTCTTCCCATTTAGGCACAGGATGCTCTTTGTATTTGAAAGGCCTGTCATCAAAATAATTCATTTTGGCACACAACTATCCCAAACCCATACCAATTTCTTTCTGTCACTTAAGACTGAGATTACAGGGCAAAAAACAATGCATTTCGACCTCTTGGGTCTTCTTCAGGCAAAAACAAACAACATTCAGGACAAGAAAACAAAGAACAAGCTTTCTTCGTTTTCATTGTCCGAAATGTTGTTTGTTTTTGCTTGAAGAAGACCCAAGAGGTTGAAATGCATTGTGTTTTGTCCTGTAATCTGTCTGTATTGTCTGGCAGAACTAGTGCCTTTCCTTTTTAAAATTTGCTTCATTTTCTGCCCTTGGTCACCTTGCTTTGAAAACCTACTGTACTGATATTTATTTGGGAAAAAATGTATTAAAAGTAAATGCAAATGTCATGTGACATGTCCTGAGGACAATGAATGTCATGTGAGGTAAACATGTCATTGAAGGAACAACTGCTGTGTGGCAAGGACATCTCTCCACACAAAACTAAACAAGAAGCAAACTATCACTCGGTTTATTACAGGAAAAGAACCAGATTCACATCAGTCATGGAGATGGTAAATAGCTTTTCTCACAGAGGGGCAGGGGAAGATGGATAACAACGTGTCAGCAATGCTGCAGAACAGATGTGGAAAGGGAGAGCTGCACAAATATATGCACAGCCACTGTTCTGTAACGATAATGCTACTGAAACCTACTCTTCCTGAACAGTTATTTCTCAGTTTCTACAGTGCTTGTATGTTGTTGCCTATGCGCTAAATGCATCTATTTTTGTCAACACTCTCAAAACACGCATGCAACTGAAAAAACAAAAAAAAAAACATGCAGACTGCGCACTCGGTGTATCACAGCTGCAGACTGCGCACTCCTATCACAGCTGAAGGTTTGACAGCAAAATGACATCGAGAGGTCAATGATGGGATGATGAAGGCGAACACCATGGATAGATGAGGCTTTACAATAAAATCCATGTTTATTGCCCGAGCTCCCACTTCCCTGAAAATTTCAGCCAAATGCAAAAATGAGAACCAAAAAAAAATGGGGGAGTGGATAGAGAAACAAAAATGTGGCAGAGGAACCTATGAAAGGCAGGTCACGCTATACATGCAAACTTCACGAGAGTATGTGGTCACTTTCGTGTCTACCTAGCTGAAGGCAAAACAATGTGAAATATAGATGTCCTGCATCAGCAAGACTCTGCACAGACAGACACTCTACAAACAAACGGTCCTGATAGTAAAAACACTAGTCGAAAAAGTTGAAGGAGGATTACTGGAAACAACATCCATGCAGATACATCCATGCATAGGGGATGCAGTTGTGGCCGGACTAAGAAGTGGACAATACACTGTTTTGATGCTCGGATTTGCATCAGACTGCACCATCTTGAAAGTCGTCTTTTCCTTCTGTGTACGCAGGCCGAAACTCCTGCTGACACTCCCTACATGGACAGGCAAGTATTAAACCCATCTACTGTTTTTTTTATCCTGCCGCAAAATGTTCCTGGAGAGGGGGAGCTGGCCACCGACTACCCCCGAGAATTTTTGTGATTTTTATTTGCCCCTAGTAAGGGAGCCCTGACTGCTGACTGCCAAAGTGAACTGGATTTCACCAGGCGGTTCAGTGATCCTGTGAGGATATTTCTGTGAATTTAACTTGCGGTGAGGGAGCCCTGACTGCTGACTGCCAAAGTGCCGGATTTCACCAGGCGGTTCAGTGATTTGTGAGGATATTTCTGTGAATTTTAACTTGCTCCTAGTGAGGGAGCCCTGACTGCTGACTGCCAAAGTGAACCGGATTTCACCAGGCGGTTCAGTGATCCTGTGAGGACTTATGGAAGTCGGTGACGAGGGTGGTGTGTGCTTCAACTTCATTATTTTTATCAGTAAGTTTAGACTGGACTGAAATGTGTTCCAGTAACTCGAATCCACTGAAGGCTCTACAATACTGAATATTTGTGAAGCCTTTCATATATCTCATTGTTAGAAGCAATCTTCATTAAGTCCTCGGTAGGATGGGGCGTTGCCAAGTTCAATCAAGACCTTGCTAAGTAAGCCCCCCCCCCCCCCCCCCCCCCCCCCACACACACATACACACACACACACGTGCGTGCACATGCACACTCACACACATATAAACACACACATACACACACAACGGTAAAAATAAAAAAAAAAATTGCAACTAGCATTCTGAAACACATTTCTATAGTCGGTATATAACTGGTGACATGAAGATTAAAGTAGCCACAACCAACTGATGTCGTTCATTCACTGGGCTTCAGTCTCCCTAAGAACTGATGCAGTGAAGACGGACACAAGGCAAATCAGATCTTCCAGACTGAACTGCAGTAACTTGGCCTTCAACACCGCAAAATTGTGGCTTCTGTCACCATACCTTTCACTCAAATACGACACATCTTCAAACTATGTATGTCAAGGTTAGCTGTTCACTGTATACACTATGAACAGTTGTTCACTGTATCCACTATGAACTGATGATGACCTTCCTGCTGTCTCCATACTCTGGCCTCAACAACTGTGGTTAAGAAAACAAACAAACAAAGGGTGGTTTCATGTATACAGAGTTGCACACCATCATCAGTGCACATACTGAAATATATACATTATGAGGACTGTCATGAGTCGGCCGAATGTTCTCGAGCATTTAGGCAAATTAAGGGTAGTTTTGCTGTTGTTGAGAGCAAGTTCCTTAGGTTCTTCAAGTGTGCGAATTCAGGCATCACCAGGGGGGGGGGAATACCCCGAGTAGTTTTGCTGAAGGAGGGAGTTACTGGGAAGTGTTTCACATGTCTGAGGGATAACGACAAGTAGTTGCCGACCTCCCGGTCCTGGATAGAGAAGAGTGTCCACCATGAGACTGGCTATTAACTGGGTTGTTGTCCAGCGGGCTAAAAGGAAGGCAATCGTGTCAGGTGACCGTCACGGGTAGGCGACCGTCAGCCTGCAGGCAGAGTACAGCGACCCTTCAGTCGTTCTTCTTCTGAGGAATGAATGAAGGCTTCGGCCTATTGAGTGGTTTGCACCTTGTTTGTCTGTAGAGGTAGTAAATACTTGAAGCATCAGTCCTGGCTGGTAGAGAAGTCCAGGCTGTTAGTATAATGGGTAGCTTTGGGGAATGGAACATGAGTTGAATAGGAGGTTATGCATTAACCACTTGGTACCCAAGTCTTTGTTGGTGCTAACAGCTGTGGTGTGTGTGTGTGTGTGTGTAGGTGACTAGTGATTCCATTGGTGGAACAAAAATAACTTGGGGATTTATTGGTACAAATCGTGTGATATGTGTGTGCCAGTGATTCCATTGGTTGAACCAGTTAAACTCGGGTTCTCTCTTTCTTTGAGGATGGATATAAGGTGCCTGGAAAACCAGGAAGAGTGGGACTCACTTAAGGGAAAGTGAACTCGCCCGTCTTGCTGAGGGCTCAAGAAAATACAGCGAGAAGCAGAGGTTTGCTGTCGCCTCGTTGTCTCCTGGGTGGGGACGTAAGACAGTGGAGGTTGCTGTAGCCTCGGAGCCGACGACGAGAAGAATTGTCTCCCGTGTGGGGACGGTCGACAGCAAGACGTGTTAGCCTGTTGGAGCCTAGACAGGGAGCTGCCAGACAACGGTGGGGTGTTTGCAGCCAGAGAAGACCTGTGTGGGAGAGGCTGACAGGAGCCCTTTCCGTGGAGAGGGCGGAGTGCGGTGGAGTCCGGAAGACTCGGTGTGAGGGTGCGACTAAAGCTACGTTGCCAGTGTCCCCCAACTGGGATTTGGCCAATCGGGAGGACAACAGTGTGGCAGCTTCAGCTCGTGGTCGCACATGTGATGAGAGAAACTGACGGTCAACCAAGGAATGCTGGCAAGTTATGGACGTTTCATTTGTTCTTAAGTTATAAGTGTGCAAACAGAATAGTGAAATATTGTCTTTCCTGGTTAAGTAAGAATCACTGAAGAACAGGGGATGCGATTTATGAGATTGTCTGTATGGTGTTTACATTGTTGTATGATACAGATAATTGTGTTGTGTAGTGACGGGTGGGGGCTCGGAGTCAAGTTAAATAAAAGTTGATTATTTTCTGTGAAATGTTATTGGTTTCCCGTCACCTTTGTGCGGGCCCGATGTGAGTGACAGAGTGCATGTGCCTATGCGAGAGCGCATTTTGGTTGTGAAAGCGTAAATACTTTCTGTCTATAACCCCCTGCATCCCTGCATATGTGGTGATGACATTTCTTCCACAGTTGTGTTTGAAAGGCATTCAAAGTAATTGCAATTAGAAAATAAAAGGTGTTCACAATGGTGGCAACTCGTTGACCTGATAAATGGTGAAAAGTATCCACCATGATATCTACTCCATTAAATATATCGTTTTCATTTGCATGCTTCGACAATCACAGACATACAAAAACGACTGCACAAAACAATTGTGTTTACTTACAGGAAAACTGCATGATCTTTTCACACATGGCTTCATGATTCCAGCCACTTCCTATTCATCTCCACCTATACCAGACGTACTGCATGTATAGTTAAGTTCGTCAATAATACTTTTCGATCAGCACATTCAGAACATTTTCCCTTCCGTCTTTTCAAGATTTAGTGAAGACCCTCTCCCTCCTTTGTTTTGGGGTATTCTGTCGAGGAGGTCCTATTGCTACCACATGGAGTGAAACCACCGGTGACTTGATGATAGGAACACCACCATCACCTACCTCACGTACACACAACAGACGTGGGCTATGGCCACACCCCGTCTTGCTACAAGCATGTGAAACAAACGCTCATGTCGTACAACATCCAGGAGTTTCAGCTTTATTCATGATAGCCTGGCCAACCTCGCAGCTATTTCAAGATTATCACCAGCCTGAAGAACGTAGGGAGGAGGGGGGGGGGGGGGGGGGGGGGGGGGGGTTGGAGAGAACTGCCCTGCCTAAATGTACAGTAACAAAACGCGTTGTTCAAAAGTCACGACTGAACACCTCAGAACACCAGCTGCTGCTGTGCAGTGTCTCCTCCGGCGAGTTGCCTTTTAGCGACTTGATGTTGATTGCTCACTGTGGACTCTGATGGTGGAGCTGCTACAGTGACAGGCTGTGGGTTGAGCAGTTAGAGTAAACAGAGTGGGCACCAGACAAGATGGGAGAAAAAAAAAAAAAAGGGGGCCCTAATGCTGCAAAATGAAATGATGCTGTATCTAACCTTAACATCCAAATGCAGCCTCCAACCGAACTGCTAACCGGGCATCTGGGAGCCATGACCTGGATGCGGCCCCGCCCCCTTAGAGTGTAAGTTCAGGGCTGGAACACTTGTCTCAGGGAGGCGGGGGGGGGGTTCTCCTCTGCTGTCGAGCTCTCCCTAGAGTTTTTTTTTTCCTACCGCACTCCGTATGTGTCAAAAGAAGACAGGAGGGGTGTGTAGAACTGTTAGGGACGTGAGTCCATGTGAACATGACTCTAAACAAAGCTGACTGCACTGAATAAAGACGAGTCTCTCACTGACGCTATGAACATGGCTTCAAATACATTGATTTCATTTCTATGTACATTCGTTTTCCCACTTTTAAAAAAAAAAAAAAAAAGTGAGATGGGAACCTACACGCTTGTGGACATGTTGCATTGACTGTTGCTGTCATGTCTCGATACACTTCACTGGGTCACATGACCATGACTGCATGCTCTGTTTTCAATGCCCTTACGAACGTTTCACACGTTAAAACATAATGGACCTTGGCACATCATATCCACAGGTTGGGTACAATGCATATAAATTAAGTCATCTAGGTGTTAATATTATGAGGTGCATAACTACATTATCCCTCTATGTAAATAATAAGGTGCATATATCTACAAAATCCCAATGTGCATAAAACCAAATTATCCTTGTGTGAATAACGACATGTATATGTGACTTAAGTTATCTCCATACCTGTAATGAGGAGCAATAAGCAAAGTTAAATCCCTATGAGTAATGAGATGCAAATAACCATCTTATCCCTGTGTGAATAATGAAGCGTACATAATCCGCTTATCCCCACATGAATATGGAGGTACACGTAACTAAGTTATCCCAGTGTGACAAATGGGACCTTATGTAACCAAGATATCGCCACTTGATTAATGAAGAGTGTAAAAACAATAGTTCTACCATAGTTTTCAGATCATGGGTCAGACGACTGGTGGTGTAGGACCTGGACATTTTATTTCCAGGTTTGACAAATAAGGTGTATAATGCTGTGGTGTCACCTGGGCGTTTTATTCCTGATCTGACGAATAAGGTGTATATAATGCTGTCATGTCACCTGGGTGTTTTATTTTCCCAGTGTGACTAATGAGGGGTACACCTTGCTTGTGTCACCTCGGTGTTTTACTTCCCAGTGTGACAAACGAGGGGTACAACTCGCTTGTGTCGCCTGGGTGTTATATTTCAGGTGTGAGTAATGAGGGGTAGAACTTGCTTGTGGCACCTGGGTGTTTCACTTCCTGGTGGGACAAACAGTGTGTATGATTTGATTGTGGCACCTTGGTATGTCTTATTTTCCAGAGGGGCTAAGTGGTGAACAACTTTCTTGTGGCACTTGAGGGAGGGGGGTGGGGAGGGAGGTTATTTGCAGGTTTGACTACTGAGGTGTATAACTTGGTTGTGGTACTTAAGTGTTTAATTTCCCAGTGTCACAAAGCCGTGAATAACTTTCTTGTGGCACTTGGGTGTTTTTTATTTGCAGGTGTGATTAATGAGGCGTCTAACTTGGTTGTGGTATCTGGGCGTTTAATTTTCCAGTGTCACAAAGTGGTGAATAACTTGGTTGTGGTACCTGGGCGTTTAATTTTCCAGTGTCACAAAGTGGTGAATAACTTGCTTGTGGTACCTATCGCCTTTCATTTTGGGATGACAAAGATTTTCCCCCCATCAAATTCATATCCATATCCATGTTCTATTTGATACAGACTTCTACTGTCAGAGGGGTGTAGTTCATATTATGCACTTGATCGCTCTTTTTTTGCTCTAAAGTAAAAAAAAAAAAAAAAAAAAAACAGTCACTGCCACAAAAAGGGACGAAAAATGGAAAATTTGGTTTCTAACAAATATCCTGAGAGAGTGAGGAGGAAAAAGAGAAAAATGAAAATTTTCCCTGCCAAAAATGTCAGATTCCATGCAACAAAAATTGGGCATCAGCAAATGCAAATGATCTTTTTTTTTCAAAGTGCAATTGCATCACTGTATGTGTGTATGCTCTCACAGACCATTGAGTTCTACTGAGGTCAAGTCATTGAAAATGAGTCCCTGAAAGTGCACACCTGCGACGCTTGCACTGTTTTTCACAGCTTCTGCCCTGACCTTGTGTTTCGGCCATGTCAGACAATCACTGACAGTTACAACGCAGTGACTGCTATTCTGATGTTCACAACAATACAGTATGTTCAACCGTTTTTTCCCCCCCCCCCAGTTTACGGACGGACACCACTTTTTAGCACAAAAAGCCTCATTATTTCCTGGCCAATCCCACCTCCATGCTTTCCTCATCTTATGGCAGTCAAGCCAAAACTTTCCACAGACCCTGGCTCTTGGAACAAACCGCTTTCAAGCCTTCAGGCACGCGGCAAACACCACCGATATGCATCAATAGACCCCAGGGTCATGAACTAATGAAAAACACCTTCAATAAAATTTCACTCATGAACTTCAACTCCTGCTAAGAAGACTGTCACCTGCTTAGTGCTTTGGTCTCTAAAGCCAATGTCTTCCGTCATTTGACTGCATGACCGCACACCAACAAACTTCCTCTGATTTCTTTCGTTCATCGGTGGAACAGCGGAGAAAATAAAGATTCTGTGAATCTGAACTAATAGATGTTGAAAACCACAGAACAGCAGAAAACCCTCATGCTTGCTTTATTTTCGCTGGAATATTCTGAACAGTTAAAGGGATATGGTTTTGTTGTATCTCTGTGTGGTGTATGACTAGGGGAAGTACGGTAAAGGTTATTAAAGGTCAAAGTTCAGTGATTACAGTTTAACTCTCTAGGTGTAGGACAGCATGTCAAAGGAAGTAAAGAAGTCCAATATGGCTTGACAACTTTGTTATACAAAAAAGAAAGTTAGTTGGTTTTTTACTACTCTCAAATGTACCAACACAGGGAGAAACACACACACAAACATAAACCATAAATTTCTGGATCAGCAATGTGCATTACAAGCACTAAACATTTAACAAGGACTTTGTGATCTTTCTACTTTTGAAATCAATCACTTGATAAAACGAAATACCATTCAATCAACATTTCCATCTGGAAATCCCAACATAAATGTCGACTTATGCAGTAAACCCCAACATATATGCCGACTTATGTTGTAACCCCAACATAAATGTTGATTAAGGTGTCAGTAAAGTGAAATAAATAATCAACCAATATTATTCATAAACATACACCGTAATCTGAATCGTTTCATTGTACATAAAAACAAATCAACAAATCACATCAATATCAAATCAGTTTATACGTAATAATAACATGTGTTGAAAAAAAAAATCATTAACAAGAAATAAAACACAGTTTCTGGTAAGAGCTGACATTATTCGACAAATCTAAAAGGAAACTGATCACCAGCTGTATATGAAATAAATATTGATATATCAAACTCATACCCTTATATCTCAAAACAAAATATATTGACATTCCACCTGGGGGTTTTTTTTTGGCCACACAGATGAATTTAACTGGCACTTGAAGCAAATATCCAGGAGCTGACAGCTAAGAGCTCACTGGAAAGGGATGTCACATCTCTGTAATGGAACCAAGCAGACAGATTGTGTCATGAGACTTCACTGTTCACTTGTTTGTCATTAGTTTGTTGTGGCCTCAGAACCATGCAGTCGATTTCTGGTGTGTACGTCGCATGTCTTCTTCATTGGCCCCAAATAACAGAAAAAAAATTTCATCTTTTTTTTTTTTTCGTTACCCCCCCCCCTTTCAACACACCCCCCCCCCCCCCCTCCCCCCATCTTCCCCTTTTTGCAGGTTCCCTTACAGAACTGAAATCACAGTTTGACTATCTAACATTTCATAACTGGGCCACTCAAGTTACTGAACTTACTAGCAGTTTTTTTTTTTTTTACTATTATTTGTTTGTTAATTTTAGGTTGTTGTTGTTGCTGACCCAGGATGTCTTCCCTTGTTGCGAGAGCTTACAAACCTCTGGGAGGTTTGTTGTTATTGGTATGTTAGATGTACTACTTGAAAATATATCTTTCTTATTTCATTTCCTAGCGTCTATTTTTTTTTTTTCCCATGGCAAATTCTTGAAGTAGGTGTGGGTTAGTTGCAGGACCTTACACACATCTGATTATGTGCCCAGCCTCATCCCCCCCCCCCCCCCCCCCTTCTCTCTCTGTGTGACTCTTCTTTATTTGCTTCAGGTGAACCACACATTTATAAACACAACACAAAGTGTTCCAGTTCCTGCCCTTCAAATCATGATGACCCTGACCTGATTTCTATCACCTTCACCTAATAAAACAACACACGCCTGGTACTTTGTTTCACTGCTTTGAACTGCGCCGTCCGCTGATCTCCAGCACAATCCAAAACATTTTTCCTTCCATGTTGTTATTGATCCAGCAGGAGACAATGCTGATGGGATATGAAAGTTCATTTACAATGCAAATTTCCTTTGTTTCCAACCAGACAGAGTAAGCAGCATTTTGCGCACTATCGATGCTCTTTGGCTTTCAGAAAGGAAATGTTTCCTGCATTCAAACAAAACTAACATGTTCAGGGATGTGGACACATCTGGTATTTGACTTGAAGCGCTGTTTTTCAGTGGCTGTTTTCCCGCTGCTAGACTTATCATTGCGGACTGGGTTTTTTTTTTTTTTGTTTTTTTGGGTTTTTTTTTTTTTTTTCCCAGAAGATCACTCACAAATTACCCCCCCCTTTTTTTTTTTTTTAAATTCCCAGTACTCTAAAAATGACCTTTCATGTATGCTATCTTGATTTCTTTGCATTAAAACCAAGTCACTGAACTGTGCCATGGATGGGGACAGTGAGGATGTGACAGCTGTGAGTCCTTGGAGTGAAGATTTATCAGTTCAAGGATGACAACCACTACCACATGACAGAACACAGGTCAGATTGCTATCCATACAACAACAACAATAAAAAAATCACTCGGAAATAGCATCATGATGTCCAGAAAATACTAACACTTTCCAACCAATCCATGCATGTTGTGTTCTTGATTTCTCCTCCTTCCCCGCCCAAACACTACATGCTGTATTCCTGATTTTCCTCCTCCCCCCCCCCCCCCACCCAAACACCTTTCTTCCCCATCCATCCCCTCCCCCCCCCTATTGATAGCATTGATAGCATCACACAAAAAAAACAATAATACCATGATGATGTACTGACAGATGTATAAAATATAAAACAATGTACTGACATTAACATCTTTTGCCACTGTTATTTTTTTTTTTCTGGGAACAAAGTGGGAGAATCACTCCTGAGGGCTTCACCGTCCCCACAACGGACCTCTCTGGCTCTCCTCCTGCTTGCCGGTCACCTCCTCCTCCCCCCACACCCCGCACCCTCCCTGTACCATTATACTCTCCAGTCGACACTACTGCACATCCATAAACACACACACACCCACACACACACACAATTAGTTTGGGAAGGTAAGACTAAGGAGCGGAGAGAAAAATGCCAGAAGCCGTCTTCATTACATCAGTCCCTAGGACTTTTTTTCTCCAAACCAAACCAATCATGAGGAAAACCCAACAGACGAGCGTAGTGAACTATGAACATCTGTTTCAACTGATGCACAGCAAGAAAACTCATGTTAGTAGGATTGTGAGCTGCACTGTCAAATACTGTGTTGTGTCAGGGTTTACAAGCTTCACTGTCAAACACTGTGTTGTGTCAGGGTTTACAAGCTTCACTGACAAAACACGGTGATGTGTCATGGTTTGTGAACTTCTGTCAAACACTGTGTTGTGTCAGTATTTATAACACTGTGTTGTGTCAGGGTTTACAAGCTTCACTGTCAAACACTGTGTTGTGTCAGGGTTTACAAGCTTCACTGTCAAACACTGTGCTGTGTCAGGGTTTACAAGCTTCACTGTCAAACACTGTGTTGGGTCAGGGTTTACAAGGTTCACTGTCAAATACTGTGTTGTGTCAGGGTTTGAGAGCTTCACTGTCAAACATCGCGGTGACAGGGTTGGTGAACTTCATTGTCAAACACTGTGCTGTCATGGTAAACACTGTGCTGTGTCGAGGGTTTCTAATGTCTAAACCGGCCTGGAGAAGGGGATGGGTCCTATACTGGCCAGGATTTCAGTGCCATCAAGGTGGCGTCACTGTTGGTGGACTAGCCTTTACATACTGCATAAGTTTGATTGAACCTCAAAACTACACTATGCCGAGGATCTGCAAAGCACTACATGGGAGCAGGGAAGGATGGAGGGGGGAGGAGGGGAGCTGTAAGACAGGTGTGCTGCTGAGCGCAGAATGAGCAAGATGGTGAGTGAAGAGGTCCCAGGGATAGCATGTCGCTGCAGATATTCACTCAGCATAAGAAATCATATGTAAGTTAAAACCAATAACACTCCTGCACAAACACACCTGCACACTCGGCCACACACAGCAAGCACTCCTGTTTCAACACTCACCTTCACCACACAAAACAGGCAACTGTGCATTTCATCAGCTATGGTTACTTCTCTCTAAATCCCTCTGCATCTTAGATCTACACATTCATTTCACCACCAACTCCCATTCACACACACACACACACACACACACACACACACACACACACTCACACATAAATGCATAGTCGCACACACACACACACACACACACATACATACAGCCAAGCATACCTGCCTATCACTGCCCACCGCCTCACACTAATCATCAATCAAGCATCAGGTCAAAGCACAGATCCAGCTGATCTCAGTCATCGGAATGAAGCCAGTAGCATCATCATCATCCTGACCCAACATCCGTCTCTGCCCCCCACCCACAGTCCTCAGTCGTCTGAATTAGCGTAGTCGTACTGTACCAGACTGTCATGCAGGTACAACGTCAGCGGCCCACTGATCAGTTTTTGTGTTGCGTCTGGGCCGTGACGGCTGCGGGAAATGGGAAGGAGGAAGTCAAATAGCCGGAATCGAGGGCGGACTGGTTCTCCTGAGAAAACACCAGGCCCGAATTAGGGCGGGCGAAGCGATCCCTGTACTCCCTGTTGCGTGCCTGCAGCGCCTTCTGCTGCTCCAGGATCTTCAGCTTGTGGTCCAGGCAGATGACCTCCTCCACCAGGAGGCACTGCTGCAGGTACTCCGCCGCCGGCCTCCCCCCCCGCCCAGGATCTGGGCTGGCACGCACCATCGCAGGTAACACTGCGACCACAGCTGCAGCTGGTGGCCTGGGGCCGGACTGGCAGCAGAACCTCACTGGCCGGCTTCTTGAACAGGTCCCTCCGCCCTCCGGTCTGACCCAGGTGGAACTCTGTCAGCGTGTGGCTGTAGCTCTCCATCTTGGTTGGCTTCCCCGCCCGCTTCAGCGACCCCTTGGCACTGATGATGACCTCCTCGAGGTCGCAGGTGTCGTAGAGGGAGTACAGCGGGTTGTTGAAGAGCATGATGTCCTCCTCGGAAAACTGCAGGTGCCACTCCCAGGCACTCGGCAGGCAGACGACGGCCAGCTTGCGGCCCTCACGGTAGAACCGATGTCGGCACCAGGCGGAGTCGAAGAGGAAGGTGTCTGTGACCCCCAGCTGCTGCGTGTCCCATAGGGTGGTGAGGAAGGTCTCTGTCATGGCCAGGCGTGAGGGAAACTGCTGCAGCAGCTGCCACACACAGTCTAGGAACAGCAGGAACACTGGGGACTGCACACAAAACAGACACACACACACACACACATCATGCACACACACACACACACACACACACACACACACAGTGTCAGCATCAACCTGGCAGCATCATTGCATGCAGACTGTTCCAGATATATCATACCACATCTAAGCCAGCAGACCACTATGCACAGGACTGACAGCTAGATGAATGATCAAATCATGAAAAAAAAAAAAAAAATGAATAGACTGCTCTAAACTGCCCATTCCAGCTCCACAAAACCTAACTGCATCCTGCTTTGAGTCATCTCAACCTTGCCAGGACTGGCAGTCCACGGGGAACAATCGATATCAAGCTGACATCAGGTAACCCGTCAGAGGTGAAACTGCACTGCTGCCGACTCACCTAGTGTTCAGAAGAGTTTGTGTTGAATCAACATACACAGGCCACCACCTATTGACCACAGTCACCATTAAGTTGTGGGTGGACCCAGCATAAGTGAACATGTCCATCTGAAGGGCACTGCCTCATCTGTCTAATGACAGCCCCCATGTTTGCCAGTACCGGCAACTTTGACAAGCCCATCACAGGCAAAGACAGGGACAAAAAAATCAGAACCAAGGTCAGGTTGAGAGCAGAGCATGAAGGGCCACAGAACCTGAGACACTCTTTTTTTTTTTTTTTCCATACCAATGATTTTCAGTAAGAAAGAGCATGAAGGTCCTTTGGAGTGCCTTTCTGGTCAACATTGATTTCACAAGGCTGTATACTCTGTGCTGTCTTTAATAACACAGTCAGGCGTAAACCAAACTTGAGAGATATACAGACGCCTGCAGCACTGGTCTGGAATTCTGAGCCGCACTCTCAAGAGACAGATCCATGAGGTGCTCCAGTCTTTCCAATGGAGCTCAAAGCACACTCATCTGTGTGGGTAGGAGAGAGGTATGGGATGGAAAATCCCACAGAAAATGCCTTGGACGGGGATCATACCCATGACTTCCTGTCGCACAAAACTAGGACGCTAAATAGCTGCAACACAACAGGATACTGGTCTCACACCTTAAAGTGCTAATCAAATTCTGGGGAGGGGGGGGGGGGGGAGGGGGAGGAGAGGGGATTGCCTCATCATGACTCTAAGTCACTAGCTCCCTGAGTTAGTGCTGCTGGTGTTGTCTGTGATGGAAACCCTCTCGATGTGGCTGTGCTGGAAGGAACTGATATGACGGAGTGTGAGTAATGCTACTGAGCAGACACAGGATGAGTTTCCAGCAATTCAACGAGTCACCAAACCTTCACAGTTACAAAAACAGCCCAGCAATTCAAAGCGTCACCAAACCTTCCAGGTGGTAAAAATAGTCCAGCAGTTCAAAAAGTCACCAAACCTTCACAGTTACAAAAATAGCCCAGCGATTCAGAGTCACCAAACCTTCACAGTTACAAAAATAGTCCAGCAATTCAAAGAGTCACCAAACCTTCAGGGTGGCAAAAATAGTCCAGCAATTCAAAAAGTCACCAAACCTTCAGGGTGGCAAAGAAAAGTACAACATACCACAAAGAACAGAGAATGACAAACGACATGATACAGTCATTCAAAATCAGCACACACAACCATGCAAAAACTACAGGCCATTCTGCAAAAAAAGAAAAAGGCAGGGGGGACAACTTCTCTTTAGACACAATTAACAAATCAACTTTGTTACGAATCACAAAAGATTGGCTAGAATATAGATTCATACTAACATTAAAAATCAAACTTGCAAAGCAGGGAATTAAATGAGAACAAACTACTTATTCACACATGCACAAGCATGCACACACCCACACAGACACCCAACACAATCTCTCTCTTAAAAAAAAAAAAGCAACAAAAAACACAGACACAGACACACAAACACCCACCCACACACACATACATCCACACACCCCCACATAAAAGCAAGTGCACACACACACACCCACACAAGTATGCGCACGTATGCTCACAGCACGCACGCATGCACACACGCACGCACACACACACACACACACACACATGCACACACACATGCACACACACACACACACTCTCTCTTTCTGAAAAATAAAACAACAGACAGACACACACACACACACACAAAAACAAAAGGAGCCCAGACCTTCCAGACCATCAACCTGTACCGACCTGTTCACTCTCCGTGCCTCGCACCAGACGACTGCGGCGCTGAAAGGGGTGCCCCATGACCACCCACTCTCGCTGCACAAGGGAGGCAAACCCTTGCCGGGTGCGGTAAAAGGGGTCCAGCATGATCTGCACCAGGCAGGAGATGATGCAGACGATGTCACAGCCTGTCTCCTCTGCCAGACACACACGGCAGCATGAGCGTCAGTGTTAGCCCTTTGGGAAGAGGCAACAGGCGGGGTTAGCCTCTTACAGAGCTGCTAGGTCTCCCTTAAAGTAAGCAAGATCTAAGGTGGCTACTGCTAATTTCAGCAGGTTTCTGAGCAAAGTCAGTGGTACTCCAATACTGAAAATCTCACACACACACGTGTGTGCACACACACATGTGCATGCACGCACACACACACACACACACACACACACACACACACACACACACACACACACACACACACACACACGCACAATCACACCAGAGAAAAATCAACAAAGCAAACTTTGCACCATGTACAGAACTTGCTAATCATGGAGACTGTGACAAATGGATGCTTCATGAAGAACTCAGTTCAAACTGATTTGACACCTTCGTTTGTAGAAGGTTCTCCTTTTAAGAGTTGATTGGATCCAGCTGTATTTGGTTCTGGGGTGGGTGACACTGGTATTGAAACATAGCATCATGGACTGCTTCACAAAGTTCAGATTCGATGTGGTAAAAACATTACTTGAACGTAACCAGCCACCATGGCGAAGTGGTTAGCGTCGCGGACTCCCGGCTTGGGGGTCCTGGGTTTGATTCCTGTCAGAGTCATGTGGGATTTTTTTCTGCCCTGGCTGGCTCCTACCCAGAGCTGAGTTTGGTACGGGCTCAATTGGGACACACAGTCAAAGTTCATCCACTTACTGAATGCATCTCTGAAAACGTCGCTCAAATTTCCTGACCAACACATCAGGTGTCTGTATCTCTCTGGCTTGGTTGATGCAGGAATATATTATGAAAGTAAGCATAGAGTGCAGCCCTGTCATGCAGTCTCAGACTGGAATGGAAATCCGTAACATCATATTCATCCTCCGGGGGCCGGAATAGCTCAGTTGGTAGAGGGCCGGACTCGTAATCCAAGGGTAGTGGATTTGAATCTCCACCGGGCCCGTTTTGGTACATGGGGATTTTTCCCTCGGAGTTAACATTAGTTCTGACTCATTTCCCATACAGTCCTTCGAATGAGACTATAAACCGAGGTTCCAAGTGTGAACGCACGCATAACATCTTGCACAGACATAAAACCTCATCACCAACTTTCGGAAGAGAAGGCCAGTTTGGCCGCTGGTATGGATGACACGTTACACATAGCATGCACCTTCCCTGTAGATGGAATATGGTTGCCTTAATGGCAGGATAAAAAAACGGTCATACACATAAAACTCCACTCCCTTTGTTGGGTAGATGGGATTAATACTTGTCTGTCCATACAGTGAGTGTCTGCAGGATTATCAGCCTGCGTACGCAGAAGAAGAGGGAGAAATATTCACCATCCTCATTCTCATCGATCAGCATGAAAAAGGTCTCAAATTTGGTGGCCCTTCATGGCCTGCTCTCATTGTTTTCATTGCTACAGTCTGTGACAAACACACACACAAACACACACACAAAACAGCATGCAAAGTAACCCTCACTTTTCACAAAGTACAAAGCACATATCTTACTTTTCATTGGTACAGTCTGTGACACAAAAAAAAACTTACCTTGCAATGCAACACTCTGATATACACACAAAACTTTACCCTTCAATACAACACTGTGACACACACAAAGCCTTACCCTTCAATGCAACACTCTCCGACACACACAAAGCCTTACCCTTCAATGCAATATTGTGAGACACACAAAACTTACCTTTCAATGCAATATTGTGACACACACAAAGCTTTACCTTTCAATGCAACACTCTCCGACACACACGAAGCCTTACCTTTCAATGCAACACTCTCCGACACACACAAAGCCTTACCCTTCAATGCAACACTGTGACCACACAAAACTTACCTTTCAATGCAACTTTGTGACACACACAAAGCTTTACCTTTCAATGCAACACTTTCCGACACACACGAAGCCTTACCCTTCAATGCAACACTGTGACACACAAAGCCTTACCCTTCAATGCAACACTGTGACACACACACAAAGCCTTACCCTTCAATGCAACACTGTGACACACACAATGCCTTACCCTTCAATGCAACACTCTCTGACACACACAAAGCCTTACCCTTCAATGCATCACTCTCTGACACACACACAAAGCCTTACCCTTCAATGCAACATTGTGACACACACAAAACTTACCCTTCAATGCAAACACTGTGACATACACGAAACCTTACCCTTCCGTGCTACACTGTAACACACACACACACAAAACCTAACCTTCTATGCAACACTCCGTGACACACACCAATCCTTACCCTTCAATGCTACACTGTCACACATACACACACAAAACCTTACCCTTCAATGCAACACTATAACACACAAAGCCTTACCCTTCAATGCAACGCTCTGTAACACACACACAAAGCCTTATCCTTCAATGCAACGCTGACATACAAAGCCTTACCCTTCAATGCAACACTGTAACACACACACAAGCCTTACCCTTCAATGTAGCACTGTGACACACACACAAAGCCTTACCCTTCAATGCAACACTCTGTAACAAACACACAAAGCCTTACCCTTCAATGCAACACTGACACACAAAGCTTTACCCTTCAGTGCAACACTCTGTAACACACATGCAAAGCCTTACCCTTCAAAGTGGCACTGTGACACACACACACAGCCTTACTCTTCAATGCAACACTGTGACACACACAAAACCTTACCCTTCAATGCAACACTGTGACACACACAAAACCTTACCCTTCAATGCAACACTGTGACACACTCACAAAGCCTTACCTTTCAATGCAACACTCTCCGACACACACGAAGCCTTACCCTTCAACGCAACACTGTGACACACAAAGCCTTACCCTTCAATGCAACACTGTGACACACACAAAACCTTACCCTTCAATGCAACACTGTGACACACACACACAAAGCCTTACCTTTCAATGCAACACTCTTCGACACACGCGAAGCCTTACCGTTCAACGCAACACTGTGACACACAAAGCCCTACCCTTCAATGCAACCCTCTGTAACACACACACAAAGCCTTACCCTTCAATGCAGCACTGTGACACACACACACAAAGCCTTACCCTTCAATGCAACGCTCTGCCCCTTAGTGTATAGCTGTTCTGTAACCTCAGCAGCAGTCTTCAGGCAAGCAGACACGTGCTGAAGCCACTGTGTAGAATCCAGCCGTGACATCCAGGTGGAATCAAAGCTGTAGAACTCCTTGTTGGAATCTGACAACAAAAGGCACCAGGTAGTAAGAGTTCTCATTTCATTGTTACACGCTTCTTACAGGCACATACAGCTGGTTTTGAAATTTCAGTGACTAAATGAAAGCGACAGCACAGCAGACCTTTAAGAAACGAAGGAGCACCGCAATACACATTTACAGACTGTCATAATCTACCTTGCTAACACCTCATAACCTCCACTGTATTCATCCCTTGTGTTTAGCCTGTCATGGATAATTCTCAGGTCATTTGCTGTTTGACATACTCTAAGAAATTTGCACCAGGTGTTCTTCTGATCTCTTTCACACAGCCGGAGACTAACCTGTTACAAACAATCTTTCAATGACAGACACTTGACTCTCAAAAGTTCTTTTTCAAGGAATGTCAAGCAGGTTTCCTCAGAGATCATGGGTTTCTTCCGAGGGGATTCAACATCTTTGGGAAAAATGTTTACAAATTCCAGGAGGCCAAAAGGGGGGGGGGGGGGGGGGGGAATAAAACTCTGCATTGAAATTTGCTTATAAACTGGAGCAATCTGATGCAAATGTGAGCACTGAGTGGTCTATCTTTCACTAATCAAACCAGTCATGACCAAGACTATTATTCACACTGCGTTTGTTGCTCTTTTTCCTCTTTGGCAGCATCTTCTCTCCCAGCACAACAACAGAGCGTAACATCATTTTGGCATCATCTGGGCAGACGATACTGTGACTACCAGCTCACACTAAAAAAGTGTATACAGAATCTCCTCATGACCGCACCATCTGCTAGAGGTCTTAAAATGTGACGAGTGCTCAGGAGGTACCACTGTTACTTGTTTCCTCCCCTGTCCCACAGAGACTCAAAGCTCTGCCCCACAGAGACACAAAGCTCTGTCCCACAGAGACACAAGGCTCTGCCCCACAGAGACACAAAGCTCTGTCCCACAGAGACACAAAGCTCTGCCCCACAGAGACACAAAGCTCTGCCCCACAGAGACACACACAGAGACACAAAGCTCTGTCCCACAAAGACACAAAGCTCTGCCCCACAGAGACACAAAGCTTTGTCCCACAGAGACCCAAAGCTCTGCCCCACAGAGACACAAAGCCTGGCCACTGGCTGTGGCCTGACTGACCTGTCATGCAGAGGGACATCAGACGCTGGCCACTGGCACGGATGTCCAAGAGGGAGGGGCAGCTGAGGCTGAGGTCCAAGACACAAGGACAACAAGCTGTCGTGGTTATAAATGAAATTTTTCGGCTTTATTTGCCTTCGTCAGCACATGACATCCTCCCTGAGTGCCAGCAGGTAAGGTAGTGAGGGAAGAGACGTAAATATTTCAATATGACGTAATATAAAACAAATTACGTACTAGAATGATACGTAACTCGACAGACGTGTCACAGGTAGTAATCTGATGAATGAAAGCTCTGTGTGTGTGTGTGTGTGTGTGTGTGTGTGTGTGTGTGTGTGTGTGCGCGCGTGTGCGCGTGTGCGCTCGCGCGCGCGTGTATATCTGTGTCTTTTGTGCGTGCGCGCGTGCGGCGAGGACGAGTGTATGCGCGCATGTGTGTGTGTGTGTGTGTGTGTGTGTGTGTGTGTGTGTGTGTGTGTGTGTGTGTGTGTGTGTAGTCTTCAATTTAATGTCTATTCACGTTATGTGGTCTAGACACACAAAATAGAAGAACGCAGCAGCACTTGAAAATATACCAAGTAGCATCCAATAAAGATACAGCATCTGGGTCTCTTTACAGGTATGTAAAAATCGGACCCCGAGTCAATGCCATTGTCACATATTATTGAGGACTTACTTAAAATGTCATCCAGGGAAGATTCAGCTAAAGCAAGTAAAGTCTTTAAAAAAAAAAAAAAAAAAAAAAAAAAAAAAAAACGTTCACATCTCAGTACTTTAGTACTTTTCTGCATATTTGATATCTTTTTCGCCACAGCTTTATTTTATGTCATTTGTAGATTTTGTTTTAAAACCATTAAGTTTTTAAGTCTGTGGATCAAAGAGGTTATTGACCTTACATGAAGTGTGTGTGTGTGTGTGTGTGTGTGTGTGTGTGTGTGCGTGCGTGTGTGCGTGCGTGCGTGCGTGCGTGCGTGTGTGTGTGTGTGTGTGTGTGTGTGTGTGTGTGTGTGTGTGTGTGTGCGCGCGCGCGCGCGCGCGCGTGTGTGTGTGAGAGAGAGAGAGAGAGAGAGAGAGAGAGACAGAGAGACAGTGAGATTGTTTTGTTAAATCATCCTCATAACTTTATAATATGTGTCAGTTTTCAGGATAGCCCCCCCCCCCCACCCCCCCCCCACCCCCCCCCCCACACCCACAACACCCCACACAATACCCCACTCCCTACACACAAGGAAAAACATAATAAAAAAAAGAAAAAAAAAAAAAAAAAAAAAAAAAGGGGGGGGGGGGGGGGGGGGGGGGGGGGGTTATAAATACGTCGTTCAGGTCATCCAGGACGGAGAAGCAATCAGGCTCCGCTACAAAATAATGGTAAAGCATATTGTATCAGGAGAAGTAATCAGGCTTCGAGACAAAATGATGGCCAAATAATGTTACAGAAGTATTCGGCCTCCACAACAAAATGACGGTGAAAACATTTTGTTTCAGAGAAGTATTCAGACTCTGCTGCAAAATGACGGAGAAAACATGTTGTTACAGGAGAAGTATCCACGATCCACAACAAATGATGGCGAAAACGTGTTCTTACATGAGAAGTATCCAGGCTCCCACCACAAATGATGGAGAAAACATGTTGTTACAGGAGGAGTGTTCAGAATCCACAGCAAATGATGGCAAAAAAATGTTGCTACAGTAGTATCCGGGTTTCACAACAACATGATGGTGAAGACATGTTGTTAAAGGAAAATTATTCAGGTTCCACGACAAAATGATGGCGACGACATTTTGTTACATGAGAAGTATTTTGGCTCCACAACAAAATGACACAAATATTTGGCTCCACGACAAAATGTTGGTGAAACATTTTTTTACAGAAGAAGTATTTGGGCTCCACAACAAAACGATGGCGAAAACATATTGTTATGGAAGAATTATTCGGGCTCCACTACAATGATGGTGAGAATATGTAGTTACAGGAGAAGTATTCAGGCTCTACAAGAACTGTTGGCGACAATACGTTGTTACAGGAGAAATATTCGGGCTCCAGAACAAATGATGGCGAAAACATGTTGTTACATGAGGTTCCGTAACAAATAATGGTGAAAACCTGTTTTTGCAAACACGTATTTAGGCTCCGCAACAAATCGATGGTAAAAACATGTTGGTACAGGAGAAATAGTCAGGATCTTCAAGGTACTCTGGCTCCATAAAAAATGGTTGCTGGCGACGTGTTACTGTAGACTGTTCAAACCCAGTGGATGTAGTGTCTGCAATTTACTTATCCAGAATGCCTCCCGCTGCAGTCGTTTTTGTTTTGTTTCAGAGTGCACTTTCTCTATTGGTAGACATTTTATGTTGGAGAGTGAGTGTTGTGGCCTGTTGAAGTGTGATGTGATGTGTGTGCCCGTGTTGTTATTTACGTTTGATCTGTGTTGGTAAAACCTTGTTTTGAGACTGTTCTTTGTCTCTCCAACATATTGTGCGTCAGTGCACATGTCACAGAACAGCAGGTAGATGACATTGCTTGTTTCGCATGTCATTCTGTTGCGGAGCCTGAACAACTCTCCCGTTCTCGACGATTTGAACGAATTGGATTCACAAAGTGGACCTGACACAACACACACTTCTCCTTCTCACATTTGTAGGATCCAGGACAGTCGTCAACAAGAGCTGGTAGGCAAGAGGGCATGAGCATAGTCCTCAAGGAGTGGCAGTTCCTTTCTGCAACTAAAGGAGGTTGAGGGACTGCTTTTTTTTTCATCCTCTCGCTGTTGGTGATGAGGCTCTGATGTAGCTCTCGTGTCCAGGATCTCAATGGTGGTTGGCAGGGTTGTGTGTCACGATCAGAGGTGGGCGAGGTTCTGATACTTGTTTTGATTTGTACTGGAGCGCCTCTTGTCGGGGAATGCGTCGGACTTTTTCTGCTGCCGTTTGGACAACGTTTTGCTTGTAGCACGTGCCTGGAAGCGTTTGGACATTTCCCGGACCCTTTCTTCAAACACAGCATTGTCTGAGCACAGTCTCTTAAGCCTCAGGAACTGGCTGAATGGAATGCTCCTGTGTACATGTCCAGGATGACATGACTTTGGACTCAGATAAGAATGCGCATCAGAGGGCTTTGTATAAAGATCTGTTTGAAGGAATCCATCTTTTAAGGAAATGGCTATATCCAGGAACGGGATACTGCATGGCGATGTATTGAAGGTGAACTTGATGGATATCTTATGTGTTGGTGCCCTCATCAAGGGACATTCAGATTCTGCCCATAATCTTAAATTCCATTCTCTTATAAACATTATTTATAGTGCTAGAAATAATGACTACTATTACTACTAAACACGCACACAGTGACTTCTACAACTACTAATATTACTAGATCTACTACTACTGTGACACACATACACACACACACACTTATTACTACTATACAAACATAAACACACACACACACACACACACACACACACACACACACACACACACACACACACACACTCACACTTATTACTAATGCACACACACACACACACACACACACACACACACACACACACACACACACACATACACATTCACACATAGCATTAATACTAGGCATTATACTTCACACACACACACACACACACACACACACACACACACACACACACACACACACAAACTTATCACTTCTATACAAACATAAAAACACACACACGCACACACGCACATACACATGCACAAACACACACACCATTCACACATAACATTACTAGTACGTATTATACTATCACACACACACACACACACACACACACACACACACACACACACAAACTTATCACTACTATACAAACACAAACACAAAACACACACACACACACACACACACACAGAACATGCCACAAGGCCTGACACGATCACTGAACTAAGTTTTCTGATTAATCACAAGAAAGATAACGATAAGGATGGATGATTCTGTAGGTATCCTCCCATTATGATTTGTATAGCAAAAAAAAAAAAAAAAAAAAAACCCCACCAAAATCAAACAAGCAACAACAAAACATGAGGCCAAAAAGTTAAAGAACTCAACAAAGTAACATTTGTCTGCTTTCCTTAACTAGCGTTTTAGTTTTCAAGTGACCTTTTGGAGCAAGGTTACACATCGCCACTCTACTCCCGAGTATGGGGTTGCTTAACCCATTCATGTCCATGTCACTGAAGAGTGTGCAGTCTCGACAGTCAAGAAGCAAGGTAACAGAAACGCTGGCATGTGATAAGCTACAACAATACAATGATACAATACAATGAATATTTACATAGCGCCTGTTCTTGGCTAGAGACCAAGCTCTAAGCGCTTTACAATCAAAAGAATAACAATAGAAAGAAAAAAAAACAAAGAGCTAAGACCTTCCAGAACAGTGGAGGACAGTATAAATGATGGTTACAAAAATTATCACTAAAGTCAACTGCCCAACAGAAGGGTGGAAACAATCCCTCTATTTTGGCTTCCTTTAACCTTTCATGATCTGACTCAGGTTCTACTGGGTGGACACAAAGAGGGTTTTTAAGTATAAAAAAAAAAAAAAAATCCACCCAACAAGTCACTTTTACTCAAGACCCATTAGCTCCCACCAATTCTGTAACCAATTGACTAAAAGATCACACTGTAATGTCACTGTGAGTGTGAATGTAAGTATGTATAGGTGCAGGTGTATGTATGTGTCGGCATTAACGTACGCACAAATCTGAATGTACGCTTGTGCCTTATGGTCTACCTTTCGAGGGCTTCCAGCCCTGTCATAGTTTTGGCACTTGGCTGAGCTAAAAAACATACTGACCTGACTTGTGTGTGTGTAAGAAAAGAAAAATGAGGTCAGAAAAAAAAAAAAGCAAAAGACAGAGACAAGAAAAGAAAAAAAAAAAAAAAAACGAAAGCAGAAGACAGACAGACAAAAAAAAAGAAAGCAGAAGACAAGAGACAGAAAAAGAAAAAGAAAGCAGAAGACAGAGACAGATAAAGAAAAAGAAAGCAGAAGACAGAGACAGACAGAAAGAACAAAGAAAAAAGAAAAGCAGAAGACAGAGACAAAGAAAATGAAAGCAGAAGACAGAGACAAAGAACAAAGAAAAAAGAAAGCAGAAGACACAGGCAAAGAAAAAGCAAGAAAGACACAGACAAAAAAAAAGAAAGCAGAAGACAGAGACAAAGAAAAAGAAAGCAGATGACAAGAGACAGACAAAGAAAAAGAAAGTAGAAGACAGAGACAGACAAAGAAAAAGAAAGTAGAAGACAGACACAGACAAAGAAAAAGAAGCAGAAGACAGAGACAGACAAAGAAAAAGAAAGCAGAAGACAGAGACAGACAAAGAAAAAGAAAACAGAAGACAGAGAAGAGAGACAGAAGAAAAAGAAAGCAGAAGACAGAGACAGACAAAGAAAAAGAAAAAACACAGAACAGATGATAGCGACCAACTCTCTACGAACGCCTTTGGTTCCAAGCAAAGGAATGTATGCGTGGTGACTCACTTCTCTTCTTCATTCTTAAAATCAGACTGCGGCAGGAGCTGAGACATTCGCACCAAGCTGGCACCGTTCTTGGGGCAGGTGTAGCACCATGTCTGCGACAGACCATCAGGTAACGACTGACGATGGCGGTGATGACCACAACAGTGATTACAATGAAAATCCTCATGTACCATGTACAGTGCCGCTCCCCATAAAGGACATTAGATCCCGGGCATTACAACGGGCCATAAAAGCATTCATGTCCAGCATACATCTGACCTGTTTACTCTAAAAAAAAAATTTTTTTTTTAAATGCGCATATTTTTCAGAAAGAGTGAGTACAAAATTCCAAATCTTTGTCAAACCGGGGATGGGAGGTGGGGATGTTTAGAGGAGGGGCATTCGTTTTCACCAGCCATCACACAGTCTCTAGAATTCTTTTTTTTTTCCAACATATTTTATTAAGTTTGTCATATTCGTCATATTTTCGCCGAACATGTGTACAAAATATAGCGAAACTGTATGGGTAAACAGGTCTGATACATGCATGCTCACATATGTACATACACATCTGTACTCACACATCTCTACCAGCCCCACCTTCCTCACATTCAGCTTTATGTAACAGCCTACACTGGTACTGATACGAGCGAGAACAATTCCTCACTCCCTATTTCCTGATGTTGAACTCTCCAGTAAATACCATAATCACATTTTGGCAAATAGCCTCTTCAAATGCTTTAAAACATTTAAAACATTTGTCTTTGAATAAAAGTGTTTTGATCTGGAGACAAATCTAATGCAGCTCAGAGAACGGTGAAAATCAAACATTTCAGGACATTAAAAAAACACACACTGCTTTAAAAGGGACTCTGTGTGTGTGTGTGTGTGTGTGTGTGTGTGTGTGTGTGTGTGTGTGTGTGTGTGTGTGTGTGTGTGTGTGTGTGTGTGTGTGTGTGTGTGTGTGTGTGAGAGAGAGAGAGAGAGAGAGAGAGAGAGAGAGAGAGAGAGAGACTGAGTGTATGTCTGTGTGTAACTGTATGCGTGTAAGCGTGTGTGGGTGTGTGCATGTGATCCTGTGGGTGTGTGTGTGTGTGTCCTGTGTGTGTGTGTGTGTGTGTGTGTGTGCATGTGCGTGCGTGTGCACGCACACACATGTATGTGCATCCTGTTTATGTGTTTGTGTTTGCATATGTGTGCATTTGTGTGTGCCTATGTATATGAGTGGGGTGTGTGTGTGTCTCTGTTGTGTTCACCTACATGCACTTGTATGAATCTGTAGGTAAGTGCATGTGCGTGTTTGTGAATTTGTGTTGTGTAGTGTGCGTATGCATATGTGAGTGTGTGTGCATGTGTACGTGTGTAAATTTGGGTACTGTTTTCATGTCGTGAATATTCTTTGTTTTCAGTGATTTATTCCTTGACTGATATGAACCAAAACACTCTAAGCCTGACTCAAACAAAAAAAAAACACTCAACAAACCCTCCATTATTCCTCCTCATCATAATTATCATTGTTAGGCGGTCAGCATGATTATTACTGTCACCATCACGTCTATTTTTCATAAATATTATCAACAACAAAAAAAGACAGCTGAAGACCAGGCTTACTGGCAGTCGTTTTTCATTGTACTGGTCAGCGGCGGCTTTCTTCACGTCAGCATTGCTCAATACATTGGGGACCACAAAGTACTCTGGCAAACTGGAACAGAGAAGCATGACAATGCAAACATGCTGTGTGTTCCACCTTCTAAAACAAATAACAACAACGGTAGTAGCAACAGTGAGGGTACTTACAATCAGTGCAAAAACCAACAATGATAATAACAACAATGACGATTTACAATGTGCTCCACTTCTACCTCCTAAAGAAGAAAAAATCCAACAGCATAATGGCTACAGGGGCAGAGAACTCTTCTAGGTTCAGCGTGTCCGGGGGTACTGCATAATGGCTACAGGGGCAGAGAACTCTTATAGATTCACTGTGTCTGGGGTACAGCATAATGGCTACAGGGGCAGAGAACTCTTACAGGTTCACCGTGTCTGGAGTACAGCATAATGGCTACAGGGGCAGAGAACTCTTATAGGTTCACCGTGTCTGGGAGTACAGCATAAAGGAAGGGGCAGAGAACCTTATATCACTGTTCTGGGGTACCAGCCTTCAGGTCTTCTGTGACCTGAACAAGGTACCCTGTGATGGCTGGGTGGACAGGATGATTTTTAACCAGTAAAGGTCCACCCCCACAAAGAGTTTCAAACTCAAGACTCTCAGCTCCGTAGGCAAACGTTCTACCATGTGAAAACAGGCCCCCTAAACAAAAACAATACTAGTCATAACCATTAGGAGTTGCAATGCGTTCTCCCAAAATCCTCAAACCACAAACAACAACAGCACCAACAGTAAAGACTTACAGTGGTTCTACAGTCTGAAACAAATGCTTGCTAACAATGCCACATGAACGAAAAAATCAAAAGTGACTACACACAACATGATACCACTAGAAAGACACTTGCAAAAGTATGGACCTCCATCATAGTCAAACTGATACAGGGTCTGCCCTACGATTTGGTTCCACCCCACAATTCATTGAGTTCATCCTCTGGCCATGTCCTCTGGCCATACTCCCATGTTTCAATCAAGTTTCATGAAAACTGGTTCATAAGTTTTGGCGCAGTCTTGTGGACATCCAGAAAATCGAACTAACCATTAAACATAGGTGAAAACAAACTTCTGTATTGGGGGGGGGGGGGGGGGGGGGGGGGGGGGGGAGGGGCAGAATTATCAACTCACCTCTTTCATTTCCTGTTATTTATCGCCCAGCTGGTGGCAAAGGACCATATCAGGGCTGTCATCACATCAAAGTCAATTCTTTCCAAAGTTGTTGTAAAACAAAAACACTTCATTTAACTGGACTTTGCAAATCAGCAAAAAACTGTTTATAAACATTTCTTCCATACGCTCTTTGATCAGCTGGAAAATACTGACAGATTAAAGACGGAAGACTGTCATACCTGATATAAAAGAAATGAAAGAGGGAACCTTGTCTTACCTGCCAAAGTCGAAGATAAAAGATGGAAGATTGTCATACCTGAGATAATTACAAAAGAAGGAAGATTGTCATACCTGACAAACTTACAAAAGAAGGAAGACTGTCTTACCTGACATAGTTAAATATGAAAGGAGGACGACAGCCATACCTGACACAGTCTAAAAGAAGGAAGATTGTCACATATGACATAGTTACAAAAAGAACAAGATTGTCATACCTGATATTGTTACAGATAAAAGGAGGACTGTCATACCTGACATAGTAACAGACAAAAGGAGGGAAGACTGTCAAACCTGTACATATAGTTACAAAGACTGTCAACCTGTACATATAGTTACAAAAGAAGAAGACTGTCAAACTGTACATAGTTTAAAGAAGAAGGAAGATTGTCAAATCTGCAAACAGTTACAAAAGAAGGAAGATTGTCAAACCTGTACATAGTAACAAAAAAGAAGGAAGATTGTCAAATCTGCATATAGTTTTAAAAAGAAGGAAGACTGTCAAATCTGCAAACAGTTACAAAAGAAGGAAGATTGTCAAACCTGTACATAGTTACAAAAGAAGGAAGATTGTCAAACCAGTACACAGTAACAAAAGAAGACTGTCAAACCTGTACATAGTAACAAAAGAAGGAAGATTGTCAAACCTGTACATAGTTACAAAAGAAGGAAGATTGTCAAATCTGACACACTTACAAAAGAAGGAAGATATACCTGACATAGTTACGAAAGAAGGAAGATTGACATACCTGACATAATTACAAAAGAAGGAAGATTGTCACACCTGACATAGTTACAAAAGAAGGAAGACTGTCATACCTGACATAGTTACAAAAGAAGGAAGATTGTCATACCTGACAGAGTTACAAAAGAAGGAAGATTGTCATACCTGACACAGTTACAAAAGAAGGAAGACTGTCAAACCTGACACAGTTACAACGAAGGAAGATCATCAAACCTGACATACTTACAAAAGAAGGAAGATTGTCATACCTGACATAGTTACAAATGAAGAAAGATTGTCAAACCTGACTCAGTTACAAAAGAAGGAAGATCATCAAACCTGACATACTTACAAAAGAAGGAGATTGTCATACTTGACATAGTTACAAAAAGGAAGATTGTCATACCTGACACAGTTACAAAAGAAGGAAGACTGTCAAACCTGACACGGTTACAAAGAAGGAAGATCATCAAGACCTGACATACTTACAAAAGAAGGAAGATTGTCATACCTGACATAGTTACAAATGAAGGAAGATTGTCAAACCTGACTCAGTTACAAAAGAAGGAAGATCATCAAACCTGACATACTTACAAAAGAAGAAAGATTGTCATACTTGACATAGTTACAAAAGAAGGAAGACTGTCATACCTGACACAGTAACAAAAGAAGGAAGACTGTCAAACCTGACAAAGTCACAAAGAAGGAAGATCATCAAACCTGACATACTTACAAAAGAAGGAAGATTGTCATACCTGACATAGTTACAAATGAAGGAAGACTGTCAAACCTGACTCAGTTACAAAAGAAGGAAGATCATCAAACCTGACATAGTTACAAAAGAAGGAAGATTGTCATACCTGACATAGTTACAAAAGAAGGAAGATTGTCATACCTGACATAGTTACAAATGAAGGAAGATTGTCAAACCTGACTCGGTTACAAAAGAAGGAAGATTATCAAACCTGACATAGTTACAAAAGAAGGAAGATTGTCATACTTGACATAGTTACAAAAGAAGGAAGATTGTCATACATGACACAGTTACATAAGAAGGAAGATTATCATACCTGACATAGTTACCAAAGAAGGAAGATTGTCAAACCTGACACAGTTACAAAAGAAGGAAGATTGTCATGCCTGACATAGTTACAAATGAAGGAAGACTATCACACCTGACATACAGAGTTACAGGCAACAGGCAGAGAACTGTCGTATTTGACGTACAGTCTGGGCATGGTAATTATTTGACTAGTTACAGACATGGTCCCCTGGAGCAGGGGCGACCACCCTCAACCGGGCGGGTCCCCAGATGGCGGATAGGGGGATGCCCCCAGATGTGAGGGTTAGCTGCCATATAAGTCAGGCTGGCCTGGTCAAACAAGCAGTCCTGCACCAAACTGCGATGTTCCTAGCAGGACGGGGCAGGATAATAAGTGGCACTGTTAACTCCACTGAAATACCCGTATGTCCAACAACAGGAGCATGATGTGATCAAGAGCCGCGCTATAAGCTCTAAGCCCTGGCCAAGGACACCCCCACTGAACAAACCATCTCCAGCTGTGGACAAATAGCCGTGCAGAGTGGACTCGTCAGCCCAGTAAAGCAACCAGTCTAGGAGATCGTTCACTATGATATCAAAAACAAGCCGAAGTTGGATGTGCTGGTCCTGACTTGTCAGGGACATAATGGCGGCACAACGCATCTCCACTTATATGACTGCGTGAACGAAGCAGAAGAAGAAGACATGGTCCTCTCACCTGGTGCTGATGGCAAAGGTTCTGTTAACGTCCGTCACCTCCATCGGCCTTCACACTGCAGTCGTCTCAGTTCCTTCACCCAGTCATCCTGCATGTAGAACTGGTTCCTCTCGCTGTTTTCTGTGTCACGTCACAGGTAAGGTAAGGTAAGGTAAGGTAAGGTAAAGGTAAGGTAAGGTAAGGTAAGGTAAGGTAAGGTAAGTAAGGTAAGGTAAGGTAAGGTAAGGTAAGGTAAGGTAAGGTAAGGTAAGGTTGCTTACAGGCCAGCTGACCACAAAGGGCCATATCAGGGCTGTCATTGCATTGAAGTAAACTCACAAGTCAATATTATAAATTTTTTTTTAAAAACACACAAAAAAAACCCACCCTCATTCACACAATCCTTTGAAACACATCTTCAAAATACACACTGAAAATTTCGTTAAAAATCTTTCCTCTGTAAAAATATTAGACGAAAAAAATGTTAATCTTTTACAGAAAATCAAAGATCACATCAGGTGGGACATCTATGAACAGATTTTCAAGGAGTCCGCTGTAAAGTGTTATTTCTCAGAGACTGTACCAGTGAACGTAACAACAAAGGTGATTGAAAAGAAAAAAACAAAAAAAAAAAAGAAACAAACAACATTTTACACACAAGCTCACTCAAACAAAACCTATATCACTGTCAAAGATAATCAAATCAAAGAAAAAGTGATATTACCAAAAATGTGTGACTTTCTCTTCACTGTAATGAAGTTTGCTATGGCGTATCATTGATATTTCAGTGTAGTTTTTACAGTAATATACTTAACTAGGCAGTGTTAAGAACACCAATTCAGAGATTCACAATTAACTTAATTAAGCAAGCGCTGAATCAAAGCAGCCTTGCTTGTTTCATAAATCTTGAAGTCATGTCAGCTGAAACACTCTTGTACCGATCTTTGTAAAATGTCACCCTGCATTCAGCCAAAATCACTGGAATCAAAGCAAATGGTACCCACAGTACAGCACATCTAAAGAAACACCCCTCCTCGATTCCACCCCTTTTGGCACACTCCCCACACCCACACATACACTCATGTATACTTTTGGAACAACCCCCCACCCCCCATGTATACTTTTCGAACAAAGACTCCTTCCAATTAAAGCTTTTTCCCTGAAACATTTCTGTCTTATTTTGTACTAAACTGGTCTCCGAATAAAAGAAAAAACAAAACAAAACAAAAAACACCAACCCACTACACTAAAAACTGGACAACAACAAAACTTCCCTTAAAAGCTACACACCCTCACACACCATTACACTTCTGACAGTTCTGTTCTTCTTCCAAAAAAAATGTTAGACACATCTGCATAAAGTGTTACATTCCTGACAATTCCATTCCACCATTTAAAATTTCAGACACAGTCACATACACCCGACAAATTCTCTCCCTCTCTACAGGCTTCAAACACATTCACATACACCCATACTTTCCTGACAACTCAATCCCCCTCTGCAGGGTTTAAACACACTCACATCCATACATCCCTGACAACTCAATCCCCCTCTGCTGGTTTAAACACACTCACACCCCATACATTCCTGACAACTCAATTCCCCTCTATAGGGTTTCAACACACTCATACCCATACATCCCTGACAACTCATCCCCCTCTGCTGGGTTTAAACACACTCACACCCATACATTCCTGACAACTCAATTCCCCTCTATAGGGTTTCAACACACTCACACCCATACATTCCTGACATTTCAGCCCTCCTCTAAAGGCTTTGTAGACACCCATATACACCCATTCATTCCTGACAACTCAATCCCCCTCTACAGGCTTTATACACACTCACATACACTCATACCTTCCTGACAATTCAGCCCTCCTCTATAAGTTTTATACACACTCAC
>JADBJO010000962.1:85147-87647 GCA_016801955.1 Conus betulinus | reverse complement strand
GACATGAACTTCTGATAGTTCACTCCCCCTACAGCTCTTTGACCGTGGGACCTAACCATTTAATCTTCATGAAAAATAGCTTCACGAAAGATCACTTCTTCCCACAAAAAAAATCAAGGTAGAATCAGCCAAAATGTTTATCTTGTATGTTCAATTGGATATTAGACAACATTTGATGTTTTTTTCTGATGATGAAATTGATTTTCTCTTTGATGATCTTTCGACAGAAAAAGAGCACGAGGGAAGGGCAAAATGAATACTGGAGGAGACACAAGACACAAAGTAGCAGCACCTAGCGGAGGAACTGGGAGGAGTCATGCCATTTCCAACGACAGCGGTCACACACGACATGACAGCGATGAGAGAGACAGGGGAGCGGCCCAGTGTCTCACCTTGCAGTGGATCTCCAGGTACTTGGACATGGTGCTGACCGTCTGGCCCAGAGCCAGCACTTTCCTCTTGCCCCCGGACAGCACTGCACACAGCAGACACTGCGGCTTACACACGGCCCATCCACAGAACTGAAGGGAGGTTACACAGTCTTTCTGCATTACACAACTAGACCTGTTTACCCCGAAATTTGACTCAGAGCATTCCACATCCAAAATAAAAAGAGCATTTTCTACAAAATAGGAGCAGATCTGTCTAGCACTTCTGCTTTTGAGCCCTCATCATTCATGATTGCACTGAGCAACTGATGATTGTTTCTAGCTTTTGCCCCTGTGCAGCAATGTCTCTGCCTATAGTTTCGTTGTTGGTCATGAGACTGGTCTTTTTCATTACTGATCTCCACTCTGATTTTAGCTGAGGCATCATCAAACTTTTGCACGAGGTTGGCAAATTCTGCCTCTTTGCCTGCCAAACTGTCAATATCATCTGCAAAATGGAGATTTGTGATGGTCTGACCTAGGATGCTGAAGGTGCCATGTGGTCTTCCAGTGCATGATTCACGATGTCCTCCAGAAAAATGTGAAATACAGTAGAGGACAGCAGACAGCCTTGGGTGAACTTCGACTGAGGTGTGGGAACCACTCACTTGCTGTGCCTCATATCAGAATTGCACTTATTGTGTTAGTGTATAGCTGTTGGGTAGTGGAGATCAGTTTACTGCTGATGTTGAATTTCTTCATAGCTGACCAGACTGCTTCATGTCATACTCTGTCAAAGGCTTTTTTGAAGTCCATGAAGACAAGGAACCAGAGAAAAAACATTTCCAGCTCTAAAATAACTTGTACTATTCTTGTACTATTCAAAGAACAACCAGACACCACAAATATGTTGTCTAACAAAATGGAGAGACAATCTACTATTCCACGCTCTTTTCTATTTGTCTTATTTACATTGTGCTGATTTATGTAAAAGTAAGCATATATGAACAATTTGCCACAAAATACTTAAAAAAACGCACGCACGCACGCACGCACGCACGCACGCACGCACGCACGCACGCACGCACGCACGCACGCACGCACGCACACACACACACACACACACACACACACACACACACATGGGGTAAATGTACACAACACCTTCGTACCCTTAAAGTCCCTGGCCCATCCCCAACCTGCCTACCCAAACAGACAGTCCCATTCCTCACCTTGGTATATGGTGTCTATGCAGGTCAGAGGGATGTCATCGTCATCGATCAGCTTGTTGCGCTGATGTTTGGTCTGAAGATGTTGGCATGACAAAAACAGACAGCAGTCATCATTTCATGCTCACAAACGTGTATGTGGACATGCATATGATGCCTCAAAATGTGTTTTGATCTGCATGCATCAGTTTAACAACAAAGCCACACATGTGAACGTAATAAAACCAAACAGCATTCTGTTACACTATCTATAGCTTTAAGCCTGCATTATATTCTGGCATGAAGGGAGCACCTCTTGATCTTAAAGATCCCATTTTCCATCCACAAAGAGGCAGCTTTTGAAAACTGAGTGTGAGACTTTTGCTGTGTATGAACCCAGTCTCCAGCCACAGTTGTGTGCCAAACCTCCACTGACAAGTGCAAAATGAAGTTATGAAAAAAAAAAAAACCTCCAAAACTGTATTGCAAAACCAAAAAAGCGTATCACAGTTATCACAGACACACACGTTATGTGAGAGTTGTAAGTCTAAAAAAAAAAAAACACAAAAAAAGGTATTAAGACGTGGCTCCAGACAGACACCACAATACACAAGCTGCAGTCTGTTACAGAAGTGATGCCAGCCTGAGTGTGCACTTGTTTCTCACACAACCCCTCCACCACACACTCATGTATGTTCAGTTCCCTGGGCAGAGCCACATGACCTTCTCTTCAGAGGGCACACCTTCTTCACATGTGGATCAATACACAGGGCCAGAACTAGGACTGCATTACGTGACATTCATTGTTCATATCACAATCTCTCTGCCCTCAGTTCTGACACTCTTCTATCGGCACCAACCCTCATCCCTCATCTCAACGCTTCTGGTTGCATTCATCTCAGTGAATTGCTGACCGCACGCAAA
>JADBJO010000962.1:77647-80147 GCA_016801955.1 Conus betulinus | reverse complement strand
TACCAACAGACAGGGTTTCTCCCTAATCCTGATGACAGAGACCAACCAACAGACAGGGTTTCCAAAAATCAAAACAAATAGAACTAAAACAGTTTTGTTCCCAATTCTATCAAATTCCTGAAACAAAACTGAACTTTGGATGAGATCCAGTTTAGAAAGCTTGTTTGTATATTATATATGAGTGTGTGTGTATTATTCTCGGTGTGTGAGTGGGTGGGTGGGTGTATGGGTGGGGGTGGATGGGTGGGTATGATTTGTGATTTGTTAAATACAGATCCATAGACATATTTTCATGGCCATTCTTAATTTCTTTTTGGAGATAATAAAGTGTTCTTGACTTGACTTGAAATATTCAGTTACATCAGAGATTGTAAAAGACAAACACTCACAAAATTCCAAACATTTATCAACAGATGTCTGCGAAACATTGTGAACATCAGATGGCCAGATGTTATTACCAATACAGAACTGTGGAACAAGACCAAGCAAGTTCCAATAGAATCAGAAATCAGAAACGGAAGTGGGGATGGATTGGCCACACCCTCAGAAGTCTCCATCCAACATCGCAAGACAAGCCCTTGAATGGAACCCTCAGGGCAAAAGAAAAGTGGGAAGACCAAGACAAACATGGCGAAGGAGTACTGACGCAGAAGTGAAGGCCGCCGGAATGACGTGGGCCAAGCTGAAGAGGATCTCTCCCGAAATCGTGTCCGCTGGAAGAGTGTGGTTGCGGCCCTATGTTCCCCAGGGAATTCAGAGGACTAAGTCAAGAGATTGTAACTGCCATGTCAATGGTTAAGTTTATTCTGCACTCTCTCTCTCTCTCTCTCTCTCTCTCTCACATACACACACACACACACACACACACATGCGCACACACACACACACACACACACACACACACACACACACACACACACACAGGGACAGAGAGAGCGAGAGAGAGAGAGAGAGAGAGAGAGAGAGAGAGAGAGAGAGAGAGAGAGAGATGCATGAACAGAAAACTGAAGCATGAACAAACGAAAAAACTGAAATACAGTGATTACAGAGACACATTTTTCTCCATGTTAACTCTTGCGAGTCAAACTGACCATCTCATAGAAAATGATGGAAAAGGGGAAATCAGCAGTAGAGAATTTCCAGAAGGTGGGGTTATCACTGATACTGAAAGATTCTCCACGTTGCCCCGGGCGCAGAACACACCACAAAACACTCCCAAAGAACACGCCCACAGAACATGCCCACATATCATGCCCACAGATCACGCCCACAGAACATGCCCACAGGTCAAACACACAGAACATGCCCCACAAAACACAGTCACAGACACATCCCCAGAGCACACCCAAAGAACACATCCACAGAACACACACCCACAGACACGCCCACACAACATGCCCACAAAACACACACACCATAGAACACACCCACAAATATGCCCAAAGAACATGCCCACAGCACACACCCACAGAACATACTCACAGAACACACCCACAGGACAAGCCCACAGAACACACCCACTTGACACACCCACAGGACACACGCACAGAACACACCCACTTGACACACCCCCACAGGACACACCTACAAGACCCACCCACGGAACACACCCTCAGAACACACCCACAGGACCCACCCACAGAACACACCCACAGAATACACCCATAGAAACACACTACAAAACACGTCTAGAAAAACACGCCCACCAAACATGCCAACATAACACGTCCACCGAACATGCCCATCGAACAGGCCCACAGAACACACCCACAGGACCCCCACAGAACACACCCACAGAACGCTCCCTCACACACCCACAGGACACACCCTCAAAACACACCCTCAAAACACACCCTCAGAACACACCCACAGAACACACCCACAGAACACGGCCACAGAACACGCCCACAGAACACTTCCACAGGACACACCCACAGGACACACCCACAGAACACACCCACAGAAAACACCCACAGAACACTTCCACAGGACACACCCACAGGACACACCCACAGAACACACCCACAGAACACACACCCACAGCACACACACCCAGAACAACCCCCCAGAACACATTCACGGAACATACCCACAGTACACGCCCACAGAACATGCCCACAGAACACTCCCACAGGACACACCCACAGGACACGCCCACAGGACACGCCCACAGAATCCACCCACAGAACACACCCACAGCACACACACCCAGAAACAACCCCCAGAATACACTCACAGAACACATCCACAGGACACATCCACTGGACACACCCACAGGACACACCCACAGAACACGCCCACAGAACACACTTAGAGAACACGCCCACAGAACACACTTAGAGAACACACTCACAGGACACACCCACAGAACACACCCTCAGAACACGCCCACAGAACATGCCCACAGGACACACCCACAGGACACACCCCACAGAACACACCCACAGGACACACCCAGAGGACACCCAGAGGACACACCCATAGATCACACCCACAGAAC
>JADBJO010000962.1:67647-72647 GCA_016801955.1 Conus betulinus | reverse complement strand
TTAAAAAAAAAAAAAAAAAAAAAAAAAAAAAAAAAAAAAAAAAAAAAAAACCTTCCAAAAACAAAGAAATTAAAAAAAAAAATCTTTTCCTCTATAAAAATCTTAGATCAGATGAAAAATGTTAATCTCCCTCAGAAATTCAAAGATCACATCAGATGGGACATCTCTGAACAAGGTTTTCATGGAGTCTGCTGTAAAGTGTTTGCGTCTCACATCCTGCAAGTCCCAACACTCTCAACGGATACGTTTCACTGTGAGTGGTACATGACGTGGAATGCACCACATGCCATCTTCTCCTTTTAAAAGATAAGAATGGCTGTAAAACGAGTGGCCTGTATGCAGACAGCACAAAACTGTTTCTTCTTTACGAGAGAGAGAGAGAGAGAGAGAGAGAGAGAGAGAGAGAGAGAGAAGCTTTCTAACTGTGTAATAATGCACCATTATCAACAGTTAAGTAACAGAGGATGAAACCAACAAGGGATGATGATGATGATGATGATGATGGTGATGCATCATCAACATCATCATCCCTTGTTGGTTTCGTCCTCTGTTACTTAACTGTCACATATGCATACACCTACATATGTTCATATGCATGCGCGCACACACACATACACACACACACACGGTATACATACACACACACACACACACACACACACACACACACACACGTTACACACATGTTCTTCAATACAGATGCACATGTACACACCGTTAAAACAGACAGGGAATGAGATTCACACAGATGTAATGATGAACCACAGACAGACAGAGACAAAGAGGAATGACCTAGACAGGAGTACGACCCCGACAGGGAAAACAGAGCGACAGGCAAGACCGAAACACGTCACCCTGGAACTAATTCCTGCACTTAGTATCACACAGTATCAAGGTTATTCAGCACAGCAGCCGATGGGGACACAACAGCAGACATTTTTTTTTGGACATTTCCACATGTTACAAGATGTTTTTCCTCGTCCTGAGCAAACCTCCAACCCACAGACACTCGCTTCTCAATCTGAGGAGTCCAGGTTCTACCAGCGACAGGGGGTGGAGAAGGGGTGGGGTGGAGAACAGGGTGAGGGGCTGTTTTCCTAGTGGGGGCTGTTTTCCTAGTGAACTCCACCCTGGCAATTTCCTTCTTAAGAAAAGCAGATCAAATTTCGTGCACTCCATGATGAAATGAAATTCTTTTCCTGAGACACTCCCACCACAATCTGTGTGACCTGCTCTTCCTCCTTTCAACTGTACTCTACAACAACAGCATGTGAAACTCTTCATCAGGGAGCAAACTGTATAATACTGGATACTCATTTTTACAAACTTTTTAAGAAATATTTAAAAAAAAAACACCAGCTTCTTTGTTACTAAGGCATAAAAAAACCCACTTAAAAACAGATTTAGCAATGAATTTCTCCTCTGTTGATTACACACGCTTCCAGACTTTCAGATACCAGTGGCTTCTCTCACAGCATTCCACCACTCACAATTCGGGTGACTGTTTTTTATTCATCATTTTTTCAGGAGCAGTGCAGTTTCTGCTCTGATGGGTGGCTTCATGGCAGTCTCATACTGATAGCAGCATATGAACTGCTGACACTGACACTTGAAAAACATCAACAACAAAAAACTTGGAATGGGTATGAAGGAAAAGCCAGAACAAGCAGCTAGGGATCAATATCTATGGGAAGACACACGGAAACTGAGAAAAGATCATGAAGAAGAAGAGGAAGAAGAAGAAGAAGAAAATGAGAAGGAGAAGAAGAGGAAGAAGATGAAGAAGATGATGATGAAAAAGAAGAAGAAGAAGAAGAAGAAAACCAGTCCCTATGGAACCTGGAACAAAGTTAACATGAGCAAACCACCGAGTCTAACTCATGCCCCTCTGTCCCTTTCAAGATGAGTTCTTAGGCACATTTTTGTCTTTGTCCATGCTACACTTATCTTCCTGACGAGGAAGAGAGCCTCCCTAAGAACACTTTGAATGTCTTTCGTCTCTTTCATCTTCTTGTAACATCCCCCGCTCTACAGAAATTTGTTGTTCTAGAACATTGTCTGTAAGGAAGAGTGCCTCCCTACGAAGAACACTTCGAATATCTTTTCGTCTCTTTCATCTTCTCGTAAAGTCCCCCCCCCCCCCCCCCCCCCCCCCCCACTCCACAGAGATTTGTTATTCTAGAACATGTGTCTTCCTTTACGCCAGATTCAGGGCTGAGACTTAACAACCTGCAGCCCCAGAACAGCAGAGGCAGAGACAGAGACAGAGATCAGGGTCAGGACTCTGACTACAGGCGGCCCGCCAGCACAGCAGCAGACAGAGAGGGAGACAGAAACCCCCTGCCATTGCCTCCAGTGCCAGACAGCACAAAGAGGAGTGAATGGGGCTGAACTTTCCTTTCCTACTTTGTCTTTTTTTTCTTTCTCCTTCTGTTTTGTTCTCAGGTCTTCTCCTTCTTTCTTTGCAATATTGTGGTGTGTAGAATAGGGTAGTTACCTACATCAGATTTGATATCAACGAATTTCACAAAACAATCGGGGATGATTCGCGGTTATGTTATGAGGACTGTATGCTAGTATCTTTGCACAGATTCGTTAACTGTTTACACACACACACACACACACACACACACACACACACACGTGCGTGCGCGCACACACACACACACACACACACACACACACACACACACACACACACACACATACATCTGTCTGTCTGTCTCCAAGTGTATCTATCTATCTATATTTGTACTGAGTGTGAAGTTATATCAGTAAGCATGCTCACTACAGAATACTTATTTCTGATTAATTTTGCTTTCCTTTCAATTTAATAGGATTAAGACAAATAAAACTCCTTTTATATTTTAAACCCTTTCACACACAGACACACAAACACAAACACACACACACACACACACACACACACACACACACACACACACACACACACACACACACACACACATGCTGCCAGCCCCCCTGCCCCCCTTGTCACACACTGACCCACAAACACACACACACACACACACACACACACACACACACACACACATGCAGGCACAGTACAACTTAACATGCTGTCCCTAATTGGCCTAACCTTTGGGGCCATTTGTTTTCCAGGCTTGTCGTTAAGCTTATCATGGGCCATCTTGCCCATGGTCTGATGGGGTATAATTTCCGCATCATTAGCGCACATGTGCAAGCCCTGTGTACTCTTCCTCTCTTGCACTGGTGTGAACGGCACAGACAGGCACAGACAATGACTCGACAGTGTCAGCATAACCCACTCTGGTGTATGACTGGCACACAATCACTGGGACACTGGCAGTTCTAGTACGGCTGGTGAATACATGTCTATTTTGGGGTCACCATGTTTCAGATATTAAATGTCATGACGGAATGTGACAAACATGCATGCTTGTGAACGCATTCATACCGGATCCACTTTTAGTGAATATGTGTGTGGCTGAGGTACACACCAACCCACATGCAGAATGAACACACACACACACACACACACACACACACACACACACACACACACACAAGTCACACACACACACACACACACACACACACACACACACACGTCACACACACACACACACACACACACACACACACACAACACACACACAAACGCGTGAACATGCACATGCAAAACACACACACACACACACACACACACACACACACACACACACACACACACACACACACACACACACACACACACACACACACACACACACACACACATTCAGAACTGCCTTTGCCACAGCTTATGCTCCCCCCCACCCTTCCCCCAGCTTCCAACCTCCCTTCAAACCACAGGATGATATTCAAATGACAGCACATCTTCACTGTCACCAATATGGGCCATTCCCACTGCCCCACAATCCTAATCACAGCCACATCACTGCAATGCCAGCGTCCCTTTAAGAGAGTTCTCACTGTGTGGCTCTCTCACCACCCCCCATCCCCCCCCCCCTCCCCCCCCCCCCCCCCCCCCCCCCCCCCCATCACCACACCACACCCTTCCTCCGAAATGACAGAAATCCTCTAAATAAAAACCCTGACAGATTACCCACCACACCATCAGCATGTCACTCAGGACAAGGCAAAGAGGAAGGGACTGTCATGGGCCGGGTCTGATCCCCTGGCCTCCTCCACACTCACAGTCCTCCACCACACACTACTGGGACTGAAATCTCCCCTTCAACCTTCCCTCCCTACCCTACCCTACCGCTCCCCTTCCTCATCCTCTGTGACTCCTCCCCCCCTCCCCCCCCACCCCCTCATCCACCTCATACATGCACTCCTCTTTCATGGGAAAGTGGACTGGGGGGGGGGGGGGGGGGGATCTCAAAACTGTCCTGAAGGCATATGACAGTCCAAGTAAGCTGATACTGATCAATGGCCCCAAAACATTCTGAACTGCTATGAATGATGATCTGCGTCTAACCTAGTGCTGTGGCTTTTAGTTTTTACGGAGGTAGTCTCAGGACTCAGCTGCCAAATCGTAAAATCTTTTTTTTTTTTTTTTTTTAAGTACTGCATCCGCCCAACATGAACAAACCAATCACAAGACAAAACATGACGACGCGTTTCGACCTCTTATGTCTTCTTCAGGAAAGATGATGAACCACGCTCAGGATCAATGAAAATGAAGAGCGAGCAAATGTACCGAATTTGATGAGATAAGTGTTCGCTCGTTCTTCATTTTCGTTGTCCTGAGTGTTGTGTATCTTGACTGAAGAAGATCTAAGAGTTGAAACGCATCGTATTTTGTCTCATTACTTATTTTTTCATGTTGGCGGATGCAGTACTTAAAACGATTTTTCAAGATTTGTTTAGATTTCCGCCTGCAGTCGCCTCACTTAGCAAGTAACTTCTTCGCCGTCAAAGTAAAAGCGTATCTAACACCTCTGTTCGTTCACTCCATTAATTTCATCCATCCTTCCTTCCTCTCGTTGACCCCTTTCTCCCCCTCCTCA
>JADBJO010000962.1:52647-65147 GCA_016801955.1 Conus betulinus | reverse complement strand
CACAGCACATCCGTCTATCTACCTACATATCCAGATATCATGGCAACTGTCTGTCTATGTACATGGCCAAATATATCTGTGTATATATGTCTACATATGTTTTTATCTATCTATCTATCTACAATAACAGTTCATAACACAATAGCTGAACTTCTGATATCCTGAACTCTTATCATTTCTGACATTTTAGAGCTAATGTTTTTAACAGAATTATGGCTTTCTACTGACAAAAAAAAAAATCTCTCTCTCTCTCTCTCTCTCTCTCTCTCTCTCTCTCTCTCTCTCCCTCCCTCCCTCTCTCTGTTATATTCATATATATACGAAAATATGTCAAGTTAGGAACCAAAATATTGGTAAATGTCTTTGAATTTTATGTCAAGACATCTGCAAAAATCTGACCATAGAAAATAATTATGATTGCCAAAACAGCAACGGTGGTAACATCTCTAAGAGTGTTTCATCAAACATAGTCATCCAATATCGAGGGAGTGAACTGGTATCATCTAAGGCAGAAAAATGACATGATCCTGCTGAGGCAGCAGACAACCTGGTTAGCATAAAAACAACAACAACAAAGCAAACACACACACACACACACACACACACACACACACACACACCACACCATGACAAAACTAAACACACACACACACACACACACACACACACACACACACACACACACACACACACACACTCACCCACCACACACAAACACACACAACACACACACACACACACACACACACACACACCCACCATGACACACTAACACACACACACACACACACACACACACACACACACACACACACACACACACAGTGTGGACAACAGAAAAGGAACTACCAACAGAATGGAACTCACAAAGAGCAACAGAAATGGAGAAATTATCAGCACAAAAATCGACAGATGGGTAGGATACAAATCATTCTGAAAGATATCGCTCTCTCACACTGAAATAAGTGCCACATAATGTTTGCTTTGGCCAGGTGGGTTTGTTTGGGGTTTTTTTTTAATGCTTTTAAAAGGAAAATGCTGCAAGCTTAATGTGGCATACATGTTACACAAGCAACTGGCATTTATACAAGCACTGCTGATTAAATGGGAAGCAAAGATTCCAGTGTAATAATCATGAAAAAAGCTTTTCTCTCTAAGAGTAACTAATGACAGATGGTTTTACTAGATAATCGAAAACACACACACACACACACACACACACACACACACACACACACACACACACACACACACGCTTGTGCATGTCATAAAGGCCCTCATCAATCCCCTTTCTAGCCCTTCCTCCTCCGCCCTTCAAAAGATCTTTCTCACATATACCTTGAATTTGATACCCAGCTACAGAAGCATGCTTCACTGAACATCGAACAAACAACAAACTGATAGGACAATGTGGAAAACAACAAAACTAATAGGACAATGTGAAAAACTACAAACTGATAGGACAATGTGAAAAACTACAAACTGATAGGACAATGTGAAAAACTACAAACTGATAGGACAATGTGAAAAACTACAAACTGATAGGACAATGTGAAAAACTACAAACTGATAGGACAATGTGAAAAACTACAAACTGATAGGACAATGTGAAAAACTACAAACTGATAGGACAATGTGAAAAAAACAAACTGATAGGACATGTGGAAAACAACAAACTGACAGGACAATGTGAAAAACAACAAACTGATAGGACAACATGAAAAACTACAAACTGGTAGGACAATGTGAAAAACAACAAACTGATAGGACAACATGGAAAACAACAAACTGACAGGACAACATGGAAAACAACAAACTGATAGGACAACATGGGAAAACAAAAACCTGCGGACATGCTGGAAAACAACAGAACCTAGGACATCCATGGAAAAAACCACAATCTGACAGGACAAATTTCATGGGCAACAAACTGCTGCATTTCATCATTCCACCGAAAACTACAAATCTGGTTCCAAGCAAGAAAACAAAGAAAACGAAACACCCAAAGGTGGGTGCTGGTGACACCCATACTGTCCTCAACTGCCAAACAAACCAGCTGACAGGACAACCTGCAAAACAACAACTTGGACAGACAACACTGGAAAACAACAAACTGCAGCCAACACAGGAAAATTCCATTAAGACGTCAAGGGACATAACAAAACTGATAGGACATTGTGTAATGACAACTGGATGTGACACAACAGAACATGGGAAACAACCAACTGGTAGCACCAACCCATAAAACACAAACTGGCAGAGGACAACATGCCAAAAAACAAACGCCGTCAAGCAACTGGAAAACAACAAACTTGCTGACAACCATTAAAGAGACCAACCAAGGGTTACAACGTGAAAACATCACCCCTTTGACAGGACATGGCATGGAAAACAATCAAGCTGTATCAGGACAATCTGGAAAACAACAAGGGTCAGGACAACATTCTAGCACAACAATCCCTCACAAAGGACAACATGGACCAATTCCAAAAACTGTTAGGACCATTTTTTGGACAACACTGACAAATACAGTCACATACACATTCTCCCTAATGGAGAAGGTTAAATTTGGATTAACACAACAACTGGAGATTCCAACAGCACTTTTTGTGGTGGGCTTTAGATCAACGTAACAGGAACATACTGATGGGCAACCCTGCAAACAACTAACCTGACAGGACAAATGAAACAACAAACTGATAGGACAACGTGGGAAAACAAAGACCTGCGCCATGCTCAAACAGTTTCCTGGATCCATCCTTCCCACCAGATCCTCTGACAAAAACTTCATGGGCGACCCCACCCCAAAGCTGCATTTCATCATTCCACTAAAAATTCCTTACATTTCGTGTTCAAGCAAGAAAACACAAAGAAAACGATACACCCGAAGTTGGGTGCTGGTGAGACCCATACTGTCCTCAAACTGCCAAAATAAACCGCGCTGAGAGCAATCCTGCACCACCCTTGGAACCCTTCACAGAGGATCTTCAGGGCCTGCCTGAGTTTAGGAATGCAGCACACACAGGGCATTCCATTAAGACGTCAAGGGGACATAACTGCTCCTTGGTAGATGCCATTGTGTAATGGCCCCTGGATGTGACACAACAGAACCTCCATGGGAGCATTCCCATGGGTGCACCAGCCCATATTTCATGACTGCAGAGCTCACCGGCCAAAAACGACGCCATCAAGCAACTGTCCACACTTGCTGACAACCAGTTAAAGAGACCCACCAAGGGTTATGCGTGAAAACATCACCCCTTTTTGGTGGAGATGGCAGAAAGATCAAGCTGTATCAGTCATCTCCGTTTCTGACTAAGGTCAGCAGAGAACAGTTCTAGCACCCACATCCCTCACAAATACAATAATACCAATTCCAAAAAAGTTATGGACCATTTTTTGGACATACACTGACAAATACAGTCACATACACATTCTCCCTAATGGAGAAGGTTAAATTTGGATTAACAGGAATCAACTGGTAGATTCCAACAGCACTTTTTGTGGTGGGCTTTAGATCAGATTAACAGGAATATACTGATGGGCCTTCCCTGCACTGTTTGGCTAACCTGAAATAAAATGAAATTGAAAAAAATTCAGCTTATCCAAAGGAAAATTTCTGTCCCTGCCATTTGGCTTTCAAGTTCCTGACTGCACTTGTTCATCTTTCAGACTGATGAACAAAACATCACCCCCCCCACCCCACCCCATCCCCCTTTTTAAAAGAAAACAACTAAAAATGCATTAATTTCCGATGCTCTAGTGTGTATACACACTAATTCTCAAATGATGAAACCACAGTACTAGTTACAGCTCGCTAGTCAGATTTGTCCAAACCGTGTGAATATTAACCGCGGTGAAACGTACCATGGTCGGTGGCGTGCGCGACCGTTCAACAGAGGATCTTACCACCTGAGTTCAGGAATCATGCTCAGGACAGGGTATAATGCGCTCAGAGAAAGGAGAGTCTGGGGACCACACAGTCCAGTCTCATCCCCGTGCTGGATGCGCGTCTGAGATGCGCACACTGCAGGAGTCTGTATCTCTCAGGCCTGGTTGATGCAGGCACATGTTAGGGTAAGGAAGTGTAGGACACAGCCTGCCACGTTGGTTCAGGCCTGGTTGATGCTGGGCTATACTATGGAAGGATGTGCAGAATACAGACCTGCCATGTTGTCGCAGGCTTTGTTGATACAGGGCTACATCAGGGAGGAAATGGAGAAACACAGCCCCGCCACGATGTAACTTGTTTTGTTGATGCAGGACTATATTAGGGAAGGAAGCGTAGAATACAGCCCCGCCATGTTGTAACAAATTTGCAAAGTGAGGTGACTGCAGGCGGAAATGTAAACAAATTTTAAAATTATTGATAAAGCTCCGACGAAAAACATTGACAAACAAATCACAAGACAAAACACGACACATTTCAACCTCCTAGGTCTTCTTCAGGCAAGATACACAACACTCAGGACAACAAAAATCAACGCCCCCATCTTGTGCTGAATTGGATGAAGATAAGTGATAGCTTGCTTATTTTTGTTGTTGTGAGGGTTGTGTATCTTGCCTGAAGAAGACCTAAGAGGTTGAAACATGTCGTGTTTTGTCTCTCATGATTTATGTTAGTCAACATTTTTCGGCAGAGTTTTCTCAATAATTTTTCGACAAAGTTGTAACAAGCTTTGTTGATGCAGGGCTATACAAGTGAACAAAGCGTAGAATACAGCCCTGCCACATTGCTGCAAGTTTTTCCTGATGCAGGGCTATTTCATGGAAGGCAGCGTCAACTGCAACCCTGCCCTGTAGCCTCACACCAGACTGAAACTCCACAGCATCTTCATCGTCCTCGTCCTCACTGATTTTGATGCCCTTCATGGCCTGCACATGTGATGACCTCAGTCAGTTCCAGACTGTCCTCTTCGCGGCCATGCTCCCCATGGGTTCATGTAAGGCTGTTACAGGAGATTTCTCCTTTCAACTTTCTTCTGCCGACCCAAGCCCCATAAACAGGAAGAAACAGACCTGCCCGGTGACTCTGAGGACATGCACTTTGAATGTTTGGGTCCTACCAGTTTTGAAGGTATCAAACTGTTGTTTTTTTTTTTTCTTTTTTCTTTTTTTTTTTTTTCTTTCTTTTTTTTCATATCCATGGTCCATAACTTCTTTGGAGTACCAGCAGATACAGATTCAGCTCACAAGGATACCCATCCAATACACATGTAGTTGAACACCTACACCCACATATATGGACTAAAATGAACACACACACTGTACAACAGTACACTTCATACTCATGCATAAAAATATTTTTCAACACATATATGCATACACACACACACACACACACACACACACACACACACACACACACACACACACAGAGTGAGAGAGAGACTGAGATGGAGGCAGAGACACAGACAGAGACACAGACAGAGACAGAAAGAGAGAGTTGTATGCCCACCCAACATGTCTTTCCTCACAGCTGACAACAGGAAAAAAAAAAACAAAAAAAAGAGAGACCAAGCACCCACAGTACCAAGGCAGTACAACATCAACCCCACACTGTGGGCTCACATTTACACCATCCAACATACATTGCCTGATGTGGGTGGCGCCGAAACACTAGACGCCCCTGACTGTGACTGTCAACAAGATCATGAGCACACACCATCATTATGATGAAGATCTTCTATTAACAACAGGAACAGGCACTTTATACGTTTGGACAATTCATGTGTCTAGAAACAGTAACAGGACACAATCATATCATCTTCTGCTTGTTTTCAAATGTCATCATGACAAGATACAGAGCAAGGGCAATGAAATTGTGAGACTGTGTGACAGAAGTATGGTAAAATGTTCCAGCATATAATTACCTATTGGCAAAGTAACAATTTTAGTGTGGATTATTTTTTTGTCTACTGATTGAAATTCAATTCAAATGAGTTTGAAATTAGTTGTATATTAGAATGATTTATTGATCTGACTGCTGTTTGGCCATACTACCCACCCATACCCAGTCCCAATCTTTCCATCACCATCATCACCACCACTCCTCCCCACCCCCTTCTCTCCCTTCATGCACACACACACACACACACACACACACACACACACACACACACACACTCAGCAGAGCTCCCTTCTTTCACCATCACAGCTTCAAAATACCAATAAATCTTACAAACAGATCAACAACAAAATCTCAGCATACTCTATTTTAGGAACACAAAATTGACACCAAAACCACATTCCGTCCATGAGTTTTGACAGTGAGCACAGTATAATGGGTCTAATCTTCCCATCTGAGCTACACGCACATGCACGCACGCATGCACGCACGCACGCACGCACGCACGCACACACACACACACACACACACACACACACACACACCACACAGAAAATGCTATATTTCACATAGTCTGACATTTCACTGAATGATTCAGCATTTTCAGGCTGACTTGACCGAGCAGTGACCAACCCCAGCAGTTTAAAACCAACCAACCAACAACAACCACCCACCCAACCCTGGTTTTCTCCTCTGCCTGTTACAGGTATCTTACCACCCCTACAGCACTGTCACACAGCTGGCTGCTAATGTCCACAATGACCAATACAACGGTCTGTATAGTGCTGTGTCAGCACTGAATGAGTTAATACACTGGCCCTATGATTCCAAAGAACTTTGACAGGTCCCCCCCCCCCCCCCCACCCCCCTCCATTCCTCAGGCCAGCAGGGTACCAACTTTCCTGTACATGGTTACATCAGTCATTCCATGCTCATAACAAAAACAATAAAAAAAAAAAAAAAAAATTTTAAGTCAAGCGATCTCAAAATGACAGTATCAAAACAAAAGTGAAATAGAGTTTTCAAAGATAGCACAGTAATTGTACAAGTGCTGATTACATTTTGAAGACGGCAATGAGAAAGTATCAAAGAAAAAAAAATGGTAAAAAAAAAAACAGTCTGAGAGAAATACAGGACTGGAAGAATTAAAACACAACAACAACAACAACAACAAAAGAACAAAGAATGCAGGAAAAATTTTTGAACAAAAATGGCAAAGCGCACCACTGAGACACAACACTGTTTCTGAGTCATACCAAAAAAAATAAATCCAGTAATAGGAATAGGAAATAGGGCAGCTAGGATGAACTGGTGATAAAGACAGAGGAATATATACCACCCTCCCTCCCCTCACACATGCGCACGCACGCGCGCACACACACACACACACACACACACACATACACACACAGTGACACACACACACACACACACACACACACACACACACACAGTGACACACACACACACACACACACACACACACACACACACATACACACACACACACACACACACACACACACACACACACACACACACACACACATGCACACGCATGCATCAACATACAAACTCATGCACACATACCCACAATTACAGTTATGTGCACTTGAATGCACATGTGTGAGCTCACACACACACACACACACACACACACACACACACACACACACACACACACAGTGAGTCTTTGTTCAAATGGAAACATAAAAACAGAAACTCTCTCTAAAAAAAAAAAAGTAAAACACCAAAATATAAATAAATACATGAAAAAAAAAAAAAAAACTACTATGTAAACAAAATAAATCATCTGCAGCAATTTCAAAAAGCCACAATCTCCAAACACAAAACAGAAGTTTCATGATTACATACTATATACAGCATGCTCTGAGTCAAACAGTGCAAAATTAGGTGCCGAGAGCCGCTCAATCCAATAAATACAGGTACACTTCCAAAACTTCACTCAACACACGATGCTGAAAAAAAAAAAAAAAAAAAAAAAAAAGCGCAAGAGAGGAAAACACAGCTGAGACAGTGAGAAAGAGTGAGCCGCTATGTTATGTTCAGTTCATTAAAAGGCAGTGAAGGCACCAGCACACAAGCCATTGTCACCCTACCCTTGAGGACAGCATGAACCCCAAATAGTAAACAACTGCTGTGTCACCAAAGCCACACACTAGACAAGAGCGAGGGCCACGCCTTTCAACCTGTCAGTTCCACACAAAGCACAACGGAGAATGGACGGATCATTAACCTCCTGACAATAATCAACTGTTATCAAGACCATGAACCCTGATCTTTTAAAAAAAAAAAAAAAAAAAGCATTGGCTGACACCTGGTCTGCATATGGTTCCGACAATATTCACTTATTTTGACCAGAGATGACTTCACTTGTATGCTATTTGAGGCCCTTGTAAGGTGTGGTTCATCATTCTCACAAGTAACTACAAAACTTTGCTGCACGCCAGGCAAGCAGAAGAATCAGAATCATCCCGTTGTCCTTGCTCTGCTGTTCTCTGGCATGCTGGTAAGTAAAGGGAGGGCAGATCCCTCCTGCCCATTATCCAGTGGGCTCAGGCACAGACTGTCATAACCCTCACACTCCTAATGCTGACCAAAACCAGGAAGACTAACTTCCAGTACAGTTTTACATTCACACACAAACTGGGGCCGGAATAGCTCTGTTGGTAGAGCGCCCGACTCGTGATCCTGGGGTCACGGGTTCAAATTTTGATACAGGGGGATTTTCCCCTCAGAGTTAACCTTGGTTCTGACTCCATTCTCAGTTCTTCGAATGAGACTATAAACCGAGGTTCTGTGTGTGAACGCACGCACACAAACATATTGCACACGCATAAAATCCCATCACCAACTTTCGGAAGAGAAGGCCAGTTTAGCCTTTGGTATGGATGACATGCTACACATAGCATGCAACTTCCTCGAAGATGGAGTATGGCTGCCTTAATGGCCGGATAAAAAACGGTCATACACGCAAAAACTTCACTGCCTGTCTATACAGGTAGTGTCTGCAGAGTATCAGCCTGCGTACGCAGAAAGAAAGAAAAGAAAGAAAAACACACAAACTACATCTTGTGGGATATTTGATGGACAAGAAGCAGCATGTTGGTTAATGTCTTCAGATTTCTGTGGCTGATCTTCCGACTGTCACACATGCAGGCTATGGTGGTCCACACGCCCTTCTCAGCCCGTTACTAGGCCATGGGGTTTGGTTTCTTCATGAGGCAGGGCAGACCTTTCCCACAAAGAGGTCTGGCCGTATGAGGTTGGATCATTCCTGCTCCACAGTTTGTCAAGCAGTGTCTTGACCCATTTCTACTGCTGGCAGGGATTGTCCAGACCCTCACATTGCCACAAAGTCAGACCTGTCAGTCCTGCCAGTCAAAGCTGACAAGTTTTTTGTTCATGTGGTATCAACATCCTCACACGACTGTTTTGCCATGCAATGAAACTGTTTGAGTTGAGGCAGGTGGCACTGAAATCTGCAGACAGTCATTTGCTTTTTCTTTTCTTTCTTGTTCTTTCTCGCTTTTTTTTTCCTCCTTTCCTTTCCTTTTTTTCTTTTTTGGTTTGTTTCTTTTGCTTTGTTTTTTTTTTGTTTGTTTTCTTGGGATGTACGAGTTTAGTTTAACGAATGCAAGAATAAGTGCCTGGTGCTACCTAATCCATCTCGATGTCTACTGAATGAGTCTTCTGCCACAACTTGCGACCCAAGTTGACTTGCAGGTGGGATTTTTCTGATGCATGGAACTGGGCAGTCCAGGTAAGGAGGTACCTCATGTGTGGTTGCTAGCCAAGGTGAACATGTCAAAAGAGTTCTCCCAGGATGACATGGCCATCACTTACTCTGGCTTAAAACCATACACCTTACATTTCTTCTGGAGGACCTAAAATGAAGGTGTGTAGCCTCTGCAGATATTTTTGCTCTCCCTTAGAATTCATGGACGCTTATTTTTTTTTTAAACTCAAAGTATCCACTCAAAGTATATTGTATTTTCTGTTCCCTTGTGAAAAGAGTCCGAGCTGAAAGCTGCTAAGATGACTGAATTCAAGTCCGATGGGGAGTCCTTTCTGTGATGTGAGTAACAGTTCTTTGCACAGTGGAATTTTTCAATAACCGACTTCAGAAATCCTTACAAAACACTGGATCTTTACTGAGCTGAAAACTGAAGGGTGAAAATCCTTCTAGGAAGATAAATCTACGATAGTCACTATACAGAACCTCTCCTCACCCTCACCCCCCCCCCCCCCCCTCCCCCCCCCAAAAAAAAAAAAAGAAAAAAGTCTTCAACAGGAGGGGATCTTTAGCTGAACCATCCTTATTTTCTTTCAACTTTCAATAAATTTCCTACAAGATATTATGACTTGGTACATGTCTGCATGTCTACTGGAGGGCTCTCAAACTCCCCCCTCCACCCCCTTCTTCCCCCTCTACCTAAATTCCAGAGCACAGTATTTGAAACTACTGACATCTCAGATTGAGTGTCGGCCTTAGCAGGAAACTCAGTGGAAAAGTACAGTAAACTTAACAGTACAAGAACACAAGAAACCACAATTTATTACTTCATTCTTGATTGTAACAAAAGTTTAAAAGATGTCATCAATTACTCAGAATACAACATGCTGCATTAGGAACAAACACGAGCCTCTCCGCTGCTTCAGACATGAAGCAGCGCTAAGGTATCATTCATTTTAAGACCATAACCATTCTGCCCTGTCCCAATGATTAGGCTGAAGCAGCCTGTATATTGGTGCCTTCACAGAGAAAGAGAGAAAGAGGGACAGGCAGATAGATAAAGTACCATTCATGTACAGCTACAAGCACAACAGCCTGACCTCATCAGCACAGTCACAAACACCCGAACAGTGTCATACTGATGCCCACCAACATCATTCCAGTTAAACACAACCCTACTGGTCACAGCAAATAAACAGCAGTAGCATTCAGCAAACAGCTGCAACTCAAACTGTGACAGGAGTCATGCTAGCTCCGCTGTCAAACCAAAAGACGAGTCTACAAGCAGGCAGCCATACTTACATCCTCCTCCTCTCTCCCCTCTCCATCGTCATTGTCTTCCAGACAATCACTGATGTACGACTTAAACGTCTGCAAGTGAAGGGACACGGGGCAACATGACACACAGATAGCAACACCCTGACAGGACACACACCGTCTGGGTGCAAAAAAAAAAAAAAAAAAAAAAAAAAAAAAGCAGCACAGAGAAAAGTACCTACTACATAAGCAAGAGTACAGAATCAAGAAGATCTCTTCAGTCTTCAACACAAAAAGCAAGGAAGAATGGCAAGAATGGAAACTTTACATTCATTTTTTTGCAAATGCATGAACTTTTCGTCTGATCCTTTCCTGAGAAGCTATAAAGATAGTCATGACTAGCTATAGTCATGACTATCACCCTACCTCCAGCACATGGTGTGACTAATAGTTGGCAGAACAAAATCTCCACATAAGAATTCTGATCAGGCCATGTTTTTTCTCATTCCATGTTCAATGAGATAATTTCCTTGTCAACGTCACTGCTCTTGGAGCATCATTCATGCCCTTTTTTAAGTTCAAGTCTTTTTTCCGTAGTTGCATAGAATGCCTGAAAGATCAGGATCTTGTATATTCGTATTTTTAAAAAAAACATTTTCCTGGATAACATTTCAGTGAAGTTTGCACTTTGAATCCCACAATTATTCCCCTTTCCAGCCTATTTTGATTATGGAAAAGTCTGTGCTTTGGGTCTCATTGTTATTCCCCTCTCTATCAAGGCTGCCTGTGCAACGAAGTTTATGCCATTAGTCTGACAAGCCACAACCCTTTCCAGCAAGCCTGCCAATGGTATCCAAACTTCCTAGCAGCAATGCATCACCATAGTCAGCAGAAATCACTGTTCTTGGGCCTTACTGGATTCCATAAAGTTGAATACATATGTACACACAGTTTTGAAGTTCGAGACCACTCAAACTCCACAGTAGGGGAGCCAGTGTTAATCCCAGTGATACACATCGATGGTCAGGATAGGTTTAAATGTGAACTGTGAATTGTTCTTTGACCTCACAGTACTTTTATATACATTTTCTGTACAGTCCATTTTTCTTTCAATGTCTTTTCCCCTGTCTTCTTTTCCTTCTTATATTGCCCTATTTTTACACAGGGAACATACAGTTCCAATTAGCGATTGATATTGCTCAAGTGAGCAACACTAGCTTTTCCTTCTTATTGCCCTATTTTACACAGGGAACATACAGTTCCAATTAGCGATTGATATTGCTCAAGTGAGCAACACTAGCTATCTTATTTCCAACACATAATGGTAAGAACAAAAAAAACATAGGGTGCACAGACTGGATGTGGCGCAGTCCAGTCCACATACTATATGACGCTGCCTGCAGAAAACAAAACAAAACAAAAAAAAACAAAACAAAAAAAAAAGCAACAACAACAAGACCCCCTATCAATTATTACACGAACCTGTAACTCTAAAGCATACTATGATTCGTAGTATGAACAAGAAATATTCTGAACATTCTCACAGGGATTTCTATGGAATCAAAGCTTTTCATTTGCAAAATTATAAAATGTCACACAAATCAAATCATTAACATGTTTCATTTCAAAAGCAAACAG
>JADBJO010000962.1:37647-47647 GCA_016801955.1 Conus betulinus | reverse complement strand
TAACGGCTTGCAGATGGCAAAAAAAACTCTTTTTTAGGGTCAGAATGATTTGACAGATTTTTATCCATGTGCATGTTCCACTCTTCTCGCCAGCGTGAGTGAGACTGAGGGTCTGGGTCTGAGTCACACACAATCCCCCCCCCCCCCCCCCCCCCTCCCTACACCATGTCCCTCTCGCACCGGACACAATGGACAGATAGATAGATTCCTGCTACCTTTACTTTACGGTGAGCTGTGCAGGCTTTTTAACCAATCTGTCCATGGGGACAGGAAGACCAGACTGGTGGGATGCTCCAGCGATGACCCTTCCGTGAACCAGCAAAAAAAAAAATAATAAAAAAAAAAAAAAAAAAAAGATGTGTGGCCACTGGACATCTCGCTGAAGATCAAGATCTATCGGAACTTAAAAAAAAAAAAAAAGAAAAGAAAAGAAAAAAAAAAGAAAAAAGACAAAACCCCCCAACACAAGAACAAGAACAAGAACAAGAACAAGAACAAACACACACACACACACACACACACACGCGCGCGCGCACACACACATACACACGCGCGCGCGCGCGCGCTCCTAACTTGCATTTAAAGGAAGGACTAATGATAACAAGAATAAACCCACTAGTCCCGTTGACACCACATAAGAGAGAGAGAGAGAGAGAGAGAGAGAGAGAGAGAGACTCGTGACTCGTAACTCGCGAAGGCCATCAGCCTATTCACATGAGTGCGCAACAAGAAATAATTCAGTTTTATATAATTCGAACAAAATTTACCATGTCTGCAACAAAACATTCTTCCATAACAGTATGTACATGCATAATTCTATCTTAATTATACATTAATGCCTCTTGGTACGTTCTTCCATATGAACGTAATGTAAGTATATATATTATCATTTTTAAAACTCATGCAAGCTATTGATACTAGCATACAATGCACATGTTTTCTATTTCATTTCCCTCATGGTATTATCATTTACATATACAGAGAGAGAGAGAGAGAGAGAGAGAGAGAGAGAGAGAGAGAGAGAGAGAGAGAGGGAGGGAGAGAGAGGACTTTCCATCAACCGTACGGAACTGATTGTCGGGCCAGCGAGCAGCCAAGAAGAGACACCTTATTGTTCGGAGCCTCAGATAGGACCGTAAATCTCACCATTTACTGCCCCCCCCCCCCCCCCCCCCCCCCCCCCCCCCCCCCCCGCTCTAGCTCCCACTTTTCTCTCCGACTGAGTCGGTCTCCATCCACCTGTTCTCCCGTCATCCCCCTCGAGCGGCTTTCCGCCAGCGTTCTCTTATCCTTTTGCTTACTTGAACCCCTCCCCTATCTTCCACTCCCACCCCTCCACATCCCCACTCCTCACCCATCTCTCTCTCTCTTTGTCTCTCCACACACACACACACACACACTCTCTCTCTCTCTCTCTCTCTCTCACACACACACACACACACACACACACAAACACACACACGCTCCTCTGATAAGCGCCTGGGTTGTTGTGTGGAGACTGAAAAGGCCTTGACAGTCTGCGTATGCAAGCCTAATAAGAGATCGTGTGCATGGTACGATTTTGAACTTTTTGATAAGCACCTAAAAAATCATAACTGAGTTGATTTTTTGGTACTTTTCAGATGGGTCTTGAAGAGAGAGAGAGAGAGAGAGAGAGAGAGAGAGAGAGAGAGAGAGAGAGAGGGGGGGGGGGGATACTCATGCCGTGTACCTTTTATGCGTACTCAGATCGTCAGAATATTTTTCGCGTACGCCAAACTTCTCGCGTAAATCTCGGTCTTTTACTATTTTCACGGTGTGTGGGTTTCGTGCACATATTCATCTCGATGTATGTCTGCCGTATAATCTGGGGCACACACACACACAGGTCTTATCAGTTGAACGCATGTGTTGTAGACCGACTTCTCGAAGATGTTTTCGTTGTCTGACACGGAAATCGAAGCCTATCCGTTGATAGCATGGAGGCCGCAAGCAAAACAAGAACGTAACTCTTGACAGATTTTTATCCAGAGAATCCTGCAGGGGTTGCCTCCATTTTTGCTGTCTCGAATAAATTCTTAACATTAGGCCGCGCTCGTCATCATTCCTTCTTCTTCTTCTTCTTCTTCTTCTAGGGAGGCGACCGCAATCAACCAGTTGATTATTCTGTCATTGTGATATGTTGATATGTGATGAGCATCGGCAGGAAATGTGGACACTGGACTTCATCTTCTTTCCTTTGCTGACTGAGATCTGTACATCATCTTGGATGCTTTAAGTTCCACTTGACGATAGTTTACAGTATGTGACAAATGTGCACAGAGGATCTATAGTCTCACGTATAACTTCTATAACATAAGAGCTGGGGGAGAAACGGCGGCTTCCTCATCACGTCCCCACAACGACCCTAGCGGTCAGCAGACTGACTGATAACTGTGTTCGTTAATTCCATATGCGCCAGCAAACGGGATACATTTCGGGTCAGAATCTTTATGCTTGTGTATTGAGAATAATTTCTGCGTGAGCAAAGTATACTATTCGCGTGGGCCTCAACTCGAGTGGGCCTTACTCAAAATGTACCGTAGGAATCTTTTTCGCGTGAGTACAAATGGCGGTGTACACCGGCGGCAGGTCAGGGCCTGTCGCGGTCAAATTCGTTGCCCGGTCAAATTCGTCGCTGGTATACCAACTTAGGCAAAATGACGTTGGGGCCAATCCAACGGGCCCCACCCGACACTTTTTTGACTTAAAGTTGTGGAAAACAAACAAAAACAAATGACTCGCGCGCGCGCCCGTGTGTGTGTGTGTGTGTGTGTTTGTCCTACAGTATGCTGGGTAAGAAGTTGGCGGTGTGGGTGTGTCGAAATCAGGGCTGTATCTGTTCGCAGGTGGAGTTGCGTAGCATTTGTGAAGATCTGCCGTGTCTTAATTGCATGTCTCGAGAGTGTGTGTGTGTGTGTGTGTGTGGCGTAAACGATAAGGCGCGCACGTGACGGAGCAAACAGATGCTGCGCGTTTACCTCCCTTCCCCATAGCGATTGAGTTTCACTTTCCCGTCAGCTTGAAATGAGTAAGCATGACCGCAGACATCCGCGGATTGAAAAAGTTCCTCTTTCAATGAGAAGTGAGGAACAGAATTGCGTGTAGGGGAGAAGGAAGATGGATTACAAAGACAGTATAAGCTGTCCGCATGCACGTGAAATAACAAGAACTAACCAGGGCTGGGGCATTATGTGACCGGAAAGGAAGTGGAGGAGGAAAGAGGGTGAGAGCGAGTTAGCAGGAAAATTTTCACAAGAAACGTAGCAGTTACACGTTTTAATCAGTTGTCTCTGTGGCGCAATCGGTTAGCGCGTTCGGCTGTTAACCGAAAGGTTGGTGGTTCGAGCCCACCCAGGGACGATTTTTTTTTTCCCCTCCCGCTTCCGGACGATGATCGTTATTTATCGTAATTTTTCTTTTCGGGAGAAGGGATGCCCGGAAAGGATCCTAGGCCACCATAGGCCCTATTATTGATGTTATTTGTCAAACTATCAGTCAACTAACAGGTATATTTTGAACACATACGTTCGAATTTGCAATCTGCAAACAGCTTACAATTCTGGTGTGTTTTGAACTGGTTACATTTTTATGCATTGGTGTTCTCACCAATATTAATCTTGTTTCCTTTACCATTTTTTTTTCAGTCTCAAAGTAATGGTGACCACAGTATTCTTGTTTCCTTTAACATCTGTTCAATTTCAAAGAAGAGGGACTGCACACAGAAATTGAACAAACATAAAAGAAAAATTACTATGCTTCTAAAATGAAAGAAACAAACAAATCACAAGGCAAAACATTTGTCTTGTAATGTGCTTTCTTTACATCGGCAGCATTGTAAATTTTCTTTCAAATCTTATTTTCTTAAATTCTCTCTTCCAAATTATTTTAAACAATTACCAGCGCCATCTCAGTAACCATTCCACTAGGCAACATCCATAAAAAACGCTTCTGTCACATCTGTATGCGCGGATGTTCGCATGCACACAGATAAGTAAAAGCACATATTGTACACACACACACACACACACACACACACACACACAAGAGGTTAACATTTTTCATCGGATCTGAGATTTTACAGTGGAAAGATTTCTAACAAACTTTTGGTTGAGTTTTTAGACGATGTATTTTAAAGAATTGTGTGAATGAATGACCTGCGAGTTGATTTTAACATGGTGACAGCCCTAATATGGCCCTTTGCGGTTGGCTGGGCTATAACCAACATTATCTTATCTTAGACACACACACACACCATAGCAAATAAACACATGCACACACCAATGTTAAACAAATGAAGAAACACATTCTCCCCTGCTCTCCACGCCACCCCACTCCCCTCCCTTTCCTCCATCCAACACACACACACACACACACACACACACACACCCTAGTCGTGACAGACTAGTTAGTTAAAGCCAGGCCTCTAAAGCCTGACTATGTTGGCTGTAGTGTTCAGCCCATGCACTGGTATGCATCTGCTTGGCACACACGCATGGGCCCCTCTTCGTATCTCCTTCTCTTACATTTATCAGTGTTTAATCTGTACCCCTGCACACTGTGGTGTCATGGCTTACCAGCTGTGGTGAAATGTCTATGGACTAATCTTTTTTTTTGTAGTGACACCTACCGGCTGACACTTCATCTCAGAAGCAAAAAGTGGCTTTTCATCTAAGAAGCAAAAACTGGCATTAAGGAGCACACTGATAGGTAGGCCTACATTTTTTTTGCTGCTGTCCTGCTCACCTAAACAACCGAGGAAGTTTGATGTTGCCAGGCTGAAAGCAAAGTGTAAGGTTGGTTCAAGGTCACCAAAAAGCAGACAAAGTGTAAAGTTCAAGGTCACCATTCAGAATCAATTCGATGCTCTGGCAGAGCCGAAAGTGGTTGGACCAAGTGGTGGAATGAAGAATCTCAAGAGCCCACGGGGTCAGCGTATGTGAGCTTGCTCAGTTATCAGAAACCCTTGAAAGAAGAATGGATCGGCAGTCAGTCACTCATGGGACTTCACTGCTTGCTGAAAAGGAGGAAGCTGCATCACAAGGAAGCGGCACATCTAGGCAGCCACTTGACACCAACAAAGTGGGGGAAGTCAAACACTGTAAGACTAAAACAACAACGTCGAAAAAAAAAAAAAAAAAAAAAAAAGCTGAATAGCCAGGCCAGTGCAGTGAAAGTTGTTGTGGGCTGGAAGGACAGGAGGTCCATCTAACAATTTGTGTAACTCACAAAATTATGCTCTTAAAGATCTGGTCCAGTCAAGGCGAAGGACGTACAACTTCCATCAAGAGGCAAGGAGGAGCTCTCAATGTTGTCGGATAAGAAAACTGGCCAGCCTCGTTGTGTATACTAGCCAGCCTTGTTGTGTATACTAGGTAACTGATTACAAAAAGCTTTTTTTTCCCTCTCTTTTTGCTTTTCTTTTCTTTTTCTTTTTTTTTTTAGGGGAGTGATATGGGAGCTTAACACTACCCTCAAGTGTGTCAGGTTTGACAATGTACGGGTTAAAACCAAAGATGTATATATGTGTAAAGAGAAAAGTGGCTGTGATCTGGTAGCTCCACACATACTTGGTATTTGTTTGTGCTATAAACTCTGCAGTTTGTACCACTTCTGTCTTGTCCTGAGAGAGAACTTTACACCTTTAACCAAAGTATCTGAATTTAACAGATCTGTGGAGAAAAAATTGAAAGTGTCAGTGTGGCCATGTACTGCAAGGCATATTTTGTCTAAATCTGAATGTTACATTTATGTGCTGTCAGCTTGGACGCAATTATTAGTCACTCAGTTTCATTGTGTTTTGCCATTATTCTCCACCAAAGAAAAGCCATAAGTGGTTGTGCAAGTCAAGTCATATCCTGGCACTGTCTATCTGAACGTTATCATTACTGGTACTGAAAAATCCCACATTGACATGTAGGCTCTGGTGTAGTTCATGCTGAACAGTTCATATGATTAAGATGTGTCAATTCTAAGAGGCCTACACCCACCACAACTGAGTCCCACAAACTCTGATGACTGCAAATGAAAGAGTAGAATGAAGAAACAAGACGAAGGGAAAGGGGAGGAGGGAGCAGATGGGGAGGAGAAAGGGGAAATGTGGGCACAACGATTGATTGCCACAGACCTTACCACAATCAAATGGCATGGCATGGGGAGGGATGAACAACCAGGAGAGGGGTGGCAGCATGAGAGGGAGAGGTGAGACTGCCACATTCTATCTGAATATCTTTTCATTACAATTGATGATAGACAAGAGAAGATATGATGATTTCAAATGTTGTGTTCACATTTTTCGTCGTAAAAGTTACTGCAGTAAATTGGACATATGTTGCAGCTTTTTTTCCTTCTGTTTGTTCATGGGTGTGGTGCAGCACAGCAGCATGCGTGCAAGCATATCGGTAGCGTGTATGTGCCAGTGTGTGTGTGTGTGTGTGTGTGTGTGTGTGTGTGTGTGTGTGTGTGTGTGTGTGTGTGTTTTGTCTGGGCAAAATGTGTACTGGTCATCTTTCTCAATAACTCACTTTACAAAAACAGCAAAACTTGCACACACATGCACACTAAAATTAACAACAACAACAACAAAAATGCAAACAGTAATATCTGCGTATTATTTTCTCATTGCATCATTCCAATGTTGACATAACCAAAGAATCATAAAAAAATATGGCCATATGGATGCACAGCTTGATCCTGCACAGCCAAAGTAAAAAAAAAAAAAAAAAAAAAGAACACATTAAGAATGCTATGGTTCATAATGCAGAAGTCTGGAATATTGAGCAATCAAAAATGAAGCGTATCATTCATTAGCACAAATGTTTGTGGCAAGTACATGCCAGAAGATGGGGAAAAAAAGTATTCTGCACCATTGAAATAATAAATGGACTGAACAAACATTAAAAATCATGAAAACTAGGAAGTGTTTGCAATATATTTGAAAGAAAACATTTAACTTGCACCCCTCTTCCCTAATGACGTGTCACACACACACACACACACACACACACACACACACACACACACACACACACACACACACACACACACATACACACATGCATGTACACATAAGCATTTTTATTTTTCATATGCTATGTAATAATCTGAGTTGTTTGACTTCTCTTTCTTTACAGTCCCTTTCCTTTTCATTCATTCAATTGGTCAAATGACAGTTTCAACAAACTTCAAAGGCTGTTCCTAAACATTTTCTGCATACATTTCTTTGACCAGTACTTAACAATACGTTTCAACTAAGTATGCTAAAATCATGCAAAAAAACACACACAACAGTCTTCACCGAAATACAAATAAACACACTCAAGACAGTACTTCCTAAATACAAATAAACACACACGAGACAGAACTTCCCCAAATACAAATAGACACACATAAGACAGAACTTCCCCAAATACAAATAAACACACATGAGACAGAACTTCTCCAAATACAATAAACACACATAAGACAGTACTTCCCCAAATACAAACAAACACACATAAGACAGAACTTCCCCAAATACAAATAAACACACATAAGACAGAACTTCCCCAAATACAAATAAACACACATAAGACAGAACTTCCCTAAATACAAATAAACACGCGTAGACAGTACTTCCCCAAATACAAATAAAAACACGTAAGACAGTACTTCCCCCAATACAAAATAACACACATAAGACAGTACTTCCCCAAATACAACTAAACACACACAACAGAATGCAAAGTACCACTTATTTCATGCACAACAGAAAATCAGTGACTTTTTGACAAACAAGTCTTCTTCAATAATTTGAAGATAACCAAGTATCAAAAGTCACTCTTCAGACATCTGAAGAAGCCATGTGTATGGTTTCATTTTAAGAAAATCCACCAGTCTGTTCAGTGCTGTGCATTAAATAATCCTTGCTTTGCGCCTCGTTTTGCCTGTTTATTTGCATTTGGGTTTGTTCTCAGCAACACCGCAGTCTGTTTCTATCTTTTTTTGCCCTTCCAACAATGGACATGGGCAGCAGATGAACATCTGCTCTCAGAGTCATAATGATTTCCTAAACCAGTACTTAATATTTCAACAAACAACACAGGCTGCAGTAAAACAACTTATACGAATAGTATCACTGCTCCTTAAAGATAACTTTTCCGCAAACACACCCTGGCTGCAGCCACAGATATTTGTCCACAGCACCACATCTCCTTGACAAGTAACTTTTCCACAAACCCACCCAGGCTGCAGCCACAGATGTTTGTCTACAGTGTCAATCTCCTTTAAAAGTAACTTTTCAAGGACACAGGCTGCGGCAAGTGTCTGCCCACAGCATCATGTCAGTCCACAGCGTCACATCTCCTTGACCAGTAACCTTTCAACAAAGGACACAGGCTGTAGTCGAACAACTTCAGCCCGATTTTCCTTGTCATCGAACCAACAGGTGACATGCACCTGGTCGACCCGTGAAGAAGTACAAAAGATCGCAGCACTTCTCACGCCTGTACACCGACCTGGGGTCTTCCGCCAGCATGGACACTATCGCAGTACGCACGTCTTCCTTCCGCGCCGCACAGGTACTCCAGTCTGTATGGAGGGTCTGTGTCGGAAGAGTTTGCTGTTCTGAATTTTTGAAGCTGCCCCTCAGCTGTTGTTGTGAAGGACACGTGCAACTTGGCAACAGGAGGAGAAGACAGCCATGGAGCCACTGTGGCATTTGGGGAAGAAAATCTCTTTGTTGTACGTAGGGTGGTGGCAAGATCACGGAGGCCTGTTTCTGTTCTGTGGCGCGACAGCTCCCCTCAGAAATGCCGAGTGAATGTCCTGCATTGTCCTTGCCCTGGCCTTGAGGGTTCGCTGCGGGCTGTAGTCTTCTTTCCTGTCCACTTCTGAGCACACTGTCGCCCTCTGAGGGTCGTACAGTGTTAGTATCACCTGTAACTAAGCTGCAGCTGGCAGACGCTGGACCATCATTCTGTGAACATGACTTCAAAACACATTCTTGGGAGGCCAGAAATGAAGCTTCTACATGACCACTTTTCCTTGTTGCTTCATCCCTTCGGGTGAAGTCACTTTCAGTTTCAGCATTTCCAGTTTCAACTGCAGCCAGACATCTTCTCAGTTGTTCAGCCGCTCCAGCACTTCCTGACACCATTTCCGATTTGGCGACTGTGCTGCAAAAGTCTTGACTGAATAAACTAGTTTGCAGATCAGAGGGCAGCGTCTTAACGTCCATGTCAGAAGTTTGTGGATCAGAGTCAACAGTGAAGGCAGTGTTTCCATCAGCGCCAGCCAACTGGTCATCCTGGATCACCGAGTCCGTGCGGCAGTGTGGATCATCATACTGTGGGATGAAGGGTTTGATGTCCAGCACTGGGGTACCATCGATGATGTCAATGCCTGACAAGTGCACCCTTGCTCCTGTGAATAGTAATGACCAAAACAACGGTTCAGACGATACAACAAATAAAAGATTGGCATGTTTCAAATACTTTTCTGTTTACTCAAACCTTCATCCATTCAACACACTGCAACCATTGCGGTGTTTCTAAAATGATGTAAACCATTTTACATCACTAGTCACACATGTCTGTGTAAAATATCCTTTCATATTTTCCTTTCAAAGTAGAAAACTGACCCTAAAAGCAGAAATAAAAATGTCAACTTTTGGCTGAGATGGAAATAAAAGCAACTATTGGCACTTGTTCATGAGATTATACCAGAGAGCATGATTTAATTGAATCTTAGTGACAATTTTTTTCTTCAAAATTTACATTGATTTCATAGTTTGATTTCACTTTAACGTTTTGATATATTTCATGATTTTTAGCGCATTTTGAAAATAATTGTTAAGTAAATTCTTGTGTCTTGTCAGCAGACCTGGTATAATCTAATGCACATAGCCTTGCTACAGACTGGGTTAATACTCAGCAAAAGTCATGACTTATTTTTAAATTGGAAGCATCCTTTCTATTCATAAAATAATAGCTTGGATTAAAAA
>JADBJO010000962.1:27647-32647 GCA_016801955.1 Conus betulinus | reverse complement strand
TCAAAAACCCAAAGACAAAGAAAGCGCCGATCCATTGAAAAATAGAACTCAACAAAAACAGCGAAGTGACGTAAAAAACCATTACGTCAAACAGACAACAACATGTCACGATTCTGCATCTAGAGGAAGAAGAAGAAAGAAGAAAGAACAGGATCTGATCTCCCCCGTCTCCTAGTCTTACACAATTCTGTGACCAACAAAGTCAGTGATGAGAGACTTGTAGATTCCTTTGGATTCCAAGCAGAATCGTGGAAAATTTTCAAGATTAAGGACATCCAGAAGACATTTGAATCGGCATACCGAAGACACGATCACGCACTATTGATCCACTGTGGAGTAAATGATTTAAAGTCAACATCTCCCATGGACTGCAGTAAAGATCTGGTGCAGTGTGTCAGACACATCGAGAAAGAAAATCCTAGTCTAAAAATAATTGTTAGCAAAGCAGCACCAGTCACAGATACTCAGCTCAACATCAAGAGAGATCTGTTCAACGCCCTCCTGACATCAGAGCTGGGTGGGGTCATGTCGTTGTGACCAAGTGTCGTTGTGACCATGATTTTCAGTATTTTACCAAAGACTGGTAGACTTGCCAATGGGTCACAACGACATGTGGTCACATCGGCATGTGGTCACATCAGCATGTGGTCACATCGGCATGTGGTCTTATCGGCATGTGGTCACATCAGCATGTGGTCACATCGATATTGGCATGTGGTCACATCGGCATGTGGTCGAATCGGCATTGGTATGTGGTCTTATCAGCATGTGGTCTTATCGGCATGTGGTCTTATCAGCATGTGGCCTTATCGGCATGTGGTCTTATCGGCATGTGGTCATATCGGCATGTAGCCATACTGTCCACCAACAGACCTCATTCTGCTTTCATTTTGCCATGCCTTTTGGATCCATATTCACGACATTCAAGCAGTCACAGTTTCTCTACATTCCTGGTCTGGTTGTCAGTAGAAATCTGACAGGGGACAGCTGTTGGAGGGTGCTTGGAGGGGGAAAGAGTGATAGGGATGAGGGAAGGACGAGGCGGGAGGAGGGGGGGGGGGGGGGGGGGGGGGGGGGGGGGGGGGGGGGAGGAGGACGTGCACGCGAGTGCGGGGATAAATGAGGAGAGCCAAAGAGCGTGTGAACTGAATCTTTACGTCATTGCTTGACACTAAAGAAAAAAAACTATCAGATAAGATTTAGGAAAACGAAATCAAATGATGGACTGAGACCAAGATACTATGAGTTGAATGCATCGTGGGTCTGACCTTTTTGCCCTGCCCCCCCCCCCCCCCCCCCCCCCCCCCTCGGATTCCTTCCTGAGTCTGTCGGATACTTTTTTTTTGTCTCTGATTTCTTTTAGTTCTTTTATCTATCTTGTTTTAAGAACGAAGAAAATTCAGAAAGCAGAGAGACATACAGACGAACGGAGAGAAACATTTGATACTTGGAAAAAAAGTGTATACGTATACAGAGAGAGAGAGAGAGAGAGTTGACACAAATGTAAAACACACACACGTGCGTGTACTTGCGCACGTGTACGTGCGTGTACACACACACACACACACACACATTTGAAACATCAGACAATAGAATCAGATGACATGTACCATGTGTGCAGAGAGCAGGTACATTGAGTGAGAATCAACCATATTATTGTGATTGTAATGCAGTTTGGTTTTGAAGTGATATATTCCATGTAGATGGAAATGACCAGGCTGTATAAACGAAATAACGAAATAATGGAATAATCATAGCAGTTTTTTTTTTTTTTCCGATAAAAAAGATATATATCTTCTCTCAAACCAAATTGAAGACCTAACGATTTGGGGGACAACAACATCAAAAATTAATTTTTAATCAGTCGTGTTTAAACTCTGTGAATCTACAGTCTGTGTTGCTTCTACATTGCCCTGGGCTTAATGGTCGTAGAAAATGTATAATACACACACACACACACACACACATGCACGTGCGCGCGCGCGCGCACACACACACACACACACATCTTCCCTCCACCCATCTATCCTTTCATTCACCGTTTTTTTTTTTTTTTGGGGGGGGGGGGGGGGGGGGGGGGGGGGGGGGGGGGGGGGGGGGGGGGGGGGGGGGGGGGGGTTGCCACACCTGTAAACCATCTTTTTAACATTATAAGATGCAAGGATGAGACAGAACATACAGACAGGCAAAATCATCTTGATATTGGCGACTCCCAACCTCATACCTTCCCAAATCGGTATAAAACAAACAAACACAACGAACGAAGTTTTACGCACCTCTGAGGTTTTTATCATTATCATCGGCGGTTTTTTTTACAGTGTGGTCACTTTGTGCAATACTGATAACAGCTTCACACTACGAAAGGCAGGCTCCGAATGCCTAGATTTAGCCTTGTGGAAGAGTACCAAGTTCACACAGTAGGATGTGAGTTCAAATCCCATTTGTGCCTGGCTTAAACCTCACTCTGTTTTCCTGCCCATCATTATTCCGGTGGTGACATTGTGGTGTTATAATTATAGGCCCCCTTCCCTTCGTCCCCCTTTCTCCCCCCCCCCCCCCCCCCCCCCCCCCCCCCCCCTTCCCCTGATGTGCTCCTCTGTTAAAACCCAAATGGTTATCTGCATCTGCCATGTCACCTAAGGTATTTTGGACGTTAAATCTGCATGTGAAGAAGAGGCGTCAAGTCACAGTGCTGAAACATCATCTGGTTAAAGTTAAATCGTGCGGTCAACAGAAGAAATATATGTGACAATAATCACAGCTGTGACGTCATTGTTGCGTTATGCTCAAGTACATGCACGACTTACGTTTTCTTACATAGTTCCCATGCTGATTGCCGCCCGTGACGTCTTTTGGCAATGTGTTTAAAAAAAAAAAAAAAAAAAAAAAAAAAAAAGATTCCGCACAACATGTGAGGCACAGAGAGATCATTCGTGTGAAATGCCCAATTTACAGTTTCCAGAAAACGCTTTGTAAGTGTGGCCCTTTGACAGAAATACGCAAAATCTGTCCATGGCCATTATTTCCTTTCAGAAAGCTACCGTGTAAGTTAAAAAGTGAAAAAAACGAAAACTTTCTCCAGCCATAGAAAAATGATATTTCCTGAAATGCTACTGTGTAATAATGTTTAATGGTTTTGTTTTCGATCATCAAAACTGCTCGTAATCAGGGCCACGAATCGATGTTGTTGTTTTAAGGAATGTTGTTGTTACCAGTGAAATGCTAATATCGATGACCATGCGTGATTTTGTCATTTTCAGAAGCTCTGAAACAAGTATGAGAAAGAAAAGAAATAAAAAACTTCATGCGAGGGAATGCATGACAAACACGCATAGTAAAAGCAATGCCGGCACGCACAGGCATAGATGCCAATTAAAACCGAGTCTCTTCACACACACACACACGCACGCACACATGCACGCGTTCAAATGCATACACTCTCGCCTCACTGCTCTCTCTCTCTCTCTCGCACATACACACACGCATACACATGCGCGCGCACGCACGCAAGAACGTACACACAGGCATGAATGGAAATAAATCTAAAAGTATATGGCCACTCAAAAATGAAAAAAAGGAAAGAAAAAAAAGAAGAAAAAATAAGAAGCTACTCAACGCCCATGACAATGTGCTAACGTGTGTGCACACTTACCAATGTTTATGAATGTGCATTGTCACAAAGGTACTGTGCATCGTTTTGCATTAACCATGAATCATCAATTGTTTTTGTCAGTGTGACGCACTATTCATCAGCGCATGTTCATGCCTATTATGAGCATGACGATGATGCTACTCACTATTAATCATTATGAAGAAATGTCCTTTATACGTTAATGCCCATCATTGTTACATTGTTGGGATTTGCGACAAAACTTGCTGTGCATATAAATGCACATTACCCACGTATCATTACGGCAGTTTCTCTCTCTCTCTCTCTGTTTGCCTGCCAATAAACAGTGTGTTGTTAGCATTTCCAAACTTTGTTTCAGTAAGTAGCTATGCCTGTTATCAATTTAGTCTTTTGGGCGAAGCGATAAATAGAGTTTGGGTTTGTGAATTATCGCACGTAACACTCGGTTATAAGAAAACTCGGCTATAAGAAAATCAAATGGTTTTCCCCTGCTGAGAGGATTCTTTATCGGTACTTAAAATATCTCGGATGTAAGAAACTCGGTTGTAAGAAAACTCGCTTGTAAGAAACAGGTTTAGCTGGCCTTGGCGAAACTTTTCCTCGGATGTAAGAGAGTCTCGGCTGTCGAAAGATTTTCTCGGTTGGCCTACACATACATATATTAAAAAAAAAAAAAAAAAAAAAAAAAAAAAAAAACTTCCACGATGCAGGTCACAGGAATTGGCGGGACAGGATGATGTGGGCCTTTTGATGTCGCCTAAGAGATGGGATATCCGGATGTAAGCTAAACAAACGCAGGCGCTTGATTACGAGAGGTGTTTGAAAATCGAAATTTTGGATGCTGTGTAGAGAAACCCGAAAAAAAAAAAAGACGTTGATTGCTGAAGAATTTCAGATTCCTCTTGCTACTCTGTGCAACATTGTAAAACAAAGGGACAAATACAAAAATCCGTTTCTTGGGCAGTACAACTGACCCGCAGCTACACAAAAGAATAGGAAGGCGAAACATGAGGACATTGACAATCAGCCTCTGCAATGGTTTTGTTCAAGCGAGGTATGTTACTATCTCCACCACCACGCACCCTGCCATCTCTCTCTCTCTTCTCTGTGTGACTCTTTGTCTCTCTCAGTGTCTCTGTGTATGTGTGTGTCTCAATCTCTGTCTGTTTGTTTCTCTCTCTCTCTCTCTCTCTCTAACACTGACGTACACACACTAACAATTACAGAAACGTGTAGAGAAAAAGAGAACCAAAGCAAAAAACAAACAAAAACTCGGATATTTTTTTTAGAACTCTCGATTATAAGAAACCTGGCTGTAAGAAAACTCGGTTATAAGAAACAACAAAAAAATCCCCCTCAACTTTCTTAT
>JADBJO010000962.1:0-24429 GCA_016801955.1 Conus betulinus | reverse complement strand
TTCTATAGTTTTTCGAGAAAATGCTTATTCTGCCTGCATGAGAAATCGTATGGGAGAGCGGGTCAGAAACAGATGATATTGCGAGGAAAACGTCAAAGGGAAATGATCGCTGAATCATTGCGGAATGGGGTCTGTAGTGACCCGTAGGGATAACACTGATAATGTTTTCCTTTGGAAAATACGCAACATGCTTGTGATCCTTTTTGAAAACACAGTCCTAATGGGAAAATACATTGTCCTTATGGGAAAATACATTATCCTAATGGAAAAATACATTATCCTAATGGAAAATACATTATCCTAACGAAAACAATCGTGATCCTCAGGGATAACGGCTTAGCCCTGTTGCTCCGATGGGTAATACCCGTTTCCCTGGAAAAAACAATTCTCGCCGTCTGAAGCTGGTATGACTCCCATAACCGATTCAGTACATTTTGGTTTGTTCCAAAAACGTTCGTTAAGGCGTATCAATCATCGATCCTTGCAGAAATTTGCCTGCAGAACTGTCCAGCAATCTGTACACAGAGTAATGCAGAATGGGCATAATATTTTATTTATTTGTATATGGAGAGGAGGAAGTGTGAGAGACAGAGAGAGAGAGAGAGAGAGAGAGAGAGAGAGAGAGAGAGAGAGAGACAGAGAGAGAGAGAGAGAGAGAGAGAGAGACAGAGAGAGAGACAGACAGATGCAAACCAGCACTTGCATGCAAGCACACGTACACCCCAACTAGTCCGTCTTTCCATTAATGAACATCTAAACATAGTTACGCATCTACCATCCATGACTGCATTGTTTGCCATGTCGTACCGATGATAGACAGCAACACAACACAGTTCTCTCTCTCATACATATACATATATATATATATATATATATATATATATATATATATATATATATATATATATATATATATAAAGTTTTTTTGTATCCATTTCACTTACACCGTAGCCAACTCAGGGGGTCACGTCAGGTGTCACCAAGTCCTAACCGATACCTTAACGACAGAAAAAAAAAAAAAACGAAAAGAAAACTTGTTCACTAACATGTCATTCCATGCATGCTGAAACAGACGGATTAATACAGGATCTATCCAACACACACACGCGCGAACACACACACACACACACACACACACGCGCGCGCGCGCGCGCGCACACACACACACACGCACACGCGTGCGCACACGCGCACACTACACGTACGCACGCAAAATACTGATAACAAGAACGTTCGATTTGGCTTTTTGAAGCCCTTCACTGTTCTCGGGGCAAGGCTCCCTGTCCTCTCTGTCCCTTGCCGCTGTGAATGCATCCTCCAGACCCTGCAGAGGGTTGGTCCAGCAAAAGTCACCATTCTTCCTGCATCCCATGAGAACGGATTGTCTGGAAGCCTGTAGTAACGCTGTGAAACCCGGGAGACTATCTTGGTAGCATCTCGTCTCTGTAGTTGTATGCCCTTGGTGAGGATGGAGGTGGCCTGTGGAAGATGTAGTGCGAAAGCTCGTGGTTGATTAGCAGCGATTCTCGTCGTAGGTAGCACATCCATTATGATCTGCCACAGACGAAGCCAAAGAGTACATTCTGACCAAGAAGGCGCCGCTGAATCCTGACAAAGAATACAGTGATGTATGGCTATTAGAAACTAATGCCTGAGAATGAAATCCATACACGCTGAGAGTAAAGAAGACAGTAAAGTCTAAAAAAAAAAAAAAAAACACCTAAATCTGGGAAAGAGAAGACGTGAATGTGGCCAAAGCCTTATAAAAGACATCAACCTTATGAAACAAGGACTAACATTCTGAAAGAAGAATACACTGAACAACATGAAAGGATAACATTTAGCTCTACAAAAGAAACCGACACAAACCGTTTTTTGATGAAAAAGGTTTATATGCCCTATTGGTTAGGTAAAGTAATGTTGCCAACAACAGCCCGCAAAGGGCCATGTCAGGGATGTCACCCCGTTAAAGTTAACTCTCAAGTCATTTCATCACTAAAATCAGTCACACAGCCCTTTAAAACACACCACCTAAAACCGCACCGGAAATTTTGATAAGAGTATTTCTTCTGTAAAATCTTAGATGCGAAAAAAAAGGGGCAGCAGTGGGACATCCGGAGTCATGAACCGGGTGCGGGTCCCCCCCCCCCCCCCCCCCCCCCCCCCCCCCCCCCTAGAGTGTCAGGAGATAAGGGCCGAAACACTTGTTTGAAGGGGCTTCTCTTCTGAGGACTCTGCTGCCACGCTCTCCACGAGTTTCTTTCTACTGATGCATGGGTAAACCATTGACTTCCGGGAATAGGCCGGAGGACGTCCGGGAAAGACCGGGGGACACTAGAAAAGACCAGAACCTATGGCTCTGTAGGCTGGCTCCCACTTTGCCTTCAATATGTGGCTACTAAAAACAAAAGGAAAAGATACTCCCAGGATTCATCGAAAGCGGGGAGAGAATGATGATGAATCCATCGGTGTTCAGCCAATCACGACTGCAAATCCCAAACGGACTATGAACATGGACCAAATGGAATATCCATGTGTCTGTGGAAAGCGTTTCGCTACCACCCGTGGCATGAAGATCCACAAAACAAAGATGGGATGTGTGAAGACTCATCTGAATGAGCAGCAGCGCACTGCATCAGCAGCTAAGACGACGGAAGACCAAGGAGGACAGGATTTAAACCACAGTGCCAAGGTCATCCACGCTGTTGGTTCGGATGAGGAATTTGCGCAGGCCCTCGATGCCAGGCGCCTGAAATTCAACCTGCCACGAGCAAACGAGACTGAAGATTGGGAAAAACTGGATGCAAAAATCGTCCAAAAACTCGATGCACTGATATAGAGAAAAGCACCCTGGAACACAAACTAGCCACATATGGGGACATTGTGTATGCCACATGTAGAGACGCCTATGGAGCAAAACTACCCAAAGGGAAAACACCTCCAAAGAAATCCAGACGCCAAGAAGAGATGGACAAGATCAGGGTCCAAAAGAAAAACCTCAAGAAGCAAATGAAGACCCACTGCCAGCTGAAAAACAAGGCTTGGAAAAACTCTGGGAAGACCTGAAAGCAAAAACACAGCACCCTCAGCAAAGCGGAATCTGCGGGGAAGAGGAAGAGCAAATAGAAGACGCATGAGCGCTTCTTCAGAGACCCCTTCAGTTTGCCAGAACTCTGAGCAGCCAAAATCTGGGACCCTAAGTGTGGACAAAGGAGTTCTTGAGCAGCATCTGAAAAAAAACGACTCACAGAGCAAAGCACCACCCGACATTCAAGGTCTGGTGTGGCCAACCAACCCTGGGGAACAGTTCAATGACAAGCCTCCAACGTTGTTGGAAATCAAGGTGGTGGTCGACAAAGCCAGAGCCAAATCATCACCAGGGCCAAACGGAATACCTTACCAGCTGTACAAGATGCTGGAGTGGCTCCACAGGCTGCTGCGATCAGCTTGGAGGAAACCAGAAGATCAGCGGCCAGTGGATGACAGCAGATGGTGTGTACATCCCCAAACAGCAAAACTCAAGTGACATCAGCCAGTTCAGGCCAATATCACTACTAAACGTCGAAGGGAAAATCTTCTCTGTCATGGCAGCAAGGCTGACAAAGTACCTCATGGAAAAAACAAGTACTTGGATGTGTCGGTCCAGAAAGGTGGCATCCAGGCGTGGCTGCTGTGTAGAAACACGCCACAATAAACTGGGACGCAATCCAAAGAGCAAAAAAAAAAAAAAAAAAAAAAACAGAAAAAAGAGACCTGGACGTAGTGTGGCTTGATCTGGCAAACGCATATGGATCTGTACCCCATGAGATGATACAGTTGGCACTTGAGATGTACCATGTGCCAAAGAACATCAGCGACATGCTCAAGAAGTACTTTAATGGTTTCTCAATGTGCTTCTCTACCAAGGAGTACACAACAGATTGGATCAACTTGGAAGTGGGCATTGCATGGGCTGTGCAATTTCCCCAATACTGTTCGTGTTGTCAGTGGAAGTCATCTTGAAAGCAGCAACAAGCAACGCAAGACAAACAGACCTGGCGATGGATACAAGATGCTCCCTCTCAAGGCCTTCATGGATGACACTACAGTGATTTCATCAGAGAAGACGAGACACGTCGTCATGTGCTGGAGAGGCTGGATGACATAGTTGCCTCATCCAGAATGAAGTTCAAGCCAAAGAAATCACGGAGTCTCTCACTGAGGAAAGGAAAAGTGGCCGAATCTGTGGTCTTCAGTGTTGCCAACCAGGCCCATTCCAACAGTTACAGAAGAGCCAGTCAAGAGCCTTGGAAGATGGCATGATGATACGCTGAAAGACACACAAAGAGCAAAAGAAACCAAACAGATGTCGGACGAAAGGCTTGGAGACCAATGTGGGCTCCTGGCAAATACAAGGTCTGGTGTCTGCAGTTCATGCTGATACCAAAACTCCTATGGCCTCTGATGATATACGACATCTGCACCAGCATCGTGGAGGCAATGGAATCCAAAATCAACAAGTTCACAAGGAAATGGCTTGGTGTCCCACCCTGTCTGACTGACATAGCGCTGTACTGTCGCCAAGCAAAGCTGAAACTACCACTGAAATCCATCCTGGAGGAATACAAAGCAGGGAAGATCAGACTTCAAAGCATGCTGGAGGGCTCAGGAGACAAAGGTGGTAGAAGCAATCAAGCCCCAGCTGAAGACAGGCAGAAAATGGAAAGTTCAAGAGGCGATGGATTCTGCAAAAGAAAGTCTCAAGATTAGAGAAATAACAGGACACACACAGACCAACAGACAAGGACTGGGGGTGACCAAAACTGAATGGTGGTCAAAGGGCCAAGGAAAAGCCAAAAGAGACATGATGATTCAGGAGAGATGAGAAAAGACGAAAAAAAAAAGCAGTCCAGCAGAGCCAGCAAGGGCAATGGACAACGTGGGAGAATGCACTCCAAAGAAGTCTCACTTGGAATGACATTTGGCACATGGCCCCTCTCAGGATCAGCTTCATTCTTAGATCTGCATATGACCTTCTGCCCTCAAATGCAAACCTGGTGAAAGGGGGGGAAAACAGACGATCCTTCATGCCCCCTCTGCCATGGAAAACAAACAGTGGAGCATGTTCTAAGCTCATGTAAAGTAGCCCTGGCTCAAGGAAGGTACACATGGAGGCACAACCAAGTGCTCAAAGAGATTGTACAAGTAGTGTGGGCTAGTACCAACACCACAAAGGGAAAATCAGGTCTCCAAAAGCACCCGCAACATTCTTCACGGCAGGAGGCAGCGAATCATGGCCAAGAACAACTGTGTGCCTCGGAACATGCAGGCAGAGTCTGCTGGACGGGGCAGATGACTGGGAGTGCACTGCAGACCTCCCAGAATGAATGAGTCACCCAGAGATCATCAGCAAGAGTGGCATGAGACCAGACATAGTAGTCCACTCTCAGTCAACCAAGCAGCTGATCATGATCGAGCTCACGGTGCCATATGAGAACAGAATGGAGGCAGCTCAAATCTACAAGACTGAAAAGTATGCTGATCTGGCAAACAGCCTGAGGAGAGAAGGCTATCAGGTCAAAGTCCTCACTGCAGAAATTGGAGCTAGGGGGTTTGTAGGAACGTCTGCATACAGCCTCATGAAACAGCTCTCAGTTGCAGGGAGGGGAAAAAAACCAGAGCCCTGAAAGCAATGGCAGAAGCGGCAGAGAGGTGTTCAAGCTGGATCTGGTCAAGGAGGAACAAAAGTGAACTTCATAAGGCTCAACTTTCCTACAAATATCAGGTGTCCTAGTGGCTCAGTGGTTAGTGCGCGAGTCATTTAGTGGAAAATGAGCATGTCCAGAGGGACATGGGTTCGAATCCCAGCCATGGCTCGTCCCAAGATGGGGAAAAAAGGGGCAGGCAGAGAGGGACATCAGGAGTCATGATCGGGTGTGGCCCATCCCCCCTAGAGTGTCAGGAGATAAGGGCCAAACACTTGCTTGAAGGGGGCTCCTCTTCTGAGGACTCTCTGCTGCCACGCTCTCCACGAGTTTTTCTTTCTACTACTTAGATCAGATGAAAAATGTTCATCTCTTTCATAAATTCAAAGATCACATCAGTTGGGAAATCTGTGACGTAAGCCTGGGATTTGGGTTTTATATCAGTGTGATAGACAATCTGCTTATCTTTCCTTGTGGCACTCTCGGCAAGTTGATCAACCAACTCATTGCCTCAAATGCCCGCATGGCTGGGAATCCAAGCAAACACTATGTTATATCCATCTGATTTCAAAGAGGTGTGCAGTTCGAACAATTTCATCAGTTATCCTGCTTGATGTTACGGCTGGCAATGGCCTCCAAAGCTGAGAGTCCGACAAAATGAGGATATTTATGTTTTCACTTAGAAAAACCATTTCAAGAGCCGGGACCAAGGTTGTCACCTTAGCAGTAAATGGAGCTGCCAGTGGGAATGTGTTTTGAACATCTGAGGCAACCCCTCCTCAAAAATTTGTGAACCGGCTGTGATGGAAACTTCAAACACAGTTCGGCGAAATAGGGCTTGTACGCCACAGAGCTAGTGGGATCTTTATGGTACGAGGTTAATCAAACCGGATATCGGGAGTGAAAGAGTCCATGGTGGGTCATCACGAAAACTGGATATATCACACATGGCTCAAAGGTCTGTATCTGCACTGTTCAAATGAAGAAGCATACGAATTCCCAAGGGTGATATGGAACTGGGATGGTCGTCGAATTCTTTGGAACTTTGGGTCTAAAACACTGTCATATACAGGGTTTGGGGTTCAGAAAAGAGATTCAACGTGCAGTTTTAAAGCAAGTTTCAGCCAACAGTTCCAGGATTGTTCTCCTGCCTCAGCGTGCATGCTATAAACAGAGAGGCAGAACGCTCGAAGGAGTGGTGCGGAATGCAGAGGAAGCCCTTGACGGTGGATGGGACCTGGACTTTTCTGGTAGGATGGTCTGGCCGAGCCTTAGACTACACATCTATAGTCCAGTCTGGAGCGGATCAGAGCCCTGTCAAAAGGGAGAAGAGTTTTATCAGCGACCCAATCCGTGTGTGCTAGAACTCTCCGAGTGTTCAGTGCTTTCAAACAAGCAGTTTTTAAGTGTTGGATGTGACATTTAAAGTTCAGTTTTGGATGAAAGATAATACCCAGAAATTTGGCTTCTTTCACAGCTGGATGGTGGATTTATCCAGACGAATTTCAGGATCGGCAAAGAACTGACGAAAACTGTGAAAATGGATACACTGTGTTTGGGTGTTTGAAAAGGTAAACCCGTTTTCCTCGGCCCACTGTCGAATCTTGTCCACACAAATTCAGAGGCGACGCTGAACGCTGACATATGAGGCTCCAACTGCACAGAGTGCCAAGTCATCAACACACGGAGAGGACTCGAACCCCGGTTTACTTCATTGACAATGTCGTTAATTTTGATACTGAACAGAGCCGGTGGGAAAATGCTCCCTTGAGGTACACACAACTCCTGTCCATAGATGTCAGACAGCGTGGTGCCAATTCGGACTTGGAACTGCCGATTAGCCAAAAGTTTTGAAGGAATAAAAACAGATGACCATGAAAACCAAGTTTATGAAGGTCTATAAGAATTTCAGATTTCCAAGCGGTATCACACGCTTTTTCCAGATCAAGAAAGATAGCAACCACACAATGTTGTCATGATGCTTATTCATGAACGCGTTGTAGATGGTGGTTTCCAGACGGACCAAAAGGCCATCGGTTTCAAGCTTATACATTAGACGGGAGTGTTGTGTTCTTTCTCTTCCTTTTTGAACTGTAACCCGACGCACGTTAATTACGCCTTGGGATGCAAGTTCAATTTTTATCTGTCTCCAGACGCCTCCAGGATCCAGGCATCTAATGACTCCCTTGGACGTACTCAACTATTTATGGGGAGTCACCCGGTTCCTCTACTAGTTTTATGGCACTTAGCAGCTGTTTCGACAAGCCCTTTGAGATAAGGCACTAAAACCTATCAAAACAAGACAATAAACTGATAAAAAGTCCATAACTGTAGGAAACGAGAACACTAAGACTTTTGAAAAGAAAGATGCTATATCTATGGAGTGTGAAAACACACACAACTTTAAAAAGGGAAATTTAACCACCTAGAACGACTACACTAGCCACTTGAAAACGACACTAAAGCCTATGAAAGAACACCAAAGGAGAGGACACCAAAATGCTACCACAGGAGGTCGAGAATACTTGCACTATTTAAAAGGTGGACCACCAGCTCCCGCAAAAATAGGAAGTAAAATTGTCTCGATTTGTTTGTCCTTGTTTTTGGCGGACTCACTTAAGAATTTGAAACTCGCTAAGAATTATTTTCAAAATGTAAACCCTACGAGAGGATTCACATGCTGAATAATTACCATGTCAGGTTTTCTGTGGAGAAGGGACACTCAGGTCAGGAGTACCAGGTGCGCACTAGGAAATACTTTAGGAAGAGGATTAAAGACTTTCTCAAGAGCTCTGCAGCCCGAACCAAAATGATCTGAAAGCATGCGTCCATGCTCCAGATCCCTTGATTCACAATCCATGCTCCCATAGCTCGAGTCAGCCTTTCATGCCTTTCCAAAAATACTCCCTCTGGTACTCCCCGTTTTGTATCCTTGTTCCCCAGAACACCGACATAGGAAGCTGTCCTATCTTCTTGGCCATATGAAAAATCGACACCGACACCTAGAATAGAAGACTAAGCCCCAAGAGAGAAGCCACATAAATACGTGAATGAAGGAGACACTGAAGCAAGGAAAGAATACTCTAAAACCTGTGAAGGAAGAAAAAACACTATAGCTAGGTAAAGATGACATCAAACCCTTTGTATGCAGAAGGCACCCTACCTGGAAAAAGGCGAACCTGTGAACGAAGAGACCCCGAATTCTTTGGGGAAAAAAAAAACGAACAAAAAATACCAAACCATCTGAAAGGTAGGGTAATGTTGCTTATAGCCAGCCGACCGCAAAGTGCCCCATCAGGGCTGTCACTGCGTTGAAGTCATTCACACAGCCCTTTAAAATACACCTTCTAAAAACACACCGGAAATGTTAAAAATCTTTCTTCTGTAAAATCTGAGATCAAATGAAAAAATGTTGATCTTTTTACATGAGATGGGACATCTCTGAACAAGGTTTTCATGGAGTCTGCTTGTAAAATGCTTATATCTCACATTATGCAAGTCTTAACACTCTAAAAGAATATGTTTAACTGTGAATGGTACATAACATGGAATGCACCATGGAGCTTCTTCGCTCTTGAAAAGAAACGAATGAGTTACAAACGAATGGCCAGATTGAAAAAAACCTTGGTTTCAAAATCTGAGTAGGGGATGGGTATGTTGGACAGTTTCATCGTTGTGGCATTCCTGGCCCAACGATCGCCACTTCATTTCCCCGAATGCCAACATGACTGGGAACCCAAGTTAGAACAATGTTGTGACCTTTCGCTTTCAAAGAGATGAAAAGTTCAAGAGAGTTTTCAAGTTCAGGATGATGGAGGTTACGGCCAGCTATGCCTACCAAAGCTGACAGCGAATCAGACAAAACCAGAATGTCCTTGTTTACAGATTGAGAAATTATTTTCAGCGCTAGAACCAAAGCCGTTAATTTCAGTAGAGTAAACAGAACTATCTGACGGAATATGCTTTGATAATATCTGAAACAGAACACTTGAGCAACAGGCTGCAAAAGTCACTCCTCCATCGGACTTTGAACCATCAGTAAACATTTTCTGAAAGGATGGGAATTTTGTACAGAGATCGGCAAACAATGCTTGTATGCCTGACGACTGGCGAATTCTTTGCGAAAAGCAGCAGCATCAAAGAGTGTTTCTGATGTGAAAAAGGTCCATGGAGACTTATCTGGAATTTGGAGAAGTCGGACACAACTCACAGATCAAGACCTGCATTCTGCGCGTGGGGCTGCATACGAAGTCCAAACTGAGGAATACAGTTGGGATTTTCTTCAAATTTTCTTTGAAAATGAGGATTAAAAACGCAGTCACAAGCAGGGTTTTCCCATTCAGAGAACAATCTGAGATAGTATTTTAAGGATGGTGTCAGCCTGCGGTTGGATAGTGAGGGTTCACCTGCCTCTGCATACAGGCTGTACACTGGGTGGTGCGGAAATGCTCCAAGAGAGAAGCCCTTGATGAATAGGATCCAAGAGTTTCAGACAAGAGGTTTCACAGAGCCGTCTACAACACATCCATAGTCCAGTTTAGAACGGACCAAGGCTCTGTAGAGGTGTGCAGCAAAGTTTTCTTATCAGCGTCCCAGTCAGTTTATGCTACGACCTGCAGAATGTTCAAAGCTTTCTGGCGAGTTTTTTAAGTGTTTAATGTGACTAAGGAAGTCTAGCTTTTGATCGAAAATAACTCCCAGAAATGTGGCTGCCTTTACAGGTGAAATGGGAGATTTCCCTACTTTGGATTTCAGGATCAGCAAAGAACTGCAGAAAATTATGAAAATGAATGCACAGGATCTTAGTAGCAGAAAAGGTAAAGCCATTTTCTTCTGCCCACAAATGTATTTTGTTTACACAAAGCTGGAGCTTGAGCTGAACACTGGGGTTCAAGCTTCCAGTTGCACAGAGGGCAAAATCATCTACAAACGAGCAGTCGGAACCCGGTTGAATTGAATTACCAATGTTGTTGATTTTTATGCAAACCATCTGAAAGAACACGTCCATGACGTCCAAAGAACCACGAACGAACTAAACACTACGTAAGAACATTTTGACCCTGCACAACACTTGAAGTGTCGGATAAAAGAAAAGTAACCAGCCGCCGTGGCCAAGTGGTTAGCGTCGCGGACTCCCGGCTGGGAGGTCGGGGGGGTTTGATTCCCATCAGAGTCAGGTGGGATTTGTATGTCTCGACCGACTCCTACCCAGAGTTGAGTTTGCTACGAGCTCAGTTGGAAAGACTGGGACCACACAGTCGCGCGTTCATCCACTTAATGGATGCGCTCAAACATCCTGACCAACACTGCAGGCGTCTATAGCTCAGGTCTCGTTGACGCCGGATATATATATAAAAAAATAAGCATAGAATACAGCCCTGCCATGAAAGTCTCAGACCGGAATGGAAATCCGTAACATCCTCTGTATCATCCTCATTCTCATCGATCAGTATTTACAAAAAAAAAAAAAAGTCAAAAAAGTGTGGCCCTTCATGCCCTACTCTCATGGTGACCTCAGTTTCGATGTCCTCTCCACGTCTGTGGCCTTGGTTTGATTCCGACGGGGTCACAGGTAACGGCGAGTCCATGGGGGCTGTCGTTGGACGGACGTGGTGGCGCCCTCCGGAGGGAGAGCTCACTGAAGCCGGCTCCACGACTAAGCAATTGTCGTCCATAGGGGGCTTAGAGGTGGGGTCCTGCGTATGCTGGATCAGCACAGGCGCCACCTGAGCACCACCGAAGTGACTCGGCAGCAGTGCAGCGTCTTCTCCTATGGGTTGCCACCTGACAGCATGACAGTGATTACTCTGTGGATTGCCGGTGCGGGGATGCTGCGGGCCAGACAGGGCTGCGCTGCGTCCGTGTCGGACTGAGCGGTGTGGGTGCAATGCCACTGAAATGGCTAAGAAGATAGGCGCAAAAACAAAAAGTAAATAAAAGCTCGCCACCACTCTCCTTGTATTCTGTTGCCTTCCCCGAGTTGATTCTTGCTGCTCCCCGTTTTCCACGGTCGTTGATGCTCGAGTGCCTTGCCCCTGGTGACAAAAAAAAAGCATCGATATTTTCTGTGAACATTTGACTATTCTGCGCAAACGATTCTGACTCACTAAAATTCAGCGAATTGATTTTGATTTTACAAAGTATCTGCGTTCTGTTATCTCGCATTTTAACAATATTTAGGTTAATACGATTTTATTATAGTTATAAAGGTTTCAACAATATTGCATTAGAAAAAAATAGTGCAGTATCCTTTTACGCTCCATTTTCAGTTTACATAGCTTAAGACAGATTGCTATCAACGAAGTGGTCGACTGAATTTTCGGGTGTAAACATTTAGCAACGCATGGTAAACCAGTGACTTCATCAAAATAACATGAAAATATCAAAGTTTCTCAACCTCTCACCTTTGTGTGTGTGTGTGCGCGCGCGCACGCTATGTGTGTTTATGCGTTACAGAGTGTTTAGGCGAGAGGATAGTAGGCATTCGTTTCCAGTTCAAGCTCGGGGGGAATAGGGTCATCTTTGAAAAATCTGTTTCAGTGGTATATTCATAGAATTCGTAATACTGTAAGCCAAGGGGATGAAATCGACACATGCATACGCTGCGTGGATGCGAAACGAAAACAAAAATGTTCGACATCCATCCCGCCTCCAACCTTATCCCCCACTGCCTCTTCCTTTACTCCTCTAACCACGAGTCTTATCTGAGCACTGTTCTTGCAACTGTTATCAGGATCTCAGTATACTGTAACCTCTTTTTCTTCTCCAACGGTCTCAGAGCAGTTTTAATGCATTTGTTTTGTTGGTTGAAAAACAGTGTGTGTGTGTGTGTGTGTGTGTGTGTGTGTGTGTGTGTGTGTGTGTGTGTGTGTGTGTGTGTGTGTGTGTGTGTGTGTGTGCGTGTGTGTGCGCGAGAGAGAGAGTGTGAGAGAGAGAGAGAGAGAGAGAGAGAGAGAGAGAGAGAGAGAGAGAGAGAGCTGACCCTCGTGTTCAACACGGTCTTTCCTACCTCACTACGAATTGCGTGTCTTGAAAACCGATGAACGCCAATGAACAAGATGCCATGTCGACCGACGTAATATTTCCAGTCCAATTGCTGAACCAATCCTTTACCGACCTTTTCGGCACATGCGTCGCTGTTCAAGCAGTCCTGAAATATACAGTACTTTTGTCAAATCTGCAGTGGCGACGAAAACACAATTATGCCCGTTTTTTAGAGAAAAAAAAAAATAACACCCTACCAAGACTATAAGATGTTTAAAAAAAAAAATCTTTGATCTGACGAGACAGAACTGACAATGGGGATGCAAAATTCAGATAATGTATATTTTTTTGTTTGCGTACGGTTGGAGATGTTCAATTGATTTCGATATTTTGTTATTTAATGTTTAGGATAAACTGGTCTCGAAAGTTATATAGTGGATATGCACGTGTCGTTGTATATCTCTTCGCCTCTAGTAACTACTTTCAAGGAGAAAATCCTAAAAAAAAAAAAAATCTTTAAAAACCTTCAGGTAACGACCCGTCATCATAGTGCAGCAGTTAGCGTCTCGGACGTACGGCTACGGACTGGACGGTCGAATCCCATCAGCGGCCTTTATTTGTGGGAGGCTTCGGCCGGTTCCTGTCCAAAGTTGAGAGTGCTATGGGTCCGAATGGAATGTCTGAAAGCACAGTCATGGTTCATTTCACATGAAGAGAACACAAGTAAACAGTGCTTTTATTTTGTCATATCAAACCTACTGAGCAGTTCTACATGTGTAGCTCAACCTTCTAAGATTGGTAGATGCCACCAATTACTATCAAACATCCCTGTGTTGGAGTCTAAGACAAGAATAATCTCAATGACACTCATGATTCTCATCATCTTTATCATTACAAAAACACATTTCAGCAAATTCTGCAACTTGCTCTCTGAAGTCGCCAGAACTGCGATTCCCTCTCTACGTACAGACCCTGGTGGGCGAGTGCCCCAGTCATCGCAATGGTCAAGTTAATGGGGACTTTGGTTGCATGACTGGAGCGGTATTTTGAGAGAGAAGGATGTTCATGCAGACCTGCTTCGTGTGTGTGTGTGTAAGCGTGTGTGTGTGTGTGTGTGTGTGTGTGTGTGTGTGTGTGTGTGTGTGTGTGTGTGTGTGTGTGTGCGTGCGTGTGCGCGTAAGTGCGCGCGTGCGTGTACATGCATGCACATGTTAGTAGTGGGAGCAGATTCAAGGAGAGGGGGCAGCAGGGGAAGATGGGGGGGGGGGGGGGGGGGAGGAGAGGAAAGCATGTTATCGGGGTTCCCTTGAAATTAGTCACCCATTTTACAAGAAAAAAAAATTGTGAAATACAAGAGTGCCGACGCTCTCAACAGAAACAAAGAGGTAAATGGAAGCTTGGAGCCAAGCAATTTTCCCATTTTACACCCGTTCATATCTGTAAAATGTTTCTTGCACCGCTCTTGAAACTGACCGTTTTCAACGTTGCATTCTCTTCCATCCCTTATCATTTGATCCCAGTTTTGAAGCCCACGACGATTCTTCTTGGTCGCCGTCTCACTGGCAGACCCGTCAGAGGAATTGGGGCGTCCTCTGGAGAACCCCAAGGCACCCCCACATCTCTCTCTGGTCCGGCACCGTCTCTCAGGTCGGCGTGGCTTGGGCATTCTTGTAGGACATGCTGTGTGCCTCCTCCTCCACTGGCCACTTACACTAAACTATATGACAGGTGGGACACTAAAACCAACGAAAGAGGGAAATTAAACATGACAAAAACGGATTGTAAGCCCTGTAGAAGAAAGATTCTAAACTTAAAGAGAAAACTATAAATTGAGACCATTAAAACCTTAAAAAAAAAAAAAGGACACTAAACCACCACAAAAGGAGGACTCTAACCTTGTCAAAAGAGGAAACTAAGCCCCAAAAAAAAATACCATATGAAAGGGCGTCTAACCTCTGGGAAAGACGACGCTAAGCCCTACAAAAATATGAAAGTACACTGTAAGCAAAGTGTAGCCAATTGCCATGAAAGGAGGAGACTAAACCTTTGGGGGAAGAGAACAGTACAGTCTGTGAACAGAGGAAAGGCCGTCCAGAAGGACAACACACTCGCTACTTAAAAAAAGATACTCCACCCTATGAAAAGAACATTAAACAAGAGCATATGAATGCCCAAAAAAAAAAAACACTAAACATTTGAAATATGACATCAAATCGTTCTTTAAAGGGCAGCAGAACATATGAAAGGATCCACATGTTAACGTTGCCACAGAGGTTCTGTGTATTAAAGGGCACTCGGATCAGGAGGTACCAGGTGCGCACTAGGGAATATTACTGGAAGAGCTCTACGGACTTCAACACTTCTGCAGCTCAGTCCCAGATGATCTGAAAACATGCGTCCATGTTCCAGATCCCTGAATAATAGGAGACCTGCTACGTAGCGGAGTCAACCATTCATGCTCTTCCAGAAAATATTTCCTCTGGTACCCCCTGTTTTGTGTCCTTGTACCACAGAACACTGACAGAAGAAACCCGAGCAACAATATATAAAGCATATGAACGACCGACACTAAACGCTAACGCTAGAAAGACGCACAAAAGAGAAATCTCTGAATTTTGTGAATCAAGAATACAGACCCTGACAAAGAGGACACTAAGCCTATTTATGAAGGAGACAAAACAACTGAAAAAAAAAAACTGAAGGAAGAAGACACTGAATCCTCAGGAAATGAAGGCAAACTATTTGAAAAGCACACGGTGAACCTCTCCACAGAACCAGATACTGAACTCTTTAAAAACAAGATTCTAGGTCTACGAAAAACAATATGAAAAAAAAACTGGAGCTGTACTGGAAAAGTGCAGGAGAAGGAATAAAAAAAAAAAAAAGAGAAAAAGATCCAAGTATAAGACCACCGTGCCAACTATCCTAGTGCTAGGCTGCATTCATCGAGTTCACTCGTCCTGCTCTCCGTTTTTCCACGGCCGTTGGTGCAGGAGTTCTTTGCCCCTGTTGATGTAAACAAATATTTTTAACAAGTGAATTCTTGGGCAAATAAATACCTCTCCAATACAAAATTTTGTTTTATGTTTGTGCGCTTCTTTCCTTTTAACCAAAACTAATTATTGTTTTACCTATACGTGTGCTCACAATCTCTACGCTTGTAAAACAAAAAAGATTAGAGTGCAAATGTGTGTTGGGGGGGGGGGGGGGGTGTGTTTGGGGATGTTTGTGGGGAGTGCGTGTGTGTGTGTGTGTGTGTGTGTGTGCGTGTGTGTGTGTGTGTGTGTGTGTGAGAGAGAGAGAGAGAGAGAGAGAGAGAGAGAGTGTGTGTGTGTGTGTGTGTGTGTGTGTGTGTGTGTGTGTGTGTGTGTGTGTGTGTGTGTGTGTGTGTAATGCGCCTAATTCAATTAAGAATTTTTTTACACGCTCTCTCCTTTCATCAGGTTTAGCATCCTGCTTTCGCATGGTTACGAATAATTTTCCATAATGCCTCATTTCTCCATCTCACCCGCGATGAAAATCTAATTTCTGCACCGTTACTGAAATCAATATCAGAATTTTTCTAACAATCCCCCCCCCCCCCTCCCTCCCTTTTCTCTGTTCCCATGGTTCCAGAATACGAGTTTGAAGTCCCTTATGTTCTGTCGGGTGGAAAAAAAAAAATTTTCCTCGGCATGAAGTTACCAAAGAACTGACAGCCAAGTTCCCTGCAACAGATTAGTCAGAATGTCGGTTAAAAAGGGGGCAAAAAAAGGCGGTAAGGCACAGAGAGGTGTGTGGGAAAAAAAATGCAGGAATGAAGGAAGGGAGGGAGGGAGGGGTGAGATAGAGTTGGTGATCCACTCCACAACGCATAACAAAGGGGGAGATGGGTCTACAAAAAAAATTTGAAAAAAAAAAGTAAAAACCCAACGAAGTCCTGAAATCAAACAAATTATTGTAACTACAACCATCTGGCTACCTACCTGCCTATTTATTACCTGCCTTGGAAGAACAAAACTTACCAGATATAAATACCAGCATAAGAACTGCTTCAAAGTACAAATTTGCACTTACGTCATCGTCAGTTGGCTTTATAGCACTTGGGTGGTGGTGTCATGTGATTCCCTTCCCGAGACGTGTATGTTCTTGGTGAGGATGGCAACTGTCCTGGAAGACGTTGTACAATGGTTCTCCGATAGGCTGATACTATTCCTCGGAGAGCGGTCACTCTTTATTGCCTGCCGAAAGAAAAGCCCTATTAAATTCTGAAGAGGTCACCAAACCATAAGAAAGAATAAAGTATATCAACGAAAGGAGACACCAAGGCCTTTAGTTCATAAACAGCAAAATTAAATGGGATACTGAAAGCCAATAAAGGCATTTAATATCAAGAAAGAATACTCTAAATTCTGTATATGAAGACCAAAACTAAAACCCCTTAACAAGTTTATTAACCCTAAGAAAAAGGTTTGTCTCTAACACTTTGGAAGAAGATAACGCTAAATTATGCTGGGATACTAAACCTGGTGGAAGAATGATGGAAGACTTTAAAACATAAAACGGTACAATAACCCTACAAAAGGCCATGAATCCCTAAAGAAAGGAACACCAACCAGTAAGAGAAGACCTTATCGCACACGATGATGGCATCCGTCTGTCTTGGGACAATGGTGTTGCACCGTGGATCAGTCAATTGTGGAGTTGCAGCGCCTGCTGTGGCTGAAGAGCCCGATCATCGAGCGGCAGACTCTGATGCATTTGCTGCAGGTGAAGTCTCGGCCACGAGCGTCTGTTGGTGCCGATGATTCTTTGCCGTCAGCGGCTCCTCCTCCATTCTTCCCACTCTGGGCCTCTCTCTCCTCTGGTCTGCTTGCTTTGATGCCGGCCCTTGGTGGACTGCTAAGCTGATCCTGTCTGAAGCTGCTGTCTCCAGGTCTACTGGGGTCGAGGCTGCTTGCCCTCTGATCGCGCTTACATTTCTGTAGCGTACGGCGGGCCGTCATGTGGATCAGGAGCCTGTAGCCAGCTCGCCGTACAGCATATCCTTTGGGATGCGACCGTGGTACATGGCCGACGTGGCCAAGCCAGCACAGGTGTATCTGTGTCAGCATAGCGAACATGGTAAGCATCCCTGCCTGGGCCAGGACGTCCAAGTAATGCCCAGCCAAGTAATGCCCAGGAGTCTTCTGAGCAGCGCAGAAGGAAGGCATTCAGTCAGCGTTCTTGTTGAGATACAGGGTCTATGCTTCGTTTCCACAGAGAGGAGTGATTACAGCACACAGGCTTGGTACACTTTCATCTTGGTGTTTGACGTTAGCATGGTGTTATCCCAGACTCTCTTCACTAGAAGGGCCATCCCTGTTGCTGCCTTGCCGATCCGCATGTTCAGCTCGGCGTCCATATAGAGGTTGCTGGAGATGGTCGAGCCCAGCAAACCAAGTCGTCGGCCACTTCGAGGGTGTGATCGCCGATGGAGGTGCAGGAAGTACTGCTGACGTCTTGGCCCATGCCCATTTTTTTTTTTTTTTTTTCCCCCAAACTGATAGAGAAGCCGAAGTCGGTGCAAGCATCAGCGAAACAGGTGATGGGCCGTTTAGCGATTCCTTGATGTGGGCAGTGAGGGCGGTTATGCAGCGCTATTTTTTCCAACGCGGCGTCTTTCCAATGGTACAAATTGCCGCAGTCGCACCGACTGCGGCAATTTGTTACAGTTTTTCTTTTGTACAGTTGACCCAAGTTGTCGCTTTACATTGCAACGCGTAAACACTTTCTGGCACACACACAGTCATCCAAGCTGTTCCACTTCCTCTTTCCATATTGTTGAATATGTCCTGGAACACGTCCCTCGACCGGTTAGTGTGAGGCGTCACACACAACATGGCAGCAGGCCATGGCAGTGGCCTTGCTATTGCCATTAGGAGAGTCGTCAAGATCCCCCCCGATGGTGGGATGTGCTGGCTGTTCCTTCAGCAAAACTTCATCCAAAATTTTGAGCTTAGAGGAGTTTGGTATCGAAGACGCAATTGAACTCTGACACCGTTTCATGATGATCAAACTTGTACATTTCTACTTCCTCCTCTCCTTGTATTTTTGACTGGATAGTTGAGGAGGAGGATTAAACATAATCATTGTATTTTGGTTGTTTTTTTTCATTGAGTAGTGTTTTTGGTATCGAAGACACAATTGAGCTTTGACATTTTCATTGTATACCAATAAGCGTGCTGAAATGATAATTGTCTGTGTGCATGCAGCATTTTATTCTCTCGCAAAATTGAGTGTTTGACAAACCGTTTCATGATAATCAAACATGTACATTTCTACTTCTTCTTGAAACTTTGACTTGATAGTTTCAGAAGAATGAAACATAAACATTGAGTAGTTTTTTTTTCTGATTTTGACAAAAACGGTTTAAGCATACTGGAACGCTCAAGATTTTGTTTACAAACTTCTGATTAATTTTACAAAATAATTACAGGAAAGTTATGTAATTGTTGTTGTGAGTTTGTTTGACACAAGTGTGTTTGGATAATGAAAACCTCCTCTGTTTTTTTCGAAGAAATTGTTGAATTTTTATTAACATTTCAGAATAATGAAATCCGCAAAATAATTTTTTTTTTATGATGAGTTTGACATTGAGCTTATTTGGTTCTCTTTTGCTGAGCAGATTCATTTTAGAAAATTAAAAACAGAATAAAAATAAACTTTTTCTGCGTTTGTCCGTTTGCCAAGGGATGATGATGATGATGATGATGATGATGATGATGTGGTGGTGGTGGTGGTGGTGGTGTGTGTGGTGTGTGGTGTGTGTGTGTGTGTGTGTGTGTGTGTGTTGTGTGTGTGTGCTGCGCGCGCGCGTGGGTGACGACTATTACGACAACATCACAAAAATCATAATTGAATCAACAATCAGTACACACTTGTGTCCAAAAGAAACGCGAAAGCTCATCACGCTAATTTCACAACCATCACAGTAAACTGTTAACTTTAAGAAACTGTTTGCTTTCTTCTGCCCTCAGTCACACACACACACACACACACACACACACACACACACACACACACACACACACACACACACGCACGCACGCACGCACGGGGGGGGGGGGGGGGGGGGGGGGGGGGGGGGGGGGGGAGAAGGGTATTTTTTCGAACAAATGGGGAGAGTAGGGGCAATACTTTTAGGCAGGGGATGGAGGCAGATACATACTCCACGACAGTAGCAATAGCGGCCGTAGTGCTAAACGATCGTAGTTGTGTTGAGACGTATTGCTCATGACATAAAATCGTAGTGATGATACGTAACATAGTGATTTTTGGTCATAGTGCCAACGTAAAGAGAGACGTAGCGACGTAGCGATACGTACCCGTGTCGGGGATGGGTGTCGAAGTGTCCGGTATGGGGTGTCGAGAGGTGTCGGTGGTGGTCGGAAGACGGCACAAAAATATACCTTCCCATGTCAGAATGGGTGTCGGAGGGTCGGGGTGTCGGAAGGTCGGGGTGGGGTGTTGGGAGGTGTCGGTGGTGGTCGGAAGACGGCACAAAAATATGCCTCCTCGGTTGCCCCGAATGTGTTAATCTTCATTTCTAAATATTACAAGTTTGACTTTTTCAACCTCTATCTCCTTTAACAGGTACAGGTGCGGCAAAATGTACCAAGGAAAATTGTAACAAACTGCCGCAGTTGGTGCGGCAATTTGTACCATTGGAACAAATTGCCGCGTTGGAACAAATTGCCCTGCGTCAGGGCGGTGTATTCTGCGAAGAGCGTCTTCCCGATGAGGACTTGCCGCACCTTCGTCTTTACTCGGAGGCGTGGCAAGTTGAAGAGGCTTCCGTCACTCAGTAGTGTGGAGGAAGAAGATGCCGTGTTCAGAGTGTCGGAAGGCGTAGCGCAGCAGCAGTGAAAAGAAGAGCCGAAGAGTGTCGGAGCTAGCACGCACCCTTGTTTGGTACTGCTCTTGATTGGGAAGCGATCCGCAGATGAATCATTGTACTGGACAGTACCATTCATCTTGTCATGGAAGGACGTGATCATCTTCAGAAGCTTGAGTGGGCATCCAATCCGATGTAGTAGGGTGAAGGACGCCTGACCTACTGACAGTCAAACGCCTTGGTCAGGTCGATGAAGGCGATGAACAAGGGTCGTCTCTACACGCGGCACATCTCTTGTAGCTGCCTCAGGAGAACATGTCGATCGTCGACCTCTCGCAGCTCTGTGCTCTGGGCTCTGTGCCTCGTTGAGGACGACGCGGGGCGAAGGCTTTACCAACGCTGAGGAGGGATATTCCGCGATAGTGCAGATGCTGCTATTTCCTTTGTTCTTGTATAGCGTGATGATTTTTGCATCGCGCATGTCCTGGGGTACAGTCGCTTTCTCCCCACACTGCAGCAGAAGCTCATGGAGGCGACTTGAGAACAGAACTCTTCTTGCCGGCTTTGACGACTTCTGGCGTAATGCTGTCGCTACCCCGACCTTTACCACAGGCTAGCGTGTCGATGCCTTGCCGTGTTCCTCAATGGTGGGTGGGGGCGTCGAACTCCTCCATGGCAGGCAGGGGAGTGGTGTTTTCGAAGGCTGTGTGGGTGGCTGGGTTTTTTCCCTGCAGTAAAGCTCCTGGTAGTGCTCCGCCCATCTCTCCATCTTTTGCTGCAGTCGATGATCCCCGGATGTACATTTTAGAGGGGCGATCTTGATGGCGCTAGGGCCGAACGCTTTGTTCATGCCTTAGCACATGGCGCGGATGCTGCCGCAGTCGGGGGAGATACGAATACCCTTTCACAGGTTTAGCCAGTACTCATTGGCGCATTTCCGGCCATCTGCTGGGCGTTGCTGCATCTTTTCAGAGTGCGGCTAGTGTGTTCTCTGAGGGCTCTCTCTTGTGATCTTGGAGTGCAGCTCGCTTAGCAGCAATGGCAGGCTCCATCTCCACGACTCCTGCTTCGAACCAGGCTGCTTTATTCTTCCTCACTCTCTTCCCAAAGGTGTCCGAGCGGACTGGTAGGTGGCATCGCGGATGTGGTTCCACCATGATGAAGCGCGGTCTGTCGGGCAGTCCTATACGGCCTTGACAACGGCTCTGGTGAAGCGTTCGCGCAGTTCGGGCACTGACGTCATGGCTGTGTTGATTCGAGGACGTCCCTTCTGCTTGGAGCTTATCCCACCAAGACCTATAAAAAGATAACACCAAACCATATGAACAGATACTAAATTCGAGGGAAAGAAGACACTAACCATAGAAAAAATTGGAAACTAAACTGTATAAAGGAGGACATTAAGCTCTATGAGAGGAGGACACTAAACCCTACGAAAACAAGACACCGCATCGAACAGAAGAATGCTAAAGCCTGTAAAATGAGGACACAAAATCATATGAAAAAAGACACTAATCCTCAAAAACAACCATGAAAGAACGCTAAATGATACTAAATCTATGAACGGAGAACATTGCTGACTATTTGACGGACGACACCCTATGAAATAAAGACATTAATGGGCCTGCGCTGTGTTGCCTGTACCCATCGGAACACAGCGCAGGCCTCCAAGGGTGGTACTCTGCTCTAAAGGCAGATGAAGACAGTGCTTCTCTGGGTCCTCCCCAGCACCTTCGGGCGTTTCTTTTTCTATGGAAAGATCCACATGATACTCGTGATTATAATGCCGGACTTTTTGTGGATTTATGGATACTCAGGCCAGGAGGTACCAGGTGCGCACTAGGAAACATTTCGGAAGGATAAAAAAAATTTCCTCAACAGCACTGCAGCCAGACCCAGTTTATCTGAAAACATGCGTCCATGTTCCAGATCACTGAATCATGTGTGACACGCTGCAAAGCTTTGAGTCAATCTTTCACGCCCTTCCAGAAAATGCTCCCTCTGGTACCTCGTGTGATGTATCCTTGTTCCACAGAAGACCGACATAATAAACCCAGAGCACACATGCTGCTCATATTAAAGAAGGACGCTGTAGAAAGCACAATACCAAACCTCGAGAAATAAGAGACACTCATGTGTGAATGAAGGGGGCACTAACCTTGGGAAAGAACACACAACCACCTGTCAAATAAAGAAACTACTGAACACTCTGAATGAAGGGGACACTAAATATGTAAACCAAGTGAATGAATCCTGTGACTGAAAGAGACACGGAGTCCTTGAGGGGGGGGGGGGGGGCGACGATTAACGACCATACAAAAGTCGCCAAGCCCCTCCAAAGAACCAGGTGGTCTGAAGACTGCTGTGGACGATACGCTGGTGAAGCTTGTGATCCGCTGCAGTCACGTGTCCTGGTCACCCTCTCCGCAGCCCATGAAGCAGCAGTTCTTGCTCCTGTTGACAGATGTGCTGGTATTTCTCTTTAACACTTGACTTTGTGTGTAAATAAAATTTTATCTACTTACTTAAGCTAATCTGTTCCGATTTTTACGAAGTTTTTCTTCTCTTGTTCTCTGGTCATAGAACAATAATTCGTTAACAAGATATATCATGTGAACAACATTTATAGTATTTCACAAACTTCCTTATCAAAACGTACACGTTTTCCATTTGCAACACCATAAGAAAAAAGGTCGCTGAACAAAACGGACCGGAACATGCATATGTGTCTGTACAGTATTTACTGCTGTGTTTGGTCAACCTGGCGTGACTTCGACGTTAAACACCATTCAGCTTCTTTTCATTTGATCGTAATGAGAATATGACTGTTCTAGAGTAAGCTAATTGTCTTCACTTAGTAAGCTAATTGTCTTCTTGTGTTTACCTTCATCTCATCTTTGCTGTGTAGCCCTGGACAGGCCGTCTTCTGTCTGCCGTCACACCCGATTTCTCACGGAAGAATGGGGTGTCCTCTGAAGATCCACAGGGCACCTGGCGCACCACCGACCCATCCGGCTTAAGATCTATACCTCAACTCAGCATGGTACAGCCAGCGTCAGCACTATCTTCGCACAGCTGTCGGTTCTTCTCTCTGCGGCAGATGGGAACACACACACACACACACACACACACACACACACACACACGCGCACACACACGCACACACGCACACACACGCACACACGCACACACACGCCACACACACACACACACACGCATGCGCGCACACGCACGCACACATGCATCCCTAACACTAAAAACCTACGAAAATGAGGCACTGAACAATGGGAAACAATGACATTCTAAATCTCATGAACTGAATCTATGTCCTACACAGAACAGCCGTTTTTGAATACAGAAGGAAAATATTTAAAAGATTGCTCTAGACCCAACTCAAGTAGTCACTGGCCCTACCAAAAAGTCACTGCATGTGATGACAGAGGACAGTGCACCTGTGGATAAAAACGCTAAAACGTTTTAAGAGAGAGAATAATAAACTGTAACGCTGGAGACCATAAACTATTAACAAAAGGAAACATTCAACTACACGAAAAGGATCCAGAGCCCTATGAAAAGAGGACACTAAACAATAGAAATGACATTAAACGCTGCGAAAAGAACACTATACTCTATGCAAGGACGATACCATACCCTTAGAAAAAGAACATTGAACTGTATGAAAGGAGGACATTAGATTCAACAAAAAAAAACAACCAAACCATATGAACAAAGGACAATAAATCAAAGGGAAGACAAACTCCCTATAAAAAGATGACTCCAATCTGAACAAATGGCAAAAGATAAGTTCTACGAAAAGTGGACACTAAACTGTATGAAAGGACACAAAACCCTCTGAAAGGAATGCTAAAATGAAGACACGACACGTTGAAAGGAAAACAACACTGT
>JADBJO010000961.1:495000-521022 GCA_016801955.1 Conus betulinus | reverse complement strand
GGGGGTGTGTTGGGAGGAACAAATAGGATCGCGAAAGAAAAACAATACCACTATGTTGTGACACAAATGTGTATGGATGCTAGTTTAAGATGATACATGTTTTATCCAATGTTATGCGTGAGGAGAGATAGAGAAGAGGATGAGACGATCTGAGAGAGAGATGTGCAAGCAATCCTATCAACAATTAAAGTCCTCCTTTCCTCCACAACCATTTTTAAAAACCTTCTTTTCCTGTCATGCGTATACCGGTAATTTGTTTTTAATCCCAGCTGGGCAATGAACAAACAAACAGTAGCGACCGAGTTTTTTTTTTTTCGGAATTCGACGACATATGGGATTTATATACTTAGAGTTTGAAAATGTGATTAAACGTGTGGGCTCTGCAAATGGCGAACGGGTTTTCAAATGGCTGTGAAAAAAAATGTTCATTTTCACAATCAATTATTACTATAAGATTGTAATCGGTTGGTTAAAAAAAAAAAAAAAAAAAACACTTGTGAGGAAGATGGGCATGTTTGTGATTTACTTTTGAGGTTGTTGTTGCCTAAGTGTGTCGTTACAATAAATGTGTGGTGTAGCGAAATATTTCATGTGTTTCAGTATTGTGGTGGTGTTCCGTAAGGCTGACGAGAGTAAGACAACACTAGTAAGCTCCAGTTGTCATCATCTGCAATCAGTGATTCCGGGTGCCAGCCCTGACTTAAAACGAAAGGAAACTTCGACCAGGACCAAAAAAAAAAAAAAAAAAAAAACTGAGGGGAGAAGGAAAGAAAAAGTAAAAAAAAAAGTAATCTAAATTGAACTACCATACTTCAACACACTACTTACTGAAAAGATTATTTCTACCCTAAACTGCTTAACGTTATTGTATATAAAATGTCTCCCATTTTCCATGTTTATTCATTTTATTTTTCTTCTACTGTTTTTTTTTTGTCTGTCCTGTTTGTTTTCTTTTATTTTAGAAATCCTAAGCAGGAGGTGAAAAATGCTTAGTATATTGTGAATGTTGTTTCTTCGTTTTTCTTTTTTTTTAAAAAAAAAATCCTATGCAGGAGGTGAAAGGCTTAGTAATATTGTGAATGTAAGTAACCGCCATATATTTGTACATGTACATTTGAGCACAGCATAAGCCTCGGGCTTGTTGTTGCTCATTTGTCCTGGCAATGATGAAGGTCTTCTGTTTACTTGTTTCTTCAATAAAAGTTATTTCAACCAGAAAGAAACAGAGACAGGGCAGTCAGGGCAACACAACACACGACAGCAATGGCCCCGCTGCAAGAGACGCTAGACGAAATAAAACAACCATTGCTCGATGTAGCAAAAGGCCCTTTATAGTAGAGACGACATGAAATATAACAACGGCAGGTTTAGATATCCGTATTGAACAGGTAGACAGTGCCATTCTTCGACCTGAGAAAATGAAAAGGACATTTTAGCGGGAGGAAGTAAAGACATTGCGTTGAAGAGGACAAGTACTCGGGGTGAAACTCCAGCGATGGGAAAAGAGAGACACAATCTCCAGGGATGCTTAAATGATCAGGAGTAGCACGGTCGCCGGGTTAACTTGCGCGTGTATGGGGTGTCCCGAGAGACCAGGGTGGCCCGAGGCATCTCCCCGCCACACACACACACACACACGCACGTGCACACACACGCACGTACGCGCGCGCGCGCCGCGCGCGCACACACACACACACACACGCACGCAAGCACACCCGCGCGCGCGCACTCACACACACACACACACAACACACACACACACACACACACACACACACCTCTTTTTCGTCGACCTTAGTATTCCTCCCACCTTCATGATTTCCACCAGTACACATTACCACACCCATCCCACCCACCACAACCAGCTCTCTCCCCCACTCCCCTTTCCTCTCACCACCTCTTTCCTTTTGTCACCAAATCAGTAGCTGAGAGAGAGAGAGAGAGAGAGAGAGAGAGAGAGAGAGAGGAAGAACAACAAACACTATATATCTTAAGAGGACACGAACTTTCCCCGGGCAGCGAGTGGTTCATAAGCCAAAGAGAAAGCCAAGGACGGTGGGTGAAAACACCCTCGACACCCGAGTAACACCCCCCCCCCCCCCCCGCTTTAGGTTGACGGTGGATGGTGACTGGGAAGTGGTGGGGGGGGGGGGGGTACTTGGATAAGGATGGGTGTTTGGGTGGGACGGGGGTTATGGTGGTGTGGGAAGTGGGGAAGAGAGGAGGGGGAGGGGGAGGGGGGTGAGGTTGGAAGAGAAAGACTTCCCGTTGATTGATTGCGACAGTCGACGGCCTTCGACGGTTGACTCCAGATTGAAGTGACTGGGAAAGACACGGGGGAGGGGATGAACTGACAGGCGCAGTGCAACAACACCATTGGCGTCACCGCAGGAGGGAAGAAAAGGGCCGTTTTTTGTGATAATAGTTTAAACAGTTGTGGACAATCCTGCGCGCATAACGCGAACGCTCTCCTACTGTCTCATTACGGTTATTCATATTGACAGCGCCTGTAAAGAAAGGAGAGAGAGAGAGAGAGAGAGAGAGAGAGAGAGAGAGAGAGAGAGAGAGAGAGAGAGAAGGAGTTGCTTGTCATTGTAGAATTGCATCACAGTGTTGCTATGTTTGAATTGTCAGTACGATGGGATATGTGTTGAAATAATGTATGCATGACAAAGACAGATTGTAAGAGTAGGCCTTGGCCGAAAATCTCCATCCTTGTGTATTAAAGATCAGTCAGTCAATCAACCTGTCTCTGTCTGTCTGTCTGTGTGTCTGTCTGTGTGTCTGTCTGTCTCTGTCTCTGTCTGTCTGTCTGTCTGTCTGTCTGTCTGTCTCTCTCTCTCTCTCTCTCTCTCTCTCTCTCTCTCTCTCTCTCTCTGCTCTCGGTCTGTGTCAGGGGGTGTTTCTCAATGAAGCGTCAGCGTCAGCTGCCCCACCAGACTCTCCATTGGCTTCTCGTAACGGATGGTTGTGGTGGCTGGGGAGTTGGGGGGGGGGGGGGGGACTGGTGAGCTGGGAGTATGAAGGGGTTGGGGTGAAGGGGGGGGGGAGGTGGTGGTGTCTGGGAACAGATGTTTACCTGTGATGGTGACAGTTGACTGACTTTGTGATCGGTGTATTGAGGGATGAAAGTGACGTTCAGTTCTCCAAGTTTTACCGACATGTACTAGAAGTTGTTTTTTTGTTTGTTTGGTTGGTTGGTTGGGGTGTATATGTGTGTGTGTGTGTGTGTGTGTGTGTGTGTGTGTGTGTGTGTTGTGTGTGTGTGTGTGTGCGTATGTGTGTGTGTGTGCGCGCGCGCGTATGTGTGTGTGTGTGTGTGTGTGTGTGTGTGTGTTGTGTGTGTGTGTGTGTTGTTCTTTTGCTTGTTTTTTTTTTGCTTTGCGGTTTCTTTTTTCAAACCACCTTTCTGGTACTTAAAAAAAAATTGTTTGTTTTAGTTTTGTTTTTGTTGTTATTTGATGTTTCTCTTTGACAAGTTTGTGACATCATCATCATCATCATCATCATCATCATCATCATCATCATCATCATCGTTGACATCGCCATCTTCTCTTCAACATCGACTTCTTTCTTCAGTTCATCACCATCATCTCTTTCTTTCGTCTTCTTCCTCCACTTCATCAGTGTGATCCTCTTCATCAAAATGATTTTCTTCTTCTACTTTATCTTTATTGTCATCCTCCTCCTCCTCGTCATCTTCTTCCTCCTCTTCATGAGTACGGTCCTCTTCACTATAGTCACTCCCTTCCTCTTCTTCATCATCGTCTTCTTCTCCTCTTCATCGTTGTCATCCTCTTCATCATCGTCATCTTCTTTACCTTGTTCATTATCGTTACTCCCTTCCTCCTCACCATCATCATCAACCTGTTCAGCATTATCATCTTCCTGCTCTTCATCGTTGTCATCCTCTTCATCATCGTCATCTTCTTCACCTTGTTCATCATCGTTACTCTCTTCCCCCTCACCATCCTCCTCCTCTTCTTCATCATCGTCATCTTCTTTTTCATTATGGTCATCCTCTTCATCACCATCACCTTTCTCTTCTTCATCATGGTCAGTTTCTTTTTCGTCCTCATCATTGTCATCTTTTTCCACCTCTTCCTCTTCCTCCTCCTCCTTTTCTTCCTTTCCTTCTTCGTCATCGTCTTCGTCTTCCTCATAGACATCCTCTTCCTTCTTTTAATTATCGTCGTCCTCTTTCTCTTCTGTCACCATGGTCGTCTTCTTCATCATCGTCGTCCTCCTACCTGCTCCTCATCGTCTTCATCCTCTTCTTCATTTTCCTCATCTTCGTCATCTTCCTCTTCTTCGTCGTTGCATTGGTTTCGACTCTATCCCTATCTCCGATTTTTTTTTTTTCGGAAAGAAAACAAGATAAATTAAAACGCTTCAAGCCTTTAACTGAACACAGGGAAAGGGAGGGGGGAAGGGGGGTAGCCGCCACAATAACGACGATGATGACACTGAGGTGCAAAAGAAAAGAGAACTGAACAAGTTAGCTCAAAAAAGGGCCTTCGGGAGAGTGCAGACCTCTGCCAAGGCGGAACGGATCCTGGATCCACTCTTTAATCCAGATCGGCACCAAACTGTAAAGGGTCCATCCTCGGGTCGCAGTGCGTCTTTCCACCAAATTTTGTGAAAATCGGTGATGTAGTTTTGGAGGCACCGTGCTGAATGAATTCTTGATCCGCCCTTAGATGTTGACCTGCTCTGCAGATCCGCACCAAAGTGCAACGGCCTCATCTGTACGTCGTAGTTCATCTTTCTATCAAGTTTCGTTGAAATCAGCCGCGAACTGCAGAAAAACACGCCCGAAAGCGCCAGTGGCACCCAGAAAAGTGCTGTCCCCAACTCCTGGGCCAACCAGCCGGGACCCGTCCTGCATCATCCTTAGAAGCCTGCATGCGATGTTCGCATAGGGTGCAGGCACGCCCAGGGCGTTCTATTACAGACGTCAAAGGGAACACCTGCTTCCTGGCAGATGTGACCACCGGATGCCAACCTCCATGGCAGCGCCCCAAGCCTGTACGACTGTAGAGCCCACCGGCAAAAGACGCCACTTCCAAGCGAACTGCTACGCGCATGGCGATTCCCCACTCGTTGCTGTTTGACAGGTAGAAATATGAACAATTTCAGACCCTCCAAGAGACTGTTCACCGAGTTTAGTTAAAGTCAGGTTGAGCTTGTTTTGTGACGTCTTGCAGGTGATTCTGTGTCTGTCTTTCAGAGACTCTGTATCTGTCTTGCGGAGTCTGTGTCTGTCTTGCGGATTCTGTCTCTGTCTTGCGAATTCCGCGTCTGTCTTACGGATTCTGTCTCTGTCTTGCAGAAATTCTATGTCTGTCTTGCGGATTCTGTCTCTGTCTGCGGATTCTATGGTCTGTCTTGCGGATTCTGTGTCTGTCTTGCGGATTCTGTGTCTGTGTCTGTCTTGCAGATTCTGTGTCTGTCTTGCGGATTCTGTGTCTGTCTTGCGGATTCTGTGTCTGTGTCTGTCTTGCGGATTCTGCGTCTGTCTTTCAGATTCTGTATCTGCCTTGCGGATTCTGTGTCTGTCTTGTGGATTATGTGTCTGTTTGCGGATTCTGTGTCTGTCTTTGCGGATTCTGTATTTGTCTGGCATATTCTGTGTCTGTGTCTGTCTTGCAGATTTTGTGTCTGTGTCTGTCTTGCAGATTGTGTGTCTGTGTCTGTCTTGCAGATTTCTGTGTCAGTCTTGCGGATTTTGTGTCTTTGTCTGTCTTGCGGATTCTGTGTCTGTGTCTGTTTTGCAGATTCTGAGTCTGTGTCTGTTTTGCAGATTCTGTGTCTGTCTTACGGATTCTCTGTCTGTCTTGCAGATTCTGTGTCTGTGTCTGTCTTGCGGATTCTGTGTCTGTGTCTGTCTTGCGGATTCTGTGTCTGTGTCTGTCTTGCGGATTCTGTGTCTGTCTTGCAGGGATTGTATGTCTGTCTTGCGGATTCTGTGTCTGTCTTGCGGATTCTGCGTCTGTCTTGCGGAATCTGGGTCTGTCCTGAGCTCTGGATGGGGGCAACGGGTCGGCTTATCATTGACCAGGTCTGTTCTTCCACCATATTCCATCTTTTCACCGAGTTCCGTTAAAATAGCTTCAGCAGTTTTTGAGTAATCTTGGTGACAGACACAGACACAGATGCGGGTGAAAACGTTACCCCCTCCTTGGCCAACGCGGTAAGAACATCTGGCGGCTAGACTCGATTTCAAGAAATCATTTTACTAAAACGAAAATATTACAACTGTTTGTAAGTTTCATTGCTGTTTGGGAAGTTACCGGAATTAGCCACTCTTTCTCTCTCCCTCTCTCTCTCTCTCTCTCTCTCTGTCCCTCCTCCCTCTCCTCCTCCTCTCTGTGTGTCTGTGCGTGCATGAATGTGTGTGTGAGAGAGAGAGAGATAGAGAGAGAGATAGAGGGAGAGAGAGAGAGAGAGAGAGAGAGAGAGAGAGAGAGAGAGAGAGAAGGAGGGGAAGGAGGAGGAGCAGAAGGAAAATGAAGAGAGAGAGAGAGAGAGAGAGAGAGAGAGAGAGAGAGAGAGAGAGAGAGAGAGAGAGAGAATTCATACACATAATCGTGTTGTGGCCCCTAATGAAGGGGCGTGCGGACACGTGAAGTAATGGCGGGGCACTCGTATTACATGACAGAAATAATGCGAAGCACTGTATTAGGAAGTGAAACATTTTCAGGAAGTGACAGCTTCCCATGTTTAAAGGCTTCGTGGAAAAATAATGGGGAAATCTTTAAATACAATAGTGGGAGGGTGGGAAAAGGACAACACAAATAAGGAGGGCGTAGGAGGGAGGGAGAGGGAGGGAGGGAGAGAGAGAGAGAGAGACGAGAGAGAGAGAGAGAGGAGAGAGAGAGAGATAGGAGAGAGAGAGATTCTCTGAGAAATTTATTTCTCAAAAGATAAAACAATTTTAACGGTACGTCCTCACTCCTCACCCAATGTATTTTTCTTCTTCCAAAAATCGAGATCGACGATATTGACAGCCAACAATAACAAACAGCAACCGAGAGAAGCGAGAGAGAGAGAGGAGAGAGAGAGAGGAGAGAGAGAGAAGAGAGGAGAGACGGGAGAAACAGGCTAGAGAAACACAGAGAGAGAAAACGTACAAAACAGTTTGGCAAACAATCGGACAAAGAGAGAGAGGAGAGAGAGAGAGAGGATGATTTGCGGAAGGGAGGGAGAGGACAGACAGACATCACAGACAGACAGACAGAAGAGAGACAAACGGACAGGCAGACAATCGGACAGAGAGAGAGAGAGAGAGAGCTAGAGAGAGAGAGAGAGATGAGAGAGAGAAGAGAGAGAGAGAGAGAGAAAGAGAGAGATAGAGAACAAATGAGAGAAAAAAAAACACACACAGAAAAAAAGGGAATCCAATTAAAACAAAGAGTAACAATCAGGAAACCAACTTGTCAATAAACAAACAGCGCCAAATAACACAGGAAACCAACCGAAAAAGACAGATAATAAAAAAAAACGAAAGGAAACAAGGTAATAGTATGCAAACAGAGAAAAACAACCGAAAACGCACTGAGAAATAAACACAAACAACAAAATAACAACGGGAAACCAGTTGAAAGAAAGAAACAAACAACAAAAACACGAAAGGAAACAAACAATAATAACTACGTTTAAACGCTAAAGAAAATGAGGGGAAAGCGAACTGAAATATGAACAAACAAGAGAAGAAATTTCTCTGTTCGCATGCCCCCCCCCCCCCCTCTCTCTCTCTCTCTCTCTCTCTCTCTGTCTCTGCACACATCATTACACACACCCACATTTCATACAGTGTGTGTGTGGGTGTGTGTGTGTGTGGTGTGTGTGTGTGTGGGTGTGTGGACGTGCGGCGTGCGTTGTGCGTGCGTGTGTGTGTGTTGTGTGTGTGTGTGTGTGTGTGTGTGTGTTGTGAGTGCGCACGCACACCACATCACACCACAATCATACCACATCACACCTCACCACACACCACAAACGTCGACCCTCCTTCCATCTCCCAACGACGGAAAAAAAAGTCACCCGAGGAACAACACGGTGTCAGTGAAACTAAACACCCTAGCGCTTTCTGGCGAAAAGGAAAATCGAAAGTGCACGGGAACAGATGGACTTCAAGGAAAAAAGCGACACCGGAAAAAAGAACGGGGCGGGGAGCAGGGGTGGGTGTGTGGGGGTGGTGGTGGTGGTGGCGTGGTGGAGGTGGTGGCTATAGTTCGGGGGGGAAGGGGGGGGGGTTGGGTGTTGAGGGGGAGGTGGGGGAACGATGAGAGTGTACTGGTACACGAATTGTGTAAACAACACAGTGAAATCATACCAAACACCGTCAACTCGCTATCCGAAGAGAGAGAGAGAGAGATTTTTTCCCCCCGCTTTTTGAAGAGAGAGAGAGAGAGAGAGACGAGAGAGAGAGGAGAGAGGACGAGGGGGCCTAGAGAGAGAGAGAAGGGACGAGGAGAGAGAGAGCAGTCGTGGAGCACTAAGCAAAATTGATAATCCTCGTATAATGGGAAAAAAAAATCTCAGCGAGGACTCCAATATAAGGTTCTATGGGGATTCAATACAATATCTCTTCTTTAGCCCCATATGAAAACTTGAAGCATTACTGATAGGAGAGTAACAGCGAGTCAAACAGAAAAGTTGACTGGCTCGGTACTTTTAACTTAACATTGAAAACAGTTTCATGTTATCTGCAGTTTAATAATCGCCGATATCAGTGTATGTCATGCATTCTAACATGATATGAACAGAGAAATATAAGCCTCTACATATCTTCGCGAACTGATATTTAGAGAAATAGATCAAAAGAAGCAAGAAAAATTTACAGGCTCAATGCTCGCTCATTCGAACTGTCTGCTTTTCTGCATCTTTACAATGTCAGTTCTTTTAAAGGAAGATAGTTTTCATACAAACTATCACCCCTGTCAATACAAACAGTCAGCTCCGTTAGCAAAAACGATCACAGCTGTTGATACAAACTATCACATCGGCTCTCTTGGTCTTTCCTGTGTTCAGAGTAACAAGATTTGCCGACTTTTCCACACTCACTCTAACAACCGACAAAGCAGATCCGCATGGTGTTTTGATGTTTTGTTGGTTTGTATTGTATTGCATTGTACTGCAGTACACTGCATTACATTGTACTGTATTGTGTTACTTTATAGCAACGACAGATTTTTTCTGTGAGCTCCTCTGTTTTGAGCGTTGCCATAGTACCACTTCACTTCACATCATGATAAAAATTTTTTTTTTCTCTTACCTCTCCAAGTGGGCGTGTCTCCAGATTTGGCATTACCAGAGACGACTGGTAGGTTTGCCTGGGTTTCTTCAAGTGAGCTAAGTGCCTGCTGCGAAGCGTACCTCAGCTGACCCTCACCTCGACCACTCTCAACTAGACTTGGACCAGCCCTCAAAGGGCTCGGTCACAGGTGAAATAGGACAGACGTGTTACCCCCCCACCCCCTCCCCACTTCCTCTTCCCATCCCCTCCGCAGTATGACTGGCGCTGGTCACAGAGTCTTGGTTCCTAACATGCCCGGACTATTTAGCATATATTGTGTCGTGTTATACGTGATCATGTTAACGTTTTACATGCGGCTGTGGGTTAGTGTGTGACCTAGTGCGCGCCTTTAGACGTGCACTGTCACAGTTTGAACACGCAACAGGACCGTCAAAACAAAGACCCGAAGACGGGGTTTCTTAACCGGCTGGAGACGGGCCGGACCATTTTGACACGAATTAGTCGCGACCAAGTATGATGGCGAGACTGGCGGATTCCTACGAAACGACAAAGAGACGGCACTTTGTGGACACTTGATTAGACTAGCTTTTCCCTGGCAATTTCTGGTCGACGGATCTTGGATCCGGATTCGATGAATTTATGCAAAGTGTGAGAGGTGGTGATGAATGGCAACGTCAGACAGTTGAAGTGTGACAAGGCTGGTACACTATGACGTACAGTGACAGATTTGTAGCATTTTTTTTCGTTTTATCCCCAAACATGCTCTATGCTTGCCTATCACAAACCCGATCCACTGTGCCACAATCACTGTCTAGCTAGCATTGCAGGCCTGTCCCGAGGTACTCTAGCCGGTATTCTCGCGAACTCTCTCGTCGCGATGATGTTTGCAAAGAAATGCCTTCAACTCGCGAAACTCGCGAGAATTTTAGCTTCTCGTGCCCATGAAACGCGATCATACTATGTCCCGACTTGGCCTGTTAAAAAAGGTGTAAAAAAAAAACAAAAAAAAATGGGAGCATGCAAGAGTCATAAAAGCCGATGATGCGGTGTGTCCCAACTAGGGGAAAGCGCATAAGCTGTTATTCTTCAGGAAGGACAGGAGTTATTCTTCAGGAAGCAGGTTAAGCCGTTATACCCGAGGATCACGACCGTTTTTGGCAAGATTTATAGCTGTGTGTTCCCCTATTTTCCCAAGGTAAATAGTGTTACCAGTTGTATTCCCTTGTTGCTAAACAGCTCAGGTCCTTTCTCTATTTTCGTGGGGAACAAACACTAACTGTCTCATAAGGAAAACATATAGTTTAGTTGATCCTCGCCGATCAAAACCTGTTTCCCGTACCTTTTTTGGACCTTATTTGCCTGCCTGCCATGCATGTTGAACAGTGGACGTGATCAGAGTATTTGTTCTTCTCAGGAAAAAACCAGGGGAAAAAATATTATGCATCGCGAGGAAAACACAGAAGCAGTCTATGAGCCCACTAGAGAAGGTGGACTAGCAGTTCTGATTCTTCATAAATCAGGCTGGATTATTGGCTGTAATCGTTGGCACTAAAAAAGAAAAATAGTGTTGGGTTGGGTAAACCTAGGATAATGTAACAGTTTTCGCTCTCCAGATCTGCTCCCGATGAAGTGTGTTAACCATCAGTTATTTTCGCCTTATATCGTTGTTTATTGTTACCCCATTATCAAAAAAATTTCCAGACCAAAGATTCGTACACGCTGTGGATGTTTGCCCAGGAAGGAAATGGCGGACATGACTGACAAAGGAAGGGAGGTGAAGGGCAGCCAGATATCCGGCGACAATAGAAGTCTTACTATTAGTGGAAGATATTATAAGGAACAAGCAGACCAAAAGCGGGGTATGCATGAAAAAAAAAATGCACTACGTTTCACTCACTCCTTCAGTTGTGTATTCAGCTTTTTTAGTTTGACTGCTTAATGTACATTAACCAGAGAGACGCCGATAGTTACCTCTTCTGAAGTCGTATATTTTTCTTTTATTATTCTTTCTCGTTCTGACAAGGTTTTATTGTGATTCAGGTTCAGGATTTTTGAAGTATCCCAGGTTATGTTCCCAAACAGGTTACAGGGATCTTGAATTAGCACATGGATTGGTGTTGTTCAGGATGTAACAGTGGAATTGCGAATTAAGTGTTTTTTTTTTTTTTTTTTGGGTCAAGGAGTGGGCATGACCTCGGTTGGTTCCTAGCTACTACAATCATTGGGTTTCTATCGAGACGTGTTTTCATACAGGATTTGGGAGGGTCCTTGGGACTCTCTTGGCGGGTTCGTGTCTGGATGGTCTTGGGTTTGTTTTGTATAGTATTGTTTGGTGCAGCGAGTATGATGTGAGTTAGTAAAAGGGGAGTTTTGTTTGTTTTTTTTTTTCTTGTTTATCTAAATTTGTAGGTAAGTAAAGAAGAAAGTTTGGGCGCAGAGTGACAAAATTGTGTGTGATTTGTTGATGAAAGATTGTGTGGAATATTACTTTAGATTATTTGCCCCTTCACTTCTTGTTTGATTCATAGGTTGTGTGGTCTAGCGGTTTATGAGTGTTTTTTATTTTTTACCAGTTCTAGATTTGGGCCTGTTTTGACGGTTACTGTTGATGTGCGTCGCTGTTTCCTACGCGTGTGCAATTTCAAGTCAAAATGCGATTCTCTTTGGTGTTTTTTTTCCATTCTCTGTGATCGTCTCCTTTTTGGCATTTTGCATATTGATAACTGTGTCTTGTGGTTTGAGAGGCGCTGTCGCATTGCCAAACATCCATCCCACATCACACACACACACACCCACACACACACACTACACAAGACAGGGGGAGGGGAGAGAAGATAATGCAAAAGAGTGGTTTTGCAGGGTCAGATGGCGGCGATGCCGACGGCCCTGGTCATGGACGCGAAAGGAAGACGGGGTAGCGACTTTCGCCCCCCGTGTGGTTGTTGTGTGGACAAAAAAAGTAAAAAAAAAAAAAAGAAAAGGAAGGGGCGGGGGGGTGCGGGGGGGTCGGTGGAGGGGTGGGTGCGGGGGGTCGGGGGGGGGTGTGGGGGTGGGGGTGGGTGGGTGGGGGGGGTGGCCTGGGGCAGGAGGGAAACATTCGTGTACCTGGGAGAAGGCGGGATGTTGAAAGGATGATGATAATTTTTGAGATTTTGAGAGGGAAAAAACCCAGTTCTCGTTAGGTTTCTCTCCTGTTTTTTTGGCTATTCCGAGTGCTTATTCGTTCAAAACAACATGATGAAAATGGGAGTCTGGTTGTGCTCTGCTATTCTTCTTGTGTTTCCTGTCGCATTGAAAAGTGTGGCAAAATGTCATCACACAAAGCAAATGTCAAATGACCCACATCTAATTTCAAATACAAAGGGTACCACACTATGCGCAGTACAAACTGACCATCACTAATTAGCAACATACCAGAGTATGGATCCCGCAATATCGAAGGCCTATATGGGATGAAGTAAGTGCATAGGAAGATGAAAGGAGGGGTGACGACGGCGAGCACCGCGGGGGGTGTCGCGGGGGCGCCCGCGCACACACACAGCACACACACACACCACAAGACACACACCACCGCACAACACGACCACGCGCACAGGGCACCCAGAGGGGTTAGGGGGGGTACCGTAGCAGCACAGGAGAGGGTTGGTTTATCCTCAGGGTGCGCCCTTGCGCGCAGGTGGCGGTTGCGCGGGGCGTATCAGCTATTGCACAGACACAACATCTAGTTCTATCCAGGATTCATTCTCGCTCTCACTCCATACTTCTTACTTTTTTTCTCTTCTATCACTATCACATCACGTTATCATATATTTTCCTTATGAGATACCCAACAATAACACACACACTTCAACACACACCACACACCACACATGACACACAATTTCATCATTTTCTGTACTACACCACCAATGCGTAAGGACTATCGCCATTGCCATCGCCATGAGCTAGCACGCATCACTCCCCCCCCCCCTCCCCACACATCACACACTGTTATCTGCTGTGAGGGCCTGACTTGGCGCGCAGTCTCCAGATCACTTAGTATGGAGTGGAGCTTCCGCTCGCGCTCTTTTTGCTGACATTGCCGTTTCTCTTCCGCCTCACACATGCGCCGGCCCCACCCTCACACCCCCGAGGCCCCGTAGCTTCTCAATCAGAAACCTCACCGGCTTGTCTGGGTTTCGTTCACAGAAGTTCCAGCTCCCGCTGTCTTGGTCTGTCCACAAGGTGCGCAGTGATTCCTCACATCACCTCCCAACCACAGCTTCCTCACCAAACGTTCCTCGCGAAGCAGATACAACGATTCTGGTCCAACCTTAATGTTTCTTCTTCTTTTTTTTCTACCCCGTGTTTTTGTTGTTGTTGTGGTTGGTGCTTGTTGTTGTTGCTGTTGTTGTTGTTGTTGTTTGATTGTTTTTTGTTTTTCTGTCGTCTTGACGTCTCTCTTCGTGCAGTCTTAGTACATGCGTAGGTGGAGTTGCGGGGGTGAAAACGGATACATAGCGTTGAAAAAAAAAAACGATGAGGGATCGATCCTGGTACACAGTTCACCACTTCATCTTTTTCCTGGGTGACCAGCTCGTCCTCCTCACTCACGGTCAGTCTGCCTCGCAACAGCCCGTCACCCAGTTCTACCTCACTTTCTCTTGTCCTGTCTCCGTCCTCGTTCTCCACAACCCCCCCCCCCCCCCCCCCACACACCCACACACACCTCATCACACTCTCCCTTTCCCTTCTCCCGTCCCCCCCCCCCCCCCTCTTTCCCCTCCACCTTCCCTTTCTGTCCCCCTCCAACCACCCTCCCACCTCTCTGTCTCTGTCTCTGTCTCTCTCTCTGTCTCTCTGTCTCTCTCTCTCTGTCATCTCTCTCCTCTCTCGTTCTCGTTACATGGATTTATGTTCGGTAGGTGTGGACTAGGGGTGGTGTGTGTGTGTGGTTGTTGGGAGGGGGGGGGGAGGGGGCGACAGAGGTGGGTGGGTGCGAGTTGAGGACCGGGAGAGAATATGAGGAAGAGAGAGGTGCTCTCTCTCTCTCTCTCTCTGTCTCTCTCTGCTGTGTGTGTGGTGTGTTGTGTGTGTGTGTGTGGGTGTGTGTGCGTGTGCGCGCGCGCGCGTGAGTGTGGTCTGTAAATTGCGTGCGTGCGCCATCGCGCGTGTGTGTGTCTCTGTGTATGTATGTCTGTCTGTCGCTGTGTTTGTGCGTGCCTTCAGGAGAGAGAACGAGAGGGGGGGGGGGGGGGGGGGGGGAGAAGGCGGACAGAAAGGGAAGGTAGAGGGAAAAAGAGGCGGGGAGGGCAATGATGATGTGGGGGATGGAGAATAAGGACGGACAAAAGAAGAAGAGGACGGGAAGTTGATCCCTCATGATTTTTAACACTGTTTTTTTTTTTTTAATATCCACCCCCCACCCCACCCTCATCCCCCAAGAGAGAGGGAGGAAAGAGAAGAGAAGCACGGACAGGGGCGGACGGTATGGAAAGGAAAGGGAGAAGGGGGGAGGGGGGCGAGAAAGGAGAAAAAGCGGGGGGGGGGGGGGGGGGGGGGGGGGGATAGCGGAGTTAATTTCGAGCACTTGGTCAACCTGACTGGTGTGTCAGCGGAAAAGAGCAGTGAAGGCAGAGTCAGACCTCGGGTGGCTTTCTCAGCACCGCCCAGAACAAGAGGCGGAGAATCGAACGCACGACAGCTTGCAGCGAGCTTTAGGCCCCACGGGTCGATGGAACGCAGGAGAGCGTACTTTCTCTGGCCGCTTAGTCGGTTTCCGCTGTTATCGTCAAGAAAGAAAGAAAAAAAAAAAAAACAAAAAAAAAAAGAAAAGAAAGAAAGAAAGAAAGAAAGACGCTGGTTTGAACGTTTTTCAGGTTTAGCTCGCGGGCACGTGCGTGCGTGACTGTATGTGTGTGTGTGTGTGTGTGTGGTGTGTGTGTGTGTGTGTGTGTGTGTGTGTGTGTGTGTGTGCCTGCCTGCGCGCGCTGCGCGCGCGTGCGCGTGCGTGCGTGCATGCGTGTGTGTGTGTGTGTGTGTGTGTGTGTGTGTGTGTGTGTGTGTGTGTGTGTGTCGTCTGTCTGTCTGTCTATCTGTGTCTGTGTCTGTGTCTGTGTGTGTCTGTGCGTGTGTGCGTTCAAGCACGGTTGTGCGAACGTATGCGTGTATTTTTTGTGGAGAGGAGGGGGTAAGGGAAGAGAGAGAGAGAGATGAGAGGAAGAGAGGGAGAGGAGAGAGGGAGGAGAGGGAGATGGAGAGAGAGAGAGAGACGAGAGGAGAGAGAGAGAAGAGATCAGCATGAGAGAAACACGCATGTACAGATGCACGCGCGTGGCACCACACACATACAAAGAAAAAAAAGAGAGACGGAGGGAGAGAGAGCAACAGAGAGAGAGAGAGAGAGAGAGAGAGGAGAGAGAGGAGAGAGAGAGAAGACAGACCCAGACAGACAGACAGACAGACAGGCAGGTAGGCACGCATTCAGACAGACAGAGGCGGTGGGGTGGGGAAGGAGGGAGGGGGTGAACGGGAGGGGTTTAGGATGGGGTGATGTGAAATGATTTGCTTTGCAAGTGTAAGAAGTAAAGTAAGCAAGCATACCTCCTGTAAACGCCTCTGTCTAGACATACTCATCGGCTTAAAAACGAACAACACAAAAGAGGTCATGTACATGTTCTGACTACGTGCTAGGAAGGGCAAGTGTTGGAAGACGGAACGAAAGGAGGAAGGGGAGGTTGGAGAGGGAGGACTGGCCGTCGTTTACTATCAGTTACCAGCAGAGGTGGAACAGGCAGTTCACTGCAAGCGAATCATAGTGACATAGTTGTTTACTATCAGTTACCAGCAGAGGTGGAACAGGCAGTTTCACTGCAAGCGAATCATAGTGACATAGTTGTTTACTATCAGTTACAGCAGAGGTGGAACAGGCAGTTTCACTGCAAGCGAATCATAGTGACATAGTTGTTTACTATCAGTTACCAGCAGAGGTGGAACAGGCAGTTTCACTGCAAGCGAATCATAGTGACATAGTTGCACAAGGCAGCCTTTCCTTGACTGGTCAAGAAGTGTGCGTCGTAACATACACCTTTTTAGCTCAGACTGCATGCAAATGGTCACCGCCAGTTGGTTTTAAAACGTCGCGCGTAAAGTGTGTATATTCTTTGGCGCGCTCCAGTGTGATTTTTTCCTCACTGTTATTGGCGCAGTTTGCAGTTTGATTGTGATCAAGAAGGTAAATGTATGTAATGGTGTAAATCTGGCAAACTGTTCTTGAGAAAAAAGCTGAACGTATTTGATTTGTTCCTTTCAGGAAAGCGCTTAGAGCGTGGTCTCTAGCCGAGAATAGGCGCTATGTAAGTATTCATTATCATCATCATCATCATCATCATCATCATCATCATCATCATCATCATCATCAGGTGGTTTCTTGTAAGTTTCACCATCAGCGATTAATATATTATGAAGATATGGCCGGTCATTGTTCTACGGTAAGTTAAAACTTTTTTTTTTTTTTTTTTTTTTTGGGGGGGGGGGGGGGGGGGGGGGGGGGGGTGGGATGTAATATATGATCATCTACTTGGTAGAAATAGTATGAGATGGCCTGATCTTGGTAAAGTGTCAGTTAATGTTTGTGCAGCGTTAGTTGTCAAAGACATCATTATACATCTTTTAGCAGTGTGGAAAAGCAATGGTTGTAGCTGATCGCCAGCTTTATGATAATGACTGATCATGATGATAATTATGGTGATGAAAATGATGATGATGAGAAATGATGATAATGGAGATTTGTATAGCGCGGCACCTTACACACAAAGCAAGCGGTCAGCGTGTACAATGTCAAAGCACTAAAACAAGAATCAAAGATAATATGAAGAGATAAGTAAAATAAATCAATTGATAAGTTATTTAGAAAAAAAAAAAAAGAAGATAGAACACATACCACAACTACTTATACCACTATCACATGTCCCAATCCCGCATGAACATCAGTACTGCAGATATGCAAGCGCGCGCGAACGCACACACACACACACACACACACACACACACACACACACACACACACACACACACACACACACAGAGAGAGAGAGAGAGAGGGGGGGGAGGAGGGGGGGGCAGACATACAGATAGACAGAGAGAATACTCAAAGCAGTAAATAATGAAACAGGCCAGGAATAAGCAAAATTACAAAAAAAAATGAGTTTCTAAATATCTGTCGAAAGCGGAAGGTAAGTGGATGTTACGAACAGTGACACACAAATTATTCCGCACATGTGGTCCAACGAAAAACATATAAAAAGCTGATTGTCCAATAGAGTTTACTGTGTGGCTCAACCAGATGTCTGCTGTCAGCAGATGAGCCAAGGTGTCTACTGGAAGTGGAGATGCGAAGCAGACTAGACAGGTTTGCTGGGAAAAGGTCGGACAGAAAGACAGGACAAAAAGCGGAAAGCTTGTATTCAGTTTGGGAAGCGACCGGTAAACGATGTAAAGACTGAAGGATAGAAGTCAGACACCCTCGCTTTTTTTTTCTTCTTTTTTTCTTTTTTTTAAACTTTTCAGATAAGCGTGGCAGCGGCTTTTCTGTATTAGTTTAAGTCTGTTCAAGAATAGGTTTAGAACATGGGGCTGTCGCTGGACGGACGTGGTGGCGCCCTCCGGACGGAGAGCTCGCTCACGCCTGCTCCGCGACTAAGCGATTGTCGTGAGTAGGGGGGGGGGGGGGGGGGAGGGTTAGTACGGGGTATCCTACGTATGTTAGATCAGAGCAGGCATCACCAAACACCATCGAAGTGACTCGGTAGCAGTGCAGTGTCTCCTCTGGTGGGTTTCCTCTTGATGACTTGACATTGACTGCTCCCTGTGGACTGCCGATGCCGGCGCTGCGGCGGGACTGACCGGGCTGTGGCTGTGGTCGGGGTGTTGAAATGAGCGGCGTGGGTGCAATACAACTGAGGTGGCGCAAAAGATGGGACAGAAAAAAAAAAGATTTAGGATGCCACGGAGGTGGCACAGAAGATGGGACAAAAAAAAAAAAAAAAAGGTTGAGGATGCAAACAGCAGATAAAGCACTAGTCCAATCTAGACAGTACAACTGCATATACCAGAGTCTTTGTGGCCTTGAGTGCAAGACCTTTCGGCATGAAGCTAACGCGACAAAGTTCGATGAATGCAAAACGTCAGAGACCGGTAACGTGAGTATGCCTTCATATGTGTCACCAGAAACCAGAAAGCCGTGGATTTGGGGCTGAAGAAGTCAAAATCTGTATCACCTGCCCTCACAAAGGATCGAAAAAACCTCTGGGAGTGAGACTGTTGTCGACTTGATCAAAAGACATTGTTTTCCCTCATTATTTAGTTCAGCTCGTCGATCGCTTTCCATCTCCTTACATCCGAAATACACAGCTGTACTCTGCTGATCATGCTGTAGGTTTCGTCTTGGTGGCATGAATCCTGAAGCTGAGTGTTATCAGCTAAAGACTCTAGAGATGGAGTGACGGCCTTTCAAAGACGAAAGAATTTTCGTATACAAAATACATGAATTATGATCAAGGAGTAAACCATACCGAACAAAATGCCCCTCGTTTTCACTGCAGTTTTTCATGGGTTGTCTTTACACAAAGGACAAATTAACCTATAAGTCAATAGCATTTTGAATGTAACCTGAACGGTCCGTAGGCCGAATTTTTCACTGGTTTGAACATCACTGGACCAAGTTTGCCATCGGCAGTTATTTAAAAGAAAAAGAAAAAAAAAAAAGCTTTGTGGGAAACTACGAGCACTGTCAGCACGCTGGCCCTACCAAACCATGCCTATTCACATGAAGGCGGACTTAGGTTCACTCAGTTCGTGTGTGTGTTTATTTGTGTTTTCTAACTTGTTGCACCTAAATCGTAGAACATGTCATATGATTTCCGAGAGAGAGACAGAGAGACAGAGAGCCAGATACAGACAGACAGACAGACAGACATCGACCAAAGGACCAGCAGACAGATCGTTCTATTCAAATTTAGGTCGCGTCGCCCTTATGTAAAAAAGGTTGTCGTGTGAAAAACGTCCATATTCAAATCTTAAATAAATGTCAGCGAACCGCCCAGAGAAACGTGGACAAACGAGTCACAAGACCAAAACACACAACGCGTTCTCGACCTCGTAGGGTCGTCTCAGGTGAAACAAAGACAGAAAACATAACCCCCCGAACACATGCAACTTAGCTTGATCCGCTTCCAGATTGATTATGAGTTCAGCGCCCTTCCTTGCGTCTCGAACCTCAGAATCAATCTGAAGCGAGCAAAAGCTATAAAGCTAACGGGCATTGTTCGTTATTATTTTGTCTGTCTTTGTTTCACTGAAAAGGACCCGTAAGAGGGCTCGGGAAACGCGTTGTGTGTTCGTTCTTGTCTTTGCACTCGTTTGTCCACGTTTTACGCCGGGCGGTGTCGCCTGACATTTAATTTAAGATTTGTTTTAGATTTCCGAGCTGCAGGTCGTTTCACTTTGCCAACTAGATATACATTTTCAATGGAGAAGCGGAATACCAGGACCACAATTCAAACGACCAAGCAGGAACAACACACAAGGTGAAGATTCAAGGGAAGCACCACAACGCGAAACAGACATACGCGGACGCACGAACAACCCACAACAAAGGCAACCAGGACAACAAGAAGGTTACATATAGTCTCAGAAATCGCAATTGCTCGGTGACTCCCTGGGCACCTAAAAGAAACTAAACCCACAAGTCAGACGAAATGAAGACGCGTTTGTTGAGACTATGGTTGGAACCCCGGTTTCGTCAACGGTTTTCTAAGTTCGGCAGCGCAGGGCACGCCGCAGGCATCTATACAAAAAAAGGGAATCGCATGAACTTGTAAGGAGAGTGATATTTGAAGTCTCACCCTTTTATGTAACGTTATGACATTATGTACAGTATTCTCGATGTGCTCCCATGATTTGTCTTGTGTGACTCTGTGCTGTAATTTGCCTGGGCGCTACGGTTTTGTAGTAGCAGCATCACTTTGATCCCGGCCGTCCACCCCTCTTCCTCCCTTTTGCCTGAGCTGTGGGATGAATTTCTTTCCGTTGGGCCTACCTGCCCACACCCGAAGTTACCCTAATGTACGCCCAGTGCAATAGAACAGGGCTAGATCCGTTAACGTAGGACCCTTTTAGAATGGCGAAGAAGAAAGATAAAGGAACCAAGAAGCTCTCTTATCTCCGTTCTATTCCTTCTCTCTCTCTATATCTATCTGATGTGTGGGCTTGTGGGTGTGTGTGGTGTGTGTGTTGTGTGTGTGTGGTCGTGTGGTGTGTGTAGTTTGTTTCCCCCGTCGTTCTTGTCTGTGGTCAAATGTGTTCCACTAGCTCAGACAAAACTTTTTTCCTGGGCCGAGCTTTCTGAATATATTTGTAGGTTTGTGCATCTCATGGGTTCCCTTACGGATGATGCCGAATCCGGATGTTTAGGGTTTTCCACGCCTTCTAGCGCTTTGCTAACTGGCTGTAACGGCCCTTGTAAAACGGTTTTTTCTTCTTCTATGGGGAACTATCTCAGGAAAGTACTTGGCCGATCGTTGTGGAAAATTAGAGGTGAGTTTTTCAATTATGGTCATTGATGATTGTGCCGATGTTTTAGTTACCCCGTTATAGCAGTTACTAACGGCCTGTATGTAATTACTTCTCTTTTTGGCCTGTTCTGATAAAGGTTTTTATTTTTTTTTTCTTCTTCTGGGAATATCTCAAAAAGGACATGGCTTCCGAGCTTTTGAAAATTAGCATGCCATGTTCATATGGGTGATGAATAATGGTGAATGCTCGTAGTTTTACCCAGTATAGCGTTGACTAGGGCTGTAACGGCCCTTTGGTGCATTTTTGTTTTTTTCTATTTAGGAATATCGGATAAAGCCACTTGGCCGATCTTTGTGGAAAATTAGAAGGTATGCTCCCCTCATATGGCGTTAAAAGGCTTCCATGATAGCCCGACACGACTGTTTTAGTTTACTCGTTATAGCCGGTTAACTAACCGGCTCTGTGTAACGAAACCGAACGGTTTTTGTTTCTTTTTGCTTTATGGAATATCTCAAACGTTACCTTTGGCCATCGATTCGTTCTGGCACTAAATTTGTTTTTAGGTAGGTTCATTTTGTATGGGTCAACGAACACCTTTGTCCTCCCGGTTTAGTTGCTCATTATAGCCGTTGACTAACTGGTATAGTCGCTAACCCTACGCGCTTTATACCCACAACTAAACAGGTTTTGGTGTTCCTTGTTTTTTTTTTTTTTATAGAATATTAGAAAGTACTTGGCCTGATCTTCCTTTTCTGAACAAGCCCGTAGTTTTTCATTTGTTTCATTATGGGCAACGGAGGATGCCACAACGTTTTTCGCCTTTTACCTGTTGTAGCCGTTACCTACACGGCTGTAAGTGCCACCCTAAAAGTTTTTCTTTCATGGATATCTCAGAAAGAAAGTACTGGCTGATTTTCTGAAAATTTGTTCAGTGTTTGATGTTAAGTATGGCGTCATATGATGCCCGATGGTACAGTTTCGTTTTATAGCCCGTGACCAACGGCCCCCCTAATGGTTTCTATATTCCCCGTATGGAAAAATCTCCGGCCAGTTCATGGCCGACGCGCCGCATCCTTATGAAAATTTGTAAGGCTTGTCATTATGTTCACAGATGAATTGTCGAGGTTTCAGTGAATAGCCATTGTACTAACGGTGTCTCACAATCAGCCCACGACCGGATTTTTGTTCTCTTAGGAGTATTTGTTCTCCCGCATCTTAGTAAGAAATCAATGGGAGAGGTATTCGCATTACGCTTTGCGTCCGTTTGTTTGTTAGTGCCCCTTACTGTTCCTGCTCATTCATATTTACTTTTGTTCGCGTGAGCTCCCGCGATCCTCGCTTTTACACTCTGTGTGGTCGGAGTTTTTTTTTTTTTACCCCCCTCTATGTATCTGGCCCTGCTCAAGAACTCCTTCCACGGAAACGCATTATTTTTGAGCGATGCATGCTTCGTCGAACCCCTGTTAAGTAAGATGTAGCCTCCCGGACTATTTCTTGCTGTCATACGGTTTGACGCTCGTGCGCGTCGTTTCCGCCTGCGTCAGTAATAAAGCGTGCTTCCCGCCCCGAGTCCGGGCCACCATTTACAAACAAACCACATCCACCCCCCTATATCTCCACGAACACACACACACACCACCCCACCCCCACCATGCAACACACACCACCTCACACTACAATCTATTCGTCTAACGCCTACGTCACGCACGTCTTTCTTTACGCGTGTAAGAGCTTATAGTCCACGGCTATGTCCTCACCCACCATCCCCCCCCACACTTATTATCTTATCACTTCACTATCTTCAACCCACACAAACCCCACCCAACACACTCCACCCCCTGTCCACCATCAACTGCTTTGGTTGTATGGGACTTCATCTTGAGTTGTTTTCATATCACCCGAAGGAAACACCCTTGCCTTTCGCCAATGCACACGCACTTTTTGTATGTTTCTACCGAGAGATGAGAGAGACGTTGAGAGAGAGGGGGGGGGGAGCAGGAAGAAGGAAGACCGACGGAAGAAGGCAGACAGAGAGGGACGACGGAGAAGACGAGGACGGAGAACAGAGGAGAGAAAGAGGAGAGAGAGAGGAGAGAGGGATGGTCGGTGGGGGGGAGCGGGCCGAGGGCTATTGACCGGCCTCTGCCGGCTGTGGAGACGCCACGACACCCGCAGAGACCCCGATGAGAGAGGAGGAGCGATTGAGGAGGAGGAGAAGATGGAGAGAGGAGAGGAGAAAGGCAGCAGACAGAAGCGCGGGAGGAAGGAAATTTGGTGGGGTCGTGGTTTGGTTGTCGATGGGCGGGGGGGGGGGGGGGGGGGGGGGGGGGGGGGGGGGGAGGGGGTCGGGGGGGGGGGGGGGGGGGGCGGGGGGGGAGGGGGGGGAGGGGGGAGGGGGAGGGGGGTTGGTGGGTGACGGTGGGGGCGGCCGCGGCCGAAGTTAGCAGCGCCGGGTTCGTGTCAGGCGGCCAGGGGGGTGGTCTTGGGGGTCCCATGACAAAACCTGGCCGCCGCCGGTGGTGTGTGTGGTGGTCGGTCGTGGTGGCCTCGTGCGATGGTGTGCGCGGAGTCGTGCGGGCCCGTGTTGTTGGGGAATGGGGACGTGTGTGCGAGTGGTGGACTGTTGGGTGTGGGTGGGTGCGGCTCTTTTTGACATTCCCTTTGGTGGGGGTCTGTGGTGCGTGTGCAGTGGTGGGCGGCGTGCGTGTTGTGTGGGGGGAGAGAACGACCATCTGGGTGTGTGGGTGGTTGGGGGGGTGGCGTGGTGGGTGGGTGTGTGCCCTCTCCTTCTGTGCTGTGTGCACTGCCGGAGAGAAGCGAGGACGCGCGAGAGAGAGCGCGTGGTCCGGGTTGACGGTTGGCCCCGCAGGGCGAAGGTTCACTTCGCGCCCCACCCCTCACGGACGGGCCCAACCCCGACACAGCGTGCCTTCCGGCTCCGGATGGCCGCCCCGAGCGCGCGTTGCACGCCCCACCCCAACACACCCCCCGCCCCCAGCGCACCCCCACAACAGACCCGCCCAACCCGCCGCACCCAACTTATCGAAACCCCCTCGTTTTACTTCGTTTGTCCAGATTCAACCAGTATCAACCCTACCGCAAAGCGCTTGAGAACTATAGAGCACGGATCTCGAGATGCGCAGGCAGTATTCACCTGGTAAAGGGATTACACGGCTTATGACCCACCCACAGCTCCAACTATGCTACTTAAACCGCAAGCAGCGAACGGACCTTCAAAACGTATAACGCCCAACAAATCCAAAGATCAAACCCCCCACCAACACCAACATACACCCAACAAAACACCCCACACAATCCACACCCCACACACACACAACACACACATACATAGATATTATCTTATGCGAAATCACTTCTTTCAGTCTATCTGTCTTTCAGACTATCTTCCCTGTCTATTTTTCCTTCTTTCTATCTAACTATCCATCTATCTATATCCATCTGTCTACCTACCTATGTCTGTCTGTCTGTGTCTCCCAATCTATCTACCTATCTATGTCTGTCTGTCTGTGTCTCCCAATCGTTCTATTTACATAAACATAAACATGCGCGCGCGCGCGCGCGCGCGCACACACACACACACACACACACACACACACACACACACACACACACACACAAGTTTGATCACACATTTTATATATATATGTGTGTGTGTGTGTGTGTGTGTGTGTGTGTGTGTGTGTGTGTGTGTGTGTGTGTGTGTGTGCGCATGTGTGTGTGAAGTATGCACGCATCCCCCCCCCCCTTCTCTCTCTCTCTCTCCCCTCCTGCCTACGTACCTACCCCTTTCTATTCCACAACCCTCTCTGTTGTATCTTAATAAAGTCTTTCCCACTCCTCCCCTGCCATCCCCATTCTCTCTCCATCATCATGCCCCTCCGCCCCTCCCCCCCCCCCCCCCCCCCCCCCTCCGTATTCCCCTCCCTCTCCGCTGTCCCCTTCCTTTTCACCTTTCGAGTCCCCGTCCTTCTTCCTGTCATTTGGTTTCATGGGAGGAGGAACTGACCATCAATGCTGATAATGACTGTCTCTAGTGATGCCAGGAAAGTGAGCTTTTTACACAAAACGGCGGGAAATGGTGGACTCGATCTTCTTGTAACTATAGCAACGTGAAACTTGTTGTTTTCGTGTGTTTGTCCTTTTGGCGAAATCTGTTGACTTTGTAAGTGGGGAGAGAAAAAAAAAAACAGCTTCAGCCAGAGAAACTTGGTCTTTTGAGCTTTATAGCCAGAAATCTCTCTCTCTCCCCCCCCCCCCCTCCCCTCCTTTCTAAAGTTTTCTTTTTTTTTTCTTTTCATTTGCTAGTCACTAGACATTGCAAGTCATTTTACAATAGCAAAAACTACAGCTGAACATTCGTATCCACAAAAGATGTACTACGGTTTGTCTGCCACAAAATCCCATCAGCATGGTGCTTGACAGTCTGCGGAAGTGCTACAGTTCTTTCTCTTTCGATTCTTGGCACAGGAACTGTTTTGTCAAGGCATCCGATCTTGATGTAGTTTGTAGTTTCTACAGAATGTCCATCACAGTTAAAACTTTTTATTTTTCACTCGCTGGAAAAGTTACTACAATCGTCCTTAAAAAAGACGAGAATCAGGCCTTAATTCTTTGTAGTTGTTATTGTTGTTATTGTTGTGTTGTTGTTGTGTTGTTGTTGTTGTTGCGACCGACCACTTCCTACCTTTCTCCCCCCACCCACACTCTTTCCTAGAACACTTTGACACGGAAGCGGAAGTCTGTCGTAAGGCTGATGTCGGTTTTTAATTTTGTTTGTTTGTTTGTTGTGTTTTTTCAATAGTCCATCAAGTCGGTTTTTAATTTTGTTTGTTTGTTTGTTTTTAATAATCCGTCACTATCTGATCATTAACTGTTTCAATTCTCCTCACCTCAACCGGCAGCAGTGGTACTGCAGTTAGAGTCTCAGACCCCGGGCTGGGAAATCGTGACTTCGAGTCCCTTCAGAGGCATCTCTTTGTGGGGTTTTTCGGGCCCGGTCGATCCCTACCCCTGTTTAACCCCAATGCCCCTCACACCTCCTTTTCTTGTTTCTGTAACGCAGATGTTTTCAGTTGGTAGGTAAATTCGCTAATTCATGTGTCTAGCACCTATCTATCTCTGTTTTGTGTTGAGGTCATGGGGGCGATGTTGTTTTGTATGCTCTGAGTGCTTGCCCGTTGTTGGGCAGA
>JADBJO010000961.1:480000-490000 GCA_016801955.1 Conus betulinus | reverse complement strand
AAAGAAAACACAGCCGTAAGTGTACTGTGTTTGCGCGATGTCAACATCACCCCGTCGCCTTCTCGTTTCTTTTGCCTCTCGCCTTACGGCAAGCATACCTTTCACCCCGCCTACCAGCCGCCTTTGCGCCGTGGTCCACCTTACAGATTGACAGCTAGGGAGGGAGAGGGAGTGTCGTGGGTTCGAACCCTGTGAGAGGCGTGTCCCTTTAGGGACTGGTCGGACCCTGCACGGCATTTACCCAGGGTGGAGTTCAAGGTGATGTGAGGTGAAACAAGTAGATTCGAACCATCTTGGGCACGTGAAAGCCTCAGACAGTTGGACTATCAGGTTTACATTTCAGAGGTTCATGAGTTCGAAATCCAGATGCCAAACAGATCTATCTATCTATTTATCTATCTATCAATTATCTATCTGTCTATCTATCTTTCTATCTATCTATATGTGTGTGTGTATGATACTGGCCAAAATATTGGGAATAATTTCAGATGCCAAAGAATCACACACACACACACACACACACACACACACACACACACACACACACACACACACACACACACTCACACACACACACATTATAAATGTTGTTTTTATCTTCGTTTTATGTGCGTTTACACACACACACACACACACACACACACACACACACCCACACACACACACACACACACACACATATATATATATATAGATAGATAGATAGATAGATAGAGATAGATAGATAGATATATAGAATGAGAGATATATATATATATATATATAGAGAGACAGAGAGAGAGAGAGAGAGAGAGAGAGAGAGAGAGAGACTGGGGGGTGGGGTAGGGATGGAATGGTGAGAGGGAGATGTTAGACGGCTGGGTTCATGTAGACTGCTGTTGGCGAGAGTGACGAGAAGATGTATGGGAGGGGGGCTTTGTTCACACATTTGTCCGTTGCAAAAGGCGCTTAGATCCGATCCACCCCGTGCACCTGGTAAAGTGTTCGCGCCCTGTAAAATTCCTATGCCCTGCGTCATGGCTCTCTTTCTTGTCGTCTTTTGTTCCCCCACTGAAGAACGGGACGAACAAACAAACAAACAAACAAACAAATCAAAGGAAAAAAGAAAAAAAAAGATAAAAGGAAAAGAAAACACGGAATAAAGGGAGAAAAGGGAAGACAGAGAAAGAAAGAAAGAAAGAAAGAAAGAAAGAACTGACAAGGATTTTCGCTCCTGCTGCTCTGTTAACTTCGAAAGCTTTCATTGTGAACGATACCCACCCACATACGGGTCAGGGGGATGGCACCGGAGGAGAGGGTGTGGGGGAAAGGGGTGCATTTCTGGGTCCCTTCACACACCCCTTTATCCGTTCAGACTTCATTGAATTGAAAAGCGTTGAAAGCGTATTAAAGTGTGCATCCTTATCATTTCAAGACTGGCCAGTAAGTACAACGACCATGCATAAGCCAATGTACACAACTTTGCTCTCCTCACACGCTGATACTTTTTTCCATTTTCCATATATGATTCCCCAGTCAGGGTCCTGCCGAGCCCTATCTTCAGTTTCTTATTGTTTCTTTCTTTCTTCTTTTGCTGCTTCCTTCATTTCTGTCTTTTTCGGTATCCTCGCCTGCATTTCATTATAATTCTCTCTCTCTCTCTCTCTCTCTCTCTCTCTCTCTCTCTCATTCATTGCATCTGCCCCCTCATTCTCCGCCACCCCCTGTCTCTCTCGACTACCCCCCGTTTTTCTCTCCCCCCCCCCCCCTCCTCTCCCCTCCCCTCCTCTCTCTCTCTCTCTCTCCTTTTCTTTCTTTTACGTGTTCTTTTTTTTCTCTGCGTTATCTTCGCTAGCACGACGAAAGCCTGTGTAGCTTTGACAAAACAATCACTGGTCCGTTTCTACGAGTATCGTTTTCTTTGCAACCTGTCCTTTGTTTGTTTCTGTTTTTGTTTTGTTTTGTTGTGTTGTCCTTTATTTTCCATCCTGCCTCACCTCTGAAGGGTACATCGATTACCACCCCTCCTCTCGTACCATTCCACCTCCACCCACCTTTCCCTTCCTCATAACATCCAGGTTCTATTATTGTTATGACCCCAAGCCTTCAGTTGTATTTTTTATTTGGAAAAAAAAGAAAAGCCAGTCATAGCTGAACTATGTTTGCACGATGTCAGCATCGCCCGTCGCCATTTCGTTTCTTTTGCCTCTCGTCATACGGTAGCTACACCTTTCATCCCGCCAACCAGCCGCCTTTGACCCGTGGTTCGCCTCACGGATTGACAGCTGGGGAAGGAGGGGGAGTGTCGCAAGTTCGAAGCCTGTGAGTGGCGTGTCCCTTTAGGGGTGGTCGGACCCTGCTCAACGTCTACCCAAGGTTGATGTAAGGTCAGACAAACCGATTCGAACCTTTCCTGAGCACGTGAATACCTAGGGTCGGCTGCAATATCGGGTTTACATTCCAGAGGTTTGCAAGTTCGAATTCCAGATGCCAAACAATTATATATATCTATCTATCTATCTATATCTATATATATATATATATATATATATATATATGGTTTAGGCATAGGCATCCTTCAGTCTTGGAAGACTATGGAGTATATATATATATATATACGTATATATATATATATATACATACATATACATACATATATATATATATATATCATATATGTATATATATATGGAGAGAGATATATAGAGAGAGAGAGAGAGAGAGAGAGAGAGAGAGAGAGAGAGAACAGCAGTCTGTTCATGTCTCAGACTTGTGTTTGTAAACAAATTTTCGCTGTTAAAAGCTTCATCAGGCCCAGGTACAACGATAAAAGCCTCACATCAAGTAAAAATAGGTCAGCAACTGTTGCATGCAAGGCAAAATACACACACACATAGATTTACACACACACACACACACACACACACACACACACACACACACACACACAAACACACACATCCCTTCCCCTCCCACCCTCTTACCCCTTCCACCCTCTTACCACTTTCACCCTCTCACTTCTTTCTCACTTTCCTCTCAGCTACCCCTCTCACTTTCCTTCCAGCACTTCCCTCTCACTGCAGCTACTCTCTCTACTCTCCTCACACACACACACACACACACACACACACACACACACACACACGCGCGCGCACATACGCGCGCGCGCGCGCGCGCACGCACACACACACACACACACACACACTCTCTCTCTCTCTCTCTCTCTCTCTCACATGATCCTCTGCAGTTACATACACACACTCACACACACATACGCACACACACACATTCTCACATGATCATCTGCAGTAACACACACACATGCACACACACGTTCCAAACAGTCAAGTTGAGGCATGTTGTTTGTAACGGAGCCGACCTCGAAGGCTCTATCAGGGCAGGCTGTTGGTCAAGGTCAAGAAACGGTCTTCATGTCGATCTGATCCTGGTTCGTGTTCAGGTGAAGTTTTAAGCAAGGTTCGGTCCATTGGAAGGAAAATGGCAGGGCGTCAGGGTATGAGGGGAGAAGAGTGGGGCATGTAAGAGAAAGGATGTGGAGAGGGGGGGGGGGGGGGGGGGGGGGGGCTGAGTACCAACGGGTAAGAGAAAGCTGATATTCAAATACTTATAAGGAAGTTTTAAAAAGTTGATGATCACCCCCAGCTATCCAGCCCCACCCTCATCGTCATCCCTATCCCACTGAGTCTCGTTCCGCCCACCCACCCCCCCCCTATCTACCTCCAGACCCATACCAATTCAGCGAGACTGATCACCCTGACAGTCCACTCTCCTCCGCATTCAACTCAACCCCTCTCCTCCCCCCCCCCCCCCCCCCCTCCCTTCCCCTTCTGCCATACACACACCTCCCTGACTGTTTATTACATGTCAAAGCTATTGATATGATGATGATAGGTTTAGCCTTCATGTTGACGAAGAAGACAAAGATTATTGAAAAAAGAAGAAGGGAAGGGGAGAGGAGGAGGAGGAGGAGGAAGGGGGAGAAGAAGAAGAAGAGAAAAAGAAGAAGAAGAAGCACACACTTTAAGGGAGGGGGAGTGGTACGCTGAATGAGAGGGCATCTGATGAGAAAAAAGGAAGTAACAAAGCACTCCTCTGAGAACAACCCCCCCCCCCCCAATCAACTCCCCACCTTCCCACCCACACACACCACACCCTTACCTATCCCACCCCCTCTTTCCCACGTGAACGTAAAGCTCGCAGGGAAAGCAAGTGTCGCCCGTTGCGTCCTAACCTGTGATAAAAGAACGCCACACAAAGTATCCTTTTCCCCCGACACTTCCCCGTTTTCCTCCGTAGCTCTGCACGTAAAGCCCAGCTCTAGTTACCCAATGAAATCCCGCAGCATGGTGCGAACACTGGGCAGAAGTGGCAGCACCTGAAAAATGGCATTCTCTGCCCGTTAAGCGCCGAAAGTTCATCATGCACCCATAAACTTGGGTCACAATACCGTGAAGACTTACGTTTTCTTTTTTTTTTTCAAAGAAAAAAAAACTAATAGTGGAGACAGTTTTTTCTTGAGAGGTACTGGATCGTATACGTTGAGCATTGAAGGAGGATCTGGGGAGCAGTGAAAGGGGCTTCATGGCGAAGAGCGTCTCTGGAGAAGGCGAGGTTTTGTGAGTGTTTATCGGCGTTTCATATATGTCCTTTTCACCGACATTCATGATTGTAAGGACTGGGGAAGGCTTCATTAAACTCTTGCGAGCGCTCACTTCGCTCTTCACAGCTGGTAATCGTCTGTTTTTCTTTTTTGCGATTTAGCCAGAGAATAAGAGAAGACGCACACCCTTCTAGCACTGCTCCTCCACCCCGTCCCCTCTTCCTCCCTCCCCTGCTTCCCTTCCATCCATTCTAACCCTTTACCTGTCATGTCCTGTACCGTCCCCACTCCCTACCTCGAAGGAAATCAAAGAAAACAAACAAACAAAAAAGGGATTGAACTGACTGCACATTCACCTTTCCACAACCATTATTCACTCTTCCGTCTTGTGCTGTTGTTGTTTTTTTTTTTTTTTTTCAAGTTTGTTGAAAGGAAGTTGACAAAATACTACAATTCACACTTAATCCCCCCCCCCCCCCCCACACACACACATATACACACACATTCTCACATGATCCTCTGAAGTAACATACACACACGAACACACACACACATCCAAACTGTCAAGTCGTGGCATGTTGTTTGTAATGGAGCCGACCTCGAAGGCTCTATCAGGGCAGGATGTCGGTCAAGGTCAAGAAACGGTCTTCATGTCGAGCTGACCCTGGTTCGTGTTCAGGTGAAGTTTAAAGCAAGGTTCAGTCCATTAGAAGGAAAATGGCAGGGCGTTAGGGTGTGAGGGGAGAAGAGTGGGGCATGTAATGGAAAGGATGTGGAGGGGGGAGGGGGTACCAATGGGTAAGAGAAAGCTGATATTCAAATAGTCATAAGTACGTTTGAAAAAATGGATGATCGCCCCTAGCCACCCATCCCCATCCTCATCGTCATCCCTAACCCATCGAGTCTTGTTTCACCCCCCTTCCCCCTCCCCCACCCTTTCACCTATCTGCCTCCAGACCGATGTTCGTTCAGTGAGACTGGTCACCCTGACAGCCACTTTCCCCACATTCAGCTCAGCCCCTCCCCTCCCACTAATTCCCCGCAACCCCACCATATACACACCTCACAGACTGTTTTATTACATGTCAAAACTATCGATAGTATGATGATAGGCATTGCCTTAAAGTCGAAGAATAAGATGAAGATTATTGAAAAAGAAGAAGTAACAGTAGTTCAAGGAGGAGGAGAAGGGGGGAGGAAGAGGAGAAGGAAGGGGGAGGAGGAGGGGGAAAAGAGAAGAAGAAAGAAGAATTTCAAGGGGAGTAAGAGCGGAAGGCTGAACGAGAGGGGGACCTGAAGAGGAAAAAAAAGGGGTAACAAAGCACCCCTCCGAGAACAAACCCCCCAATCAACTCCCCACCCTACCTACCCCACCCACACATCTATATACTCCTACCTGTCCCACGCCTCTTTCCCACGTGAACGCAAAGCTCGCAGGGAAAGCAAGTGTCGCCCATTGCGTCCTAACCTGTGATAAAAGAACGCCACACAAAGTATCCTTTTCCCCCGACACTTCCCCGTTTCCCTCCGTAGCTCAGCACGTAAAGCCCAGCTCTTGTTACCCAATGAAATCCCGCAGCATGGTGTGAAAGCCTGGCAGAAGTGGCAGCACCTGAAAAATGACATTCTCTGCCCGTTAAGCGCCGAAAGTTCATCATGCACCCGTAAACTTGGGTCACAATACCGTGAAGACTTACGTTTTTTTTTTTTTTTCAAAGGAAAGAAAAAAAAATAATAGTGGAGACAGTTTTTTTCTTGAGAGGTACTGAATCGTGTAAGCTGAGCATTGAAGGAGGATTTGGGGAGCAGTGAAAGGGGTTTCATGGCGAAGAGCGTCTCTGGAGAAGGCGAGGTTTGTGAGCGTTTATCGGTGTTTCATAACATGTCCTTTTCACCGACATTCATGATTGTAAGGACTGGGGTAAGCTTCATTAAACTCTCACGAGCGCTCGCTTCGCTTTTCAGAGCTGGTGATCGTCTGTTTTTCTTTTTGCGATTCAGGCAGAGAAGAAGAGCGGACGCACACCCTTCTAGCACTGCTCCTCCACCTGTCCCCTCTTCACCCCTCCCCTGCTTCCCCTCCATCCATTCTAACCCTTTACCTGTCCCGGCCTGTCCCGTCCCCACTCTCTACTTCAAAGAAATGCAAAAAAAAACAAACAAATAAAAGAGGAGATTAAACTGACTGCATATTCACCCTTTCCACAACTATTATTCGCTTTTCCGTTCTTGTGTTTTCTTTCTTTTTTCGTTTTTTTTTTCCTTTTTAAAATTTAGTATTACCGTCAGTTTGTTAAAAGGTAGTTGACAAAATACTACAAATCACACACACACACACACACACACACACACACACACACACACACACACACACACAACACACACACACACACACACACACACACACACACACACACACACACACACACACACATGTATGCATATGCAAACATACCAGCTGCTGTGGTGCTGAAGACTGGGAGGTCGGGAAATTCGGGTCCCATCAAACACCTTGTGCGAGTTTTCGACCCAAGTCGGTTTGTATTGAGGGCGTGCTACTGGCACAGATTGGAATATTGGAACCACACAGACAAGTTCTCCCCAGTGGATGTATCCTGAAATTCTGTTGAACATCCTGACCGACACTACGGATGTCTGTATCTCTCAGGCCTGGTTGATGCCAGGTTATGTCTTGAAGAGGAAGTGTACAGGACAGCCCTCTTATATAATCCAGCATCGTCATCTTTATTGATAATCGTTTTTTAAAAAAAAACCTCAAATTCTGTGACCTGTCAGACGTTACTCACGTGCTGGTTTCAGTTGCTCATGGAGACTGTCATTGGTGGAATGTGGCGGCGCCCTTTAGAGGGGCGAATACTCGCCTTGATTCCGGAATTTGATAAGCACTGTCGGGGAAGGAGGGGAAATGGGAGAGGGGAGGAGGGAGGGAGTTGGGTGGATAGTGTCCTGCGAATGTTGGATCACAGCAGGCAGCAGTGCAGTGTCTCATTTGGTGGGTTGCCTACAGCAGGCTGTGACTGGGCAGCAGTGCAGTGTCTCATTTGGTGGGTTGTCTGATGTCCGTCTGATATTGATCACTCTCTGTGGAAAGCTAGCGGATTAATGTAGGAGGGGGGGGAGGGGGGGGGGGGTTGGGAGTTGGGGTGGGGGTTGAATAATACAGATTTCTGACCGCTTTTGTTTAGGTACACGCGAGTGTCTTACTTAGTCGGAGATCCAAACGCTGCAGCTGAAATTTTTACATTAAACTTTTTCTTTGTCGTTGCCGCTCTTCTTTCTTTCTTTTTTTTTTTTGGTCTTTGACCTTTTGTCTGACTTGAAGGCGTAGTCGCTTTATCCACTTGCTACACTTCTCCTCTGTGAGCAAGAAGCAAACTGCTTTCTCACAGTTTGTATGCAATATGAACAGACGTCAAATCCAAACGTACATCTGTCTGTCTCGCCGTGTACACCCCCCCCCCCCCCCCCCCTTCTCCCCTCCCCTCCCTCTCCCCCTGCCTCCATTCTGTTTATCAGTCCTCTTCGTCGATCACGTTTTGTTCCCGTCGCCCCTTCCCTGTCGCTGGTTTAATCCCTACCCCCACCTCCACCCCTAACCCCCCAACCGCGGCCCTGTTGTGAAGAAAGTAAGAACACAACAGCATAACAGACAGGGACAACAACCTAGCACACAGCACAGGTATTGTTTGCCACGGGGGCAAGGCGAAGACAAGGTTCAAAACAGACAGGTCGGACCCCCAGCTCAAAGGCTGCATTCATCATCATGGTTTTTCTCCTCTGGGAGGGGCTGAAAGCGGTAATGAAGGGGTAGGCGATGCCAGGGAGAAAGGGAAAGAAGAGAGAGTGAAAGACTGTTCGTCGTCTCCTTGGCGCCATGCCAAAAAGTATGAATGTCGGTGCACTTTCCACCTGTGTGTTCGTTGTCGCTTCTGTATGACTAGTCTCTTGACTGGCACCCGCCAGTCAGACAATCAAAGTCCCACCCCTCCTCCCCTGTCTTTAGCATTGACAGTGACAATACAGTTCCAGGGGCGGATTGGAAGGAGTCTAGGGATTCCGGACCCCCCCCCCCCCTCCCCCCCCCCCCCCCCCCCCCCCTTTTTTTTTTTTTTCTTTCGCAAAAACAAGGAAGGATTTACAAATGGGTAGACTACAGGTGTTTGTCAGCTACCAGGGCAGGCTTCAGTGCATCTCACTGACTAAGAGGGAGCCCCCCCCCCCCCCCCCCCCCCAGCCACCATCCCCTTCCCACAAATTCACAAAACCTGCATTCCCGCCATTCTCCTACATTTACAACAACAACAACAACAACAACAAAATTCGGCGCCTAGCCCCACCTCCCTCCTCTCCCTCCCCATCCGCTTTTACGAATCTGCACCTTGCCTCCCTCCTCACCCTGCTTTTTACTTAACCTGCCGCCAGGTTGCTTACTTCAGTTTGGAACCCTCCCCCCCATTAGTTCTTGATCCGCCCCTGAGTTCACTTTGTTCACCAGGTCTATTGCTTGAGGTTGTTGTCGTGTGAGTGCATTGGCTTTTTTCGATGATCCACGATAGGCGCAGTCAGTCCCGCGTCGGGTTTACAACGTGAGGATGTACCAGCCTCGCTAGAACTGCAGAGAGTCGATCTGGTTTAGTGGTGGGTTTTTGATGACTCGGCTGATTTGCCGCTGTTGAAACACAGCATTTTCAGTCTCCGTTCACTGAGCCACCCGAAACGGCCGTTGAATGAAGAACTGCATTTTGCTCTTGATTTTTCAATATTTGATCTGAACACTCATGCCAGGAAGGCTGTGATACAATGTAAACTGTGACAATGCAGCAATCCCCATAAAAATTAGATTACAATGCAGCAATCTCTATGAAAAAATTAGATTACAATGCAGCAATCTCTATGAAAAATTAGATTACAATGCAGCAATCTCCATGAAAAAATTAGATAACAATGCAGCAATCTCCATGAAAAATTAGATAACAATGCTGCAATCCCATGAAAAAATTAATAACAATGCCGCAATCTCCATGAAAAATTAGAAAACAATGCAGCAATCTCCATGAAAAATTAGATAACAATGCAGCAATCTCCATGAAAAATTAGATAACAATGCTGCAATCTCCATGAAAAAGTTATAACAATGCCGCAATCTCCATGAAAAATTAGAAAACATGCAGCAATCTCCATGAAAAAAAAAATGAATAACAATGCAGCGATCTCCATGAAAAATTAGATAACAATACAGCAATCTCCATGAAAATTATATAACAATACAGCAATCTCCATGAAAAATTAGACAACAATACAGCAATCTCCATGAAAATTATATAACAATGCAGCAATCTCCATGAAAAATTAGATAACAATACAGCAATCTCCATGAAA
>JADBJO010000961.1:457500-465000 GCA_016801955.1 Conus betulinus | reverse complement strand
GGCAAAATATGATCTAAAGTTGTCGACACTGAAAACATTCATCAGAAAATAGGCAAAACGCTGTGCAAGTCAGAGCTGCCCACACCTGCAAAGGCCCGTCAGAAAGATCGGGCAAACTACAACCCATAGCTGTCCATCCCTCACAAGAGGTATGTCAACAACTGTTGGGACAAAACGCTATCCAAAATTGGCACCCCGCAGAGAGAGTGTTTAACAGTGTGTGTGTGTGTGTGGGGAGGGGGGGGGGGGGGGCGCGGGGGGGGGGGGGGGGGGGGGGGAGCGATCCAATATTATCAAAACCTCATCGGAATGTTAAAAAAAAAAAAAACTGAAAAAGAAAACAGTCCCGAAGTGTCAAAAACCTCAACAAATTCTGTCAGAAAGATTGGACACAACTACAGAGGACACTTTTTTTTTTTTCAAAACCTCAACAGCTCTGTCTAACAAAAATTGAAGGACATAGGGGCCACTGAATGCCATCTGATCTGTATAGAATGGAGGAGGGACTGGAATGGTAAGGGTCGAGGGTGGGTAGTCTATTCAGCCAAAATGTGCACCGTTTCAGAGGACGTCTATGAAGAAAATACTTCCACACATCTGACACTGCGGATCAACAGTTGAGCCAAGCCTCAATCCCCTTCTGCTCTCTCTCTCTCTCTCTCTCTCTCTCTCTCTCTCTCTCTCTCTCTCTTTGTCACCCGCCAATATTATATATTGGACATCCCACATTTATTCAGTCTTATCCACAGTGCTGATTGATCATTTATTCTTCTTCATTCTTTCAGTGTGTGTGTGTGTGGATGTGTGTGTCATTAGTCGGGCGGCAGTGTTCCGTTGAGAACATCATCATAATCATTTTTCGGCGAGGGGAAGGGGGAGGGCGGGCGGACGATCAATGGGGTGGGGGGGTGAGGGGGCGTCCGCGAATTAATTGCTTCATTTCATTTAGGAAGAGAGCAACGTGGAGCCGCGGAATCGATGGATGAGAGATGCTTAGGATTAAAGCCTGGAGACAGATGTTTGACCTGCAGACTGCGGAGCTCGCTCTCTCTCTCTCTCTCTCTCTCTCTCTCTCTCTCTCTCTCTCTCTCTCTCTGCGTGCGTGCGTGCGTGTGTGTGTGTGTGTGTGTGTGTGTGTGTGTGTGTGTGTGTGTGTGTGTGTGTGTGTGTGTGTGTGTGTGTGTGTCCTGTCTGTGTCTCTGTGTGTGTGTCTGTGTGTATGTGAGTGCCTGTCTCTCTGTCTCTGTCTGTCTCTCTGTCTGTCTCTCTGTCTGCTCTCTCTCTCTCTCTCTCTCTCTGTCTCTGTGTGTGTGTTGTCTGTCTCTCATCACTGTCTCTCTTCTCTGTCTTTCTCTCTCAGTCTCTCTGTCTCTTTCTCTGTGTCTCTGTCAGAGTGTCTGTTTCTCTCTCTCTCTCTCTCACACACACACACACACACACACACACACACACACACACACAAACACACACACACACACACACACACACACACAGAGAGAGAGAGAGAGAGAGAGAGAGAGAGAGAGCGAGCTGAAGTGGATGTCAGCCTGTGCACAGCCAGTGGGACCGCCTGTCGTCGCAGGTGTTGTGGTTTTATCAGAGGCAGAGATCGCTGTGAAGTACCATGCCATCAGAAGCACCGCAATTCAGACTGTGATGTGGACTTGTGTTTTTTTTTCGTGACAGTTAGGGCCAGACACGTTCATTCAAAACACCCAAATTGGAGCGGACATGGAACACCGAGACTGCCAGTGTCACGTGTGGTTTTCCCCCTCTCTTTTTATGTCCTGGGGGAGTTTGCACTTACTACAGCGCGGCGACGTCCAGTTGAACCCAGGACCCGTCTTTTTTCACGTTGAAGGCTCTGCTTGGATCTGAGTCCTCGAGCGCCCCACGTGTGAATGGTCTCACGTCTTCATCAGATGCTCCATCTCGGAAACAGAGACCAGAATTCTAGCGAGGTGATGACGATGCTCAATCAGTTGAACGTAAAAGTTGATGAGGCGAGGGACGATATCAGATACCTCAAAGACGGTTCTGATACGCTGCACGGGGATTTGAACCCTAAAGAAGCGCATACCAACTTCAAGAACAAAAAGGTAGCGTTGAAGGAGAGTAACGTTCACCCGGAAAAGAGGACCCGAAAAGATGGAGGAGAAGAGATGATGAACTGGAATGCAGGTCAAGGCGGAACAACGTCATCATCCATGGGCTCCAGAAACCAGAAGATCTTGAGTATGCTTCGAGAACTCTTCAGGGGAGCCAGAATAGCTCTGTTAGTGGAGCGCCGGACTCGTAATCTTGGCGATCCTGGAGTTGCGGGTTCGAATCTCCTCCAGGCCGTTTCAGTACAGGGGGATTTTTCCCTCGGAGTTAACATTGTTTCTGACTCCATTTCCCATACAGTCTTTCGAATGAGACTACAAACATAGGTTCCGTGTGTGAACGCACACATAACATCTTACACTCACGTAAAATCTCATCACCAACTTTCGGAAAAGAGAAGGCCAGTTTGGCTTTGGGTATGGATGACACGTTACACATAGCATGCACCCTGCGTGCGAAATAGCAAGAATGAAAGAAGTAAGGAACTTGAGTGAACGATATTGACTGGATTTACACGGAAAACGACTGAATGATGCGCCGGCAGGCTGCTGTTCAGTCGGCACTACCCAGGTAGGCAGCCCGTACCGTACACGAGAGTATTGTCAGAGCCTAAAATCTTTAGCAAGGCGCTCTATAAATGCTGTGTTATTATTAAATCATTATTATTATTACTATTACTGACAAGCTGGAGATGTCCAAGGACGTCCCTGTCAGTCCACTGCATCTCTGAACCAGGCCTAACTTGCCTGTCATCGGGCGCTGCGCCGTCTTCAAGGACAAGAGACAGATATGCTCTGAGCGAGAGGGAAACTGAAGGCACTGCGATGGTCACAGGGGAAGATTTTTTTTTCTCTTAGTGTTAGGGACACTGGACGAAAGTTTGTGAAACAAGTCAGAGCAGGCAATAAAAAAAAGGCGTCCAAGGTGTTCGATCACCTTGTCATGGATGGCGTCATTGTCTTCGTAGACTAAGAGACAAACTTAAAGAAGTAGGTCTGGGGGCGGCCCCTTCTTTTGAAGGCGCCTTTACCTTTTGCCTTATAAAAAAATTTCTTTCTCTTTTTAAGTTTAAGATTTTTTTTTTTAAACTGAACCAGTTTGTGAACAGTTGTATTGCTTGATGACTTGTCTGCACAGTGTCCGGGCGTCCAGTGTCCGGTATGATGTCAGTAAGCCTGTGAGAGACTGTGTGAAACAGGCATGGGCCATGCTAAGACTGTGTGAGTGAACAGCATGGACCATGCTAAGACTGTATGAGTGAACAGGTCATGGGCCATGCTAAGACTGTGTGAGTGAACAGCATGGGCCATGCTAAGACTGTGTGAGTGAACAGGTCATGGGCCATGCTAAGACTGTGTGAATGAACAGGTCATGGGCCATGCGAAGACTGTGTGTGAGGTGAACAGCATGGTGCCATGCGAAGTGAGTGAACTGGGCCATGCTAAGACTGTGTGAGTGAACAGGTCATGGGCCATGCGAAGACTGTGAGTGAAACAGGTCATGGGCCATGCGAAGACTGTGTGAGTGAAACAGCATGGGCCATGCTAAGACTGTGTGAGTGAACAGCATGGGCCATGCTAAGACTGTGTGAGTGAACAGCAATGGGCCATGCTAAGACTGTGTGAGTGTTCATGGGCCATGCTAAGACTGTGTGAGTGAAGCATGGGCCATGCTAAGACTGTGTGAGTGAACAGCATGGGCCATGCTAAGACTGTGTGAGTGAACAGCATGGGCCATGCTAAGACTGTGTGAGTGAACAGGTCATGGGCCATGCTAAGAGACTGTGTGAGAGTGAACAGCATGGGCCATGCTAAGACTGTGTGAGTGAACGCCTGGGCCATGCTAAGACTGTGTGAGTGAAAAGCATGGGCCATGCTAAGACTGTTTGAGTGAACAGCATTGCTAACTGTGTGAAGAACAGGTCATGGGCCATGCTAAAAAAAACAGGTCATGGGCCATGCTAAGACTGTGTGAGTGAACAGGTCATGGGCCATGCTAAGACTGTGTGAAACAGTCATGGCCATGCTAAGACTGTGTGTGAGTGAACAGCATGGGTCCATGCTAAGACTGTGTGAGTGAACAGCATGGGTCATGCTAAGACTGTGTGAGTGAACAGCCGGGGCCATGCTAAGCTACTGTGTGAGTGAAGAGGCCATGGGCCATGCTAAGACTGTGTGAGTGAACAGGTCATGGGCCATGCTCTGTGAAAAGAAAGTTCACGGTAGCACTTTGCAAGAGATGAAATTAATTCCCAGTGTGCTGCACGTGTAAGTTTACATGCCAGGGTCTCCGAGTCTCGCAATGGAACATGTATGATCTGTTCCCCAAAGCATGAAGATTGTATGACTTATGTACGTTACTCTGATATAATTTGTTTTGCCAGAATCTTTATAGAAACATTTAGATTTATTCGCTGATGACGTGATAGTTTGTTTGGTAAACCCTTTCATCAAGTTTTCTAAGTGTGGTCGTTTTTCGGGTGGTGTTGTGTGCCTTATTAAGATATGAGTTTTCAACACATTTCTGTGTCGTTCCCCAGGCCCATCGATGATCTGTAGATGTAACAAAACAATAGAAATATAAGATATATCATCTTTTTTATGTTGAGAACATAGAGAGAAGAATCATACGCTTTGTGACTATTTTTTTTAAAACAAAAACGGATACCGGAATGGGATCACTTTCGTCAAAAAGCGCCGTAACTTTTACCGAGGGGGTTAGGGCTCTAAGCGACGGCAATATAGAATGTATAAATAGAGAACATGATAACCGAGAAACTGGCAGAAACGGCATTAGGGTCATCTAATCTGCTGTCTGAACCTGATGCGCCCCATTTCGCAGTATCGTGTTGTCGGAATCTTCAAATCAACGTTATGACCTGTTCATCCATTCGGGCTGCATGAAGGAGATCGAATCCTTCGGGGAAATGATGTGGACAGATGACAAAACACTGGGCGAAGACGTAACATTCCTGAGTTCCAACATTAAGGGGCTAGTCCAGGAAGGCAAGACTGACCTCTCAGACCAGGTCATACCATGTGGCAGTATCACTTGGGCAAAGCTGTGGCGCAGGTCTCAGCAAAGCTGGGACAGAGAAGGCGCCGAGGACTTTCCGCTCGAAGAGAAACAGCACTCTTGTAGTCCAACCTGGCATTTTGTGAAGAGCTAAGGTGATGTTACGATCGGGCTGGTTTGGATGTCGAATGATCAAGATGACTGTGGCTGGAAGAAGGTCATTGTGCTGTGAACATGTTTTCAGAATTTGTTACGAATCCCGAAATCCATTTGCGTGAGGAAGATCCGCAGTTGATTGCCAGGCTATTTCTGTGACCTGTGTAGAGGGGGAAAAAAATTCGCCGTGAATGTTGGCATAGGGTAGAACAGCTTCAGGGAGATTCTTTTGTAGAGATGCCGGTATAAAGTGGACGGTAGAGAACACGAGAGACAGGAAGACAAACAGAGAGAGAGAGAGAGAGAGAGAGACAGACAGACAGACAGGACCGACAGAGACAGACAGAGACAGAGAGACAGAGATACAGACAGTCAGATAGACAGACAGACAAATAGAGAGAAAGAGAGAGGGGGGGAAGAAAGAGAGAGAGAGAGAGAGAGAGAGAGAGAGAGAGAGAGAGAGAGAGAGAGACAGAGAGACAGACAGAGAGAGAGAGAGAGAGGTCAGGGAAGGGTGGAAGGAGGGAGCAAGGTGACTCAATGCGATGGAGTCTCTCTTAACTCGGAAGGGAGGCGTGAAATACTGAAGATGACCAAGTCCCAAACCCAGGGGGTGAAGACTATAGAGGAGGAGTCCATTTCGAGAAGAGTGGCTCCAAAATGACCACAGCAACCCAGTCCTGAAGCCGGTGCCAGAACACTAAAGGCATCACCATCGCCTGCCGCCTGTCCACAAACTATGAGGCATTCTGTGGTGGCCTGTTGTAACAAGACACAGAACTGTCATGTGAGGTGCAAGTGTGTGTGTGTGTGTGTGTGTGTGTGTGTGTGTGTGTGTGTGTGTGTGTGTGTGTGTATGTGGTGTGTGTGTGTGTGTGTGTGTGTGTGTGTGTGTGTGTGTGTATGAGTGTGTGTGTGTGTGTGTGTGTGTGTGTGTGTGTATGAGTGTGTGTGTGTGTGTGTGTGTGTGTGTGTTGTGTGTGTGTGTGTGCGTGTGTGTGTGTATGTTGTGTGTATGTGTGTGTGTGTGTGTGTGTGTGTGTGTGGTGTGTGTGTTGTGTGTGTGTGTGTGTGTTGTGTGTGTGTGTGTGTGTGTGTGTGTGTGTGTGTGTGTGTGTGTGTGTGTGTGTGAGCGTGCACTCGCGCATGTACGTGTATATGTGTGTGCGTACGTGCGTGTATGTACGTGTGTGTATTCATAAGCATGCGTGTGCGTGCCTGTACTTGTATGTGTGTGCGTTCGCGTGTGCGTGCGTGCGTGTGTGTATGTGTATGCTTGTGTATGTGTTCATAAGCATGTGTGTGTAAAAGAGAGAAAGCGTGTGTGGACATGTATGTGCGTGAACAGCGAGTGAGTGTATGTTTGTTAGAGAGAGAGAGAGAGGGGGGTAAGTGAGAGAGGGAGGGAGAGAGAGAGAGAGGATGGAGGGGATGGGGGGCAAAGGGAGGGCAATGGCTGTGGGGGACTCCATGACGGGTAGATGAAATCGGGGTGGAAGGGGACTGAGATGGAGCGAGGGGAGTGGAACACGAAGGGGGCGGAGAGAAGTGAGGAGGCCGGGAGGTTTGCAGGGAGGGAGGGAAAGGTTGGGGGAAGGGGAGGCGGGTGGTGGTGGTGGAGGGGTAACGGTGCTCAGACACGCTTGAGAGTGCGGGCAGGGAAAAAGACAAAAAAAAAAAAAAAAAAAAAAAAAAAAAAAAAAAAAAAGGAAGACAACACGTAACTGTAGCCTCCTTGTCATTGTCCCGTGGGCCGCTCGGCCTGGCAACAAGAAAGCGCTGAGACAGGCAGCGCCACCACACAACTGCTGATCCAATGTAACCATCCTTCCTTTCCCATCCCTCCTCCTCCTCCTCCTCCTCCTCCTCCTCCTCCACCCACCACCTCAACTCTCGGTCGGGGTGGGGAGGGAGGGGGGGGGGGGGAGCTGTTACCACTTGCCTCTGTCCACAGTCTTTGGTAGTCAACAGCGCTGTTTCCTCGTGTCCTGACGTCTCAATGTTTCTCCTGTAGCAGCTCTCTGGGATTTGCTACTCTCGGCCTAGTGTTGTCTCTGCCTGTCGCCCTCGCATGCTCGTGAGGGTAACACGCGGACAGAGGCAAACAAACGGCTCTGGACTGTTATGTACGGTACGGTTTTTCCCCATCACAAAAAAAAAAAAAAAAAAAAAAAAATTGAAGGAGGAGGGGGGGTGGGGTGGGGGTGGGGTGGGGCTGATAAG
>JADBJO010000961.1:445000-452500 GCA_016801955.1 Conus betulinus | reverse complement strand
AGTGTGGTGTGTGTTGTTAATTTTTTTTTGTGTGTTGTGTTGTTGTTTTTTTCTCGTGTGCGCGCTGAGCATATGTGTGTGCTACGTTCTTGTGTGTGTGTGCTGTGTGTGTGTGTGTGTGTGTGTGTGTGTGTGTGTGTGTGTGTGTGCCTGCGTGTGTGTGTGTGTGTGTGTGTGTGTGTGTGTGTGTGTGTGTGTGTGTGTCTGTGTGTGTGTCTGTCTCTGTCGCTGTGTGTTCCTAAGCATGCATATGCATAAAACCAAGCAAGTGCATACATGTGCACGCGCGCGCGTAGACCCATAATTATAATTGCGTGCGAGAACATGCATGTATTTGACACCGCATATACCTAGCCGCAACTCTCTCTCTCTCTCCCTCTCACCTCTCTCTCTGTCTGTCTGTCTGTCTGTCTGTCTCTCTCTCTCTCTCTCTCTCTCTCTCTCTCTCTCTCTCTCTCTCTCTCTCTCTCTCTCTCTCTCTCTCTCTCTCTCTCTGAGAGATGCGTTTCTTCTTGTCTGGCTTTGATTTCTTCGGGGGGAGGAGGGGGGGGGGGGGGGGGAGGGAGCGGACTAGCTCTTTGAAAGTGTCGATACTTATATCGCCTTCATCCTATTAAACTTTAAATCTAATCAAGTAAAAGGAAACCACCCTGGCGGTTACCTTGATGGAGATCGATAGTGTCGCTACGACATTTACCACGGCCGATTACAGGGGCGCCATTGAACCCAGTTGAAAACGTCGATTCAGCCGGCACCCCCCTGCCTTCAGGCAGTCTTCGTCATTAGTGTCAGAGGTTTACCGCGCAAAGCCCCGGCATCATGAGATCAGATTTTCACAGATATGATGCCGTGCTTTCACTGTGCTGATCTTTTCCCACGACTGCCAGAGTGGAGCGCGTGTGATAACAGGCCCTGTGAAGAAAACAACAACAGCAGCTATAACTTGGCCGCCACAGCCATAAAACCCGGCCGTGAAACCTGGAGAGAGGAGGGCCCCGCAACGCACGATTGACGACGACGACGACGACGACGATGACGACGACGACGACGACGACGACGACATGGTGAATGGAATTGTTCGGCTCACTGTGAACTTCAAGACTTCGTTACTGGTTCCTGTGAACGGTTCGTTGTGTCGATGGTGTGTGTGTGTGTGTGTATGTGTGTGTGTGTGTGTGTGTGTGTTAAAAGATGAACGGGGAAAAAAAAAAATGAACAAAAGGAGACGAAGACTCAGTGTCATGGTGTTGCGCCAGAAAAAAAAGAAACTCATCTGGATATTACACACATTTAGGTACTCCAGACTCCGCCCTTCCCCGTCCGCCGCCCCCCCTCCCCCCCCCCCCCTCTCTCTCTCTCTCTCTCTCTCTCTCACTCTCTGCTCTCTCTCCCTCTCTCTCTCACCTCTCTCTCTCACTCTCTCTCCCATTTCTCTCTCTCTCTTTTATACCTTATAATTAGTATAATAATTTCGTTTTAAAACCTTGAGTGAAATGATCGTTCAGTTACTCCCCTTCATGAGGGGCAATGGCTTATACATGAATAAAACATCTCTCTCTCTCTCTCTCTCTCTCTCTCTCTCTCTCTCTCTCTCTCTCTCTCTCTCTCCCCCCGCATGGCAACGTGGCAACGTGGACCGGACCAACCGTACTGTGGTGAGGTGTTGGTGGATTCGAGAGGATGATGACGGCAGATCTGGATCGTAAGTCTGGAGTACAACGCTTCAGACAGACGCTCCGAGAACTACGGAGTTTGCTCGGACTGAAAGGGAAGGGTGAAGCAGGGGGGGGGGTGGGGGACGCACGTGCTCTGACAATGGGAATTGTCCGCAGACACCACATGTCCGCAGCGTGTTTGAATTCAACACTGAATTTCCCTGCGTCAGAAATGTACACAGTGACCTTCACATCTATTTCCAACAGATTGATGTTATCTGAATGCACTCAGTATTGATATTATCCGAATGTGTTCACTGTGTTGATATTATCCGAATGTGTTCACTGTTGACATTATCCGAAAGAGTCCACTGTTGATGATAACATGTATCACGAAAGTATTATCCGAATGTGTTCACTGTTGATATTATCCGAATGTGTTCACTGTTGACATTATCCGAAAGAGTCCACTTTTGATAATAACAGAATGTATTCACTGTTGGTATTATCCGAATGTGTTCACTGTTGACATTATCCGAATGTGTTCACTGTTGACCTTATCCGAATGCATTCACTATTGACATTATCCGAATGTATTCACTCCTCTGTTTGTGGAGATGAGAAAAGAACAATCCTTAGCGAACTATGAAGCGTTGTGTACACGGGTGTTTGATCTGACAGATGACGAAGTCGGGCAGCAAACCCACACATGACGCTGACACAGCAGGAACCATTTCTGGCTGTTACGATGAGGCATCGTCAGTGTGTCCTCTGCAGGGGCGTATAGCTAGCTGACCCCATGACTCTCTTCTAGGTGGCAGGGTACCCTTTCGGGCATGTCGGGGGGTGGGGGTGGGGGGGGGGGGGGGGGGGTGGGGGTGGGATGGGCGGTGTTGGGGTGTTTCAGTATGAAATGTCTTCTGAAGATTCTCTGCTGGTGTGATTTATTTATTCATTTACTTCTTTACTTATTCATTTATTAAGTAATCTATTTCAGTTTTTCTTGTATTTCATTTTATTCCCTTTATTGACACTCTCTTCAACCCTGTCTTTTTCTCGTTACTCTTTTTTTTTTTGTACTCCCAGTTCTTATAGACAGGGAGTACTTTACAATGGGAACGAAGAAATGCTCTTTGTGTGTGTGTGTGTGTGTGTGTGTGTGTGTGTGTGTGTGTGTGTGTGTGTGTGTGTGTGTGTGTGTCCGTCCGTCCGTCCGTCCGACTGTGGTCAAAATGTTTTACACTCGCTCCAGACAAAACTACTGGGCCGATCTTTCTGTTCATTATAGGTCACGGATGATGCCCGACGTGTTATTTTACCGTTATGACCGTTACTAACGGCTATAACGGCCCATAACGGTTTTTCTTCTTTATGGAATATCTCAGAAAGTACTGGGCCGATCCTTCTGAAAATGTATAGGTATGTTCCGTATGGGTCACGGATGATGCCCGATGTATTATTTTCCGTTATAGCCATTACTTACGGCCATAACGGCCCATAACGGTTTTTCTTCTTTATAGAATATCTCAGAAAGTACTTGGCCAATCTTTCTGAAAATTTGTAGGTATGTTCATTATGGGCCATGGATGATACCCGATCTGTTATTTTACCTTTATATCCGTTACTTACGGCTATAACGGCCCATAATGTTTTTTTAATGGAATATTTTAGAAAGTACTTGGCGGATCATTCTGAAAATTTGTAGGCATGTTCATTATGGGTTACGAATCATGCCCGATGTTATATTTTACCGTTACAGCCGTTACTAACGGCTATAACTGCCCATAAATGTTGTTCTTTTTTTTATAGAATATCTCAGAAAGTACTTGACCGATCTTTCTGAAAATGTATAGGTATGTTCATTATAGGCGACGGATGATGCCCGACGTTTTTTAGTTTGCCGTTATAGCCGTTACTAACGGCTATAACGGCCTGTAACAGTTTTTTCTTCTTTATGGAATATCTCAGAAAGTACTCGGCTAATCTTTCTGAAAATTTGTAGGCGTGTTCATTATGGGTCACGGATGATGCCTGATGTTCTAGTTTGCCGTTATAGCCTTTACTAATGGCTATAACGGCCCATAACGGTTCTCCTTTTTTATGGAATATCTTAGAAAGTACGTGGTCGATACTTCTGAAAATTTGTAGATATGTTAATTATGGGTCACGGATGATGCCCGATGTTTAAGTTTACCGTTGTAGCCGTTACTAACGGTCCATAATGGTTTTCTTCTTTATGGAAAATCTCAGAAAGTACTTTGGCCGATCTTTCTGAAATTTTGTAGGTTTGTTCATTATAGGTCACAGACGATGGCCGATGTTTACCAGAATAGCCATTACTAACGGTTACACCAGTCCAAGACGGTTTTTCCTCTTTCTTTATCGAATATCTCACGCGTATTCAAGATATATTGGGAGTACGTTTATATGCTTTGCATCTTGTTAGGTCTTGCTTTTAACAAGCTGTTTTACATGTAGTGCCAGCCCTGACGGAGTCCTGTATGGTCGGCTGAGCTATCCAAAAACCAAAAAAAAAAAAAAAAAAAAAAAAGAAAAAAAAAGAAAAAAAAGAAAAAAAAAAAAAAAAAAAAAAAAGAAAAGAAAAAAAACGAACGAACGAAAGAGAGAGAGAGAGAGAGAGAGAGAGAGAGAGAGAGAGAGAGAGAGAGAGAGAGAGAGAGGAGAGAATTCCTGGATGGTCATCGTCTAATGACTGGGCCGGGTACACCACCTCTAGCGTGTTGCGCACGACTGAGGACAGAGGGCTGTGCGGATGTCTGATCGTCCTGGCCAATAAGAAATAAAACCTGTGTTATCTCCAAAAAGGGAAAATGAAATCAGCCGCCACAGTTACCTCAAGACCTCGAACTTTAAACACGTACAAAGCAAAGAACAGACCTGTTTCTAAAATGCATCTATCAAACATCAAACATTGCACAAGATGCAGCTGGGATACGCACATTATATTAATGTAGGACGTCTAAAACGTACAGTCTACAGGATTTTCTTTTTAATCCGAATCAAGTTTTAAAACAGGAAAGTCCAAAAGAAGAATATCATGGATGCAGGATCACACTTTCTCTCCTTTCTCCTCTCCTCCCCCCTCACACACACACACACACACACACACACACACACACACACACACTACTTTCCACCTCAACACACCCATCCTATTAAGCACCTGCACACGCGAGCGAGCGAGCGCGAGCGCGCGGGCACACACACACACACACACACACACACACACACACACACACACACACACACACACACACACACACACACACACACACACACACACACACACACACACATACATACATACATACACACACACACGCGCGCGTGCACACACACACACACACACACACACACACACACACACACACACACACACACACACACATACATACATACACACGCAAGCGTGCACACACACACACACACACACACACACACACACACACACACACACACACACACACACGTACACACACACACACACACACACACACACACACACACACACACACACACACACACATACACACATACATACACACACACGCGCGCGTGCACACACACACACACACACACACACACACACACACACACACACACACACACACACACACACATACATACATACATACACACGCGCGCGTGCACACACACACACACACACACACACACACACACACACACACACACACACACACACACACACACACACACACACACACACACACACACACACACACACACACACACACACACACACACACACACAACTCACGGTCGCTCACTCACTCACACTTGTCCCGGATTCACAGGAGAAAATGATATAAAAAGAAAAAAGAATATAACAATTGAATTGACTGTGTGCTGAAAGTTTTTGGTGTGTGCTCGATTCATGGTTCCAGAACGAGGTACTGGTCATAGATGTTCATAACATGTGATTTGGCCGAAACACTGCTACCACTTGCAATTTGTCTTTCCTTTCGCATAATTTTTTGTTTTCTTCCAGCTCTTGCTTACTGAGTTGCCTTACACCCAGAACCTTACCTCACACACTCACCGTGTCTCTCAAATCTCGCTCAGTTTGCACACCTAGATCTCCCTCCATCCGTATCATCCAGTTTTAAAAACCCCATTATTGCTCAAAAGCCCAAAGCTCTCAAGGCCATAAACTGTTGTAGGCTACGTGTATTGGTATATGATGAATTTTTTTTTTAAACATTAAACATGTGAGAGAGAGAGAGAGAGAGAGAGAGAGAGAGAGAGAGAGAGAGAGAGAGAGAGAGAGAGAAATGATGTGCAAAGGTATACGCTGATTTATCGTGAAAATCATTTGGAAAAGCATTGAGCATGTTACCATCAGTCGATTGGTGTGTGTGTGTGTGTGTGTGTGTGTGTGTGTGTGTGTGTGTGTGTGTGTGTTTCCCCATCGAAATGCCATTTTACGTCAAACAAAACTCTATACCGACTTGCGTGGAGTTTTTAAATGAACGCAGTTCCCTCGATTGTTTGATGAAGAGAACATGTGTAAAGTACCGATTTTTCTGACACGTTTTTAAGTGCAATTAAACTCACTCGTGTCTCCAGACACAATCAGGAGATCTGTGCCTTCCAACATGAGTTTATGTGGAACGGCAGCTGGAATTCTTAGAACCCACAGACAAACGTCCAGCAAACCAACCTGCAAGCGCACTGGCAAACCACCCACACCCACCCCCACCCCACCCCACCTCCCAGACGCGCGCGCGCACGCGCACGCACGCACGCACGCACGCACGCACGCACACACACACACACACACACACACACACACACACACACACACACACACACACACACACGCACGCACGCACACTCATCCATCTCCTTCAAAACCAGCCACAGACGACAGTGGACTATTAGGACGGCAGCAATCTCTTGTCAAGGCGACCTCTTTAATTGACCCTATCATCATCACGGGGAACGTTTCCCCCGCGCCCAGAAACCACTCATTAACCAGTTTAATCTTCCATGCGCGATGGACGCCATTATCCGAAAAAATCCGAAAAATGACACACAAAAAAAAGGTGATCAAAACACACACACACACACACACATACATTGGCCAAACAGGGGCACAGAGAAAGAAAAACGAGGCATTTATGTCATCATGTTCGCCTTGCTTCGCCGAAGATGCCACACCTGCAGAGAAAGATGAGAAAGGACCGATGACCCTCGGTGCCAGCTTCCCTACAGGGACCATACCCCGCCACCACCCACACAAATCGTTCTTCCTCCTCATTCTCCTCCGATCCCCCAGCTGGGCCGACACGATTGTTCCGAGTAGTTCCGGCCACAGGATAGCCTCCTGTCGGTTCGCCTCGCTGAGTTTTCCTGTGGCGCAGGAAAGGCTGTTGGGGGGTGTCGGCTGACAATCGTCGGAACTGGCCAGTCTTCTCTCGGCGGCGTTTAGTTCAGCCAGCGCCAAGGAGGGAGACGGACCGTTATCCCATCGCTTTTCTCCCCCCCCCCCCCCCCCCCCCCCCACCTTCCCCCCTCCAAAGAACGAGGAAAGCCGACGGGAGGGGGGTGTCTGGGAAGAGTTGTCGTCGCTTGGCATGTGTGACGTGTTGTGTGTGTCTGTCACCTGGTCGGTCTGGGCCAATCAGGAGGCCGGAATTGACTTGTTAGGTTTGGGGATCACTGAGGACGCTGGGCTTATATCTTTTTTTTTTTTTTTTTTGGTTTTTTTTTTTTTTTTTTTCCTTTTCCGTGCCTGCCACCCCTCTCTCTCTCTCTCCCCCCCCCCCCCCCCTGCCCCCAATCTCCCTCTACAGTTGTCTTC
>JADBJO010000961.1:430000-440000 GCA_016801955.1 Conus betulinus | reverse complement strand
GCTTATCCTCATTTATCATCCGGAAGAAAAAAAAAAAGTGTCGAAGTCTCTGGCTCTTCATTCCATGCTCTTGGGGTGACCTCAGTGTCGAATCCTGACCCCGCGCAGGTCCGTGAAGAGTTCGTGTCTAATTCGTCGGTATCGTGTGTCATGGGCTGTGTCATTAGATGGAGTGCCATGGGCTGTGTCATTAGATGGGTGTCATGGGCTGTGTCATTAGATGGGTGTCATGGGCTGTGTCATTAGATGGGTGTCATGGGCTGTGTCATTAGATGGGAGTCATGGGCTGTGTCATTAGATGGGTGTCATGGGCTGTGTCATTAGATGGGAGTCATGGGCTGTGTCATTAGATGGGAGTCATGGGCTGTGTCATTAGATGGGGAGTCATGGGCTGTGTCATTAGATGGGTGTCATGGGCTGTGTCATTAGATGGGTGTCATGGGCTGTGTCATTACATAGGAATCGTGAACTGTGTCATTGAATGGGTGTCATGGGCTGTGTCATTAGATGGGTGTCACGGGCTGTGTCATTAGATGGGTGTCATGGGCTGTGTCATCAGATGGGAGTCATGGGCTGTGTCATTACATAGGAGTCGTGAACTGTGTCATTGAATGGGTGTCATGGGCTGTGTCATTAGATTGGTGTCATGGGCTGTGTCATCAGATGGGTGTCATGGGCTGTGTCATTAGATGAGGGTCATGGGCTGTGTCATTAGATGGAGTGTCATGGGCTGTGTCATTAGATGGGTGTCATGGGCTGTGTCATTAGATGGGAGTCATGAACTGGCTGTGTCATTAGATGGGTGTCATGGGCTGTGTCATTAGATGGGAGTCATGGGCTGTGTAATTAGATGGGAGTCATGGGCTGTGTCATTACATAGGAGTCGTGAACTGTGTCATAGATAGGGTGTCATGGGTGTCATGGGAGTCATGGGCTGTGTCATTAGATGGGAGTCATGGGCTGTGTCATTACATAGGAGTCGTGAAACTGTGTCATTGAATGGGTGTCATGGGCTGTGTCATTAGATGGGTGTCACGGGCTGTGTCATTAGATGGGTGACATGGGCTGTGTCATCAGATGGGAGTCATGGGCTGTGTCATTAGGTGGGTGTCATGAGCTGTGTCATTAGATGGGAGTCATGGGCTGTGTCATTAGATGGTGTCATGGGCTGTGTCATTAGATGGGAGTCATGGGCTGTGTCATTAGATGGGGGTCATGGGCTGTGTCATTAGATGGAAGTCATGGGCTGTGTCATTGGATGGGTGTCATGGGCTGTGTCATTAGATGGGGTCATCATGGGCTGTGTCATTAGATGGGTGTCATGGGCTGTGTCATTAAATGGGCGTCATGTACTGTGTCATTTATATGGGTTTCATGGGCTTTTCGCCTTGTGGATTTTCGCCCCCGGGTCACATTTTTTTTTTTTTTTTTTTTACAGTGTTTCAAATGTAAATTTGTATGTTCAGTGATTGCATCGGATAGCAACCTCTACAAAGACATCCACACAACACATATACACACACACGCACGCACACGCTATGGCCTGCTATGATAACTGACAAATAAAGACAAACGGAGATCAATATGCTTGAACTTCAGTTACAAGGTTTTATTTGGGGGTTCATATTTCTTGCGTCAGTTTGTCTGTGCGTATTGCTTCGCATGTGATTAACACCCCCCCCCCCCCCCACGGAGAGAGAGAGAGAGAGAGAGAGAGAGAGAGAGAGAGAGAGAGAGAGAGAGAGAGAGAGACTCCGTAATGATTCAAGACATTTATATCTAGTCCTTCTTTTTCATGTAATGCGATGTCATTCTGACAGGGCGAACATCCACGGGATGAAAGTCGTTGAACCCGTTAGATGGATGGGTGTGACACCCGACAGGGGGGGGGGGGGGGGGGGGGGGCTGCTAACTCGCAGTAGCTCCGCGACTGAAAAGCCATTTATTGTCGACAGTAGGTCGTGTCCTATGGAAGGTGGATCTGAACAAAAACACCACTGAACACCACCAAGGTGACTTGGCAACATTGCAGTGTCTTTCGCTGGTGACCCGAAATTATACCCTGCTGCTCCCTATGGACTGCCGTGTCGGGCTGAGATAGGATGTAAGACTGGATGTAGTTGTGGTTGGAGAACCAGCCCAGCGTGAGTGGTATGGGAGTCATGGTACTTACGGCATAGCAGATGAGATACTGGAAGAAAATACACACGCTTCATTGGCTCCCTGGTCAACAAAGGGTCTCCTCGAAGTTGCCCCTCTCTACTATAAATCCTCTGAATCCTCCGTCTTCATTGATTGATCTGTTAGATTTGGACACTCCATCACTTGAACATCTTCTTCAACAGATATTAAATCGTTTCCCTTTTGGCCACCGGTTCGTGTTGACAGCTTTGTCCAGCGTTCCTTTGTGTATTAAGCTCCCTTTTGTCGGAATCAATCAACGTCAAATCTCCCACGTCAACTCCGACTTTCAAAGTCTCTCACCCTCTTTTGCGCTCCTGAAAACGTTTCTTTTTTTCCTATCTAACTAGTAAAGAAAATATGTGCCGGCGTTGGTTTGGGGCGTTGTAAATGCGTTTTTGGACGTTTCTTCATCTAACAGCGCTCGTTCTTGTTTAAGAGGTGCAGGTTGGTGGTGAGAGGGAGTGGGAGGGTGAGGTTGGGAGGTGGCACGCAAGCATACAGAGCCAACGTTTGATCGTCGAATGGGTAACTTACATACTGCTGGTTATTCAATCTTTGTTTCGTAGTTGAAGAGCGTATGTATGTATGTATATTATGGACCGTCTGTATACAGATAGAGAAAGAGGCGGGACAGAGAGAGAGAAGAGAGCGAAAGAGAGAGAGAGAGGGTCGGGGGGGGGGAGAGACTGGCAGGCAGACAGAGCGATGACAAGAGAGAAGTAATGATATTGCATTGCGTTACTCTACTCTAATGTCAGAAGAGGTTTTCCGAGTGCCCCCCCCCCCCCCCCCCCCCCCCCCCCCCCCCATCGGGGGCTCTCCCCGCAGCGAGGGAATGGCCACAGCGCGCTGCCTCCAACTTTTGCAGACATTTTACCTGTGTGCTAGAGGTATGCTGTGTACACGATCTTGGTTTAGTGTGTCATCTGAAAGACTAGCTCTCTGGTCACTACTTTAAGGTCTGGTGAAGAGAGAGAGAGAGAGAGAGAGAGAGAGAGAGAGAGACAGACAGACAGACAGACAGACAGACAGACAGAACAGAGAGACAGAGACAGAGACAGAACGAGAGAGAGGAGAGAGAGAGAGAAATCCGCCGTGTCGGAGATTCGAACCCATCATCCCGGGATTTTCTTGCCAAAAGCAGGCTAAGCTGGAACACAGGCTACTCCCACAGAGGAGAGACAAGCATTTGGGCTTCCCCAGTGTTGTCCCATCAGACCTGTTCTGCGCTGCTGGCCAAAACACCAGGTGGGGGCCACAGGATGGAAACACCGGTCTTGAACTGATGGGACGGAAACTGGCAGCGACGTTTCAACGTGGCTATTTGGGTGATAATCCAGACCGTTTGTCGAGGATCAGTCAGATGACGTGGCAATTTGTAGTGCACGGGTTTTTTAACGACAAAAGATAATAACTGCAGTTAAGAATTGAAAAAAAAAAAGTCCTTTCTAACCTGTTGCTCTTTCAGACGATATTTGTCGCGTTGGTATTGATGATGAAGTGGATTTTTTGAGACAGAAATTCAACACAGAAGCCGAACCATTGTCTTCTTTTTCTTTCCTTTCTTTTCTTTTTCCCCCTTTTTTTCTGCTTTCTTTTCATTAGAGAGGTAGATTGATAGAAAGATGGATGGATAGATAGATGGATGGACGGACGGACAGACAGACAGGTAGATAGATGAATGGATGGATGGCTAGATAGATAGATAGATGGACAAACAGACAGACAGACAGATAGACACATAAGTAGATAGATAGATAGATGTGTGGGGCTACGCTATTCGTCTCTAATTCTGTCAGGTTTCTCGCGATTGGTACCTGAAACCAGCTCTCTACAGCTCCTGTACTACAAAGCTAAGCAGAGTTCTTCCCCTTGCTTACGCCGCCGTACACTGGCAAGGCGCGTAACCAAAATAGAAGACACGCGAGTGTCATAAAACCACGAGAAATAGTCACCAGTGGTTTTTTTTTTTTGTGTGTATGTGATATGCTGGAAAAGAAACATCAGTGGTATACAAATCGAAAATTTTTTTTTTTTTTTTTTTTTTTTTGGGGGGGGGACTCTAGCCTTCAAAGGCAGTGTTTATGGGGTTTTTTTTGGTGTTTTTTTTTTTTGCTGTCCCAACCTCTGTACCACCTAGAGCAGAGGAACAGTACACACACGCCGCTCATTCCGACATCCCGTCCACAGCCGCAGCCCGGTCGGCCCCGCCGCAGCCCCGTCACCGGCAATCCACAGGGAGCAGTCAATGTCAAGTCGTCAAGAGGCAAACCCACCGAAGGAGACACTACACTGCTGCCGAGTCACTTCGGTGGTGTTCAGTGGCGCCTGTTCTGATCTAACATACGCAGGACACCACCTCACCTACTAAGCCCCCTACTGACGACAATAATTGCTTAGTCGCGGAGCCGGTGTGAGTGAACTCTCCTTCCGGAGGGCACCACCACGTCCGTCCAACGACAGCCCCCATGGACTCGCCGAACCGGTGACCCCCGAGAGGAACCAAACCAAGGCCACAGACGTGGAGAGGACATCGAAACTGAGGTCACCATGACAGTAGGGCATGAAGGGCCACAGAATTTGAGACTTTTTTTTTTTAATGCTGATCGATGAGAATGAGGATGATTAAGATGATGCTACGGATTTCCATTTCGGTCTGAGACTACATGACAGGGCTGTACTCTACGCTTCCTTTCATAATATATCCCGGCGTCAACCAGGCCCGAGAGATACAGGCACCTGCAGTGTTGGTCAGGAAATTTTAGCAACGCTCTCAGAAAACGCATCCATTAAGTGGATGAAACTCGACTGTGTGGTCCCAGTCTTCCCAGCTGAGTCCGCAGCAAACTCAACTCTGGGTAGGAGCCGGTCGGGGCAGAAAAAAACCCACATGACTCTGATGGGATTCGAACCCACGACCTCCCAGCCGGGAGTCCGCGACGCGCTAACCACTTCGCCACGGCGGCTGGTTGGCAGTGTTTATGTTGTTTACATTGAAGACTGAGAGAAATTTTGACGGCAAGAAGAAAAGGAAGGAAAGACAAAAGGAAAATACACATCTATGTGTCTATGTAAGGCACAGAAGGTGACAGGAGAAAAATAAGGAAGAAAGAAAGAAAGAAAAAAAAGAAGAAGAAAAAAAAGAAAAGTAAAAAAAAAAAAAAAAAAAAAAAGTCAACCCATCTCTCACCCCGGCAGAAAAAGTGTGCACTGTTTGCAGGACATGCTTCCACAGAGAATTCTGGAGCCGCGAATTCACTGCAATGACGTCGACGATTTAAAAAACGCACGTGTCAACTCCCTGTGCTGCGACTGGATAGGAAGATTGCAAAATGAATAGTCGGTCAGTGTGTCTTTGCGTGTGAGTGCGCTGGCGTGCGCGCGCGCACGCGTATGTATGTACGAGAGAGACAGAGAGAGGCGTAACATGACCTATGACCTGAACTCTTCTTCCAGTTTCTATCAGTGCGAGGACTTATTTCCTGCTTCTCTCTCTCTCTCTCTCTCTCTCTCTCTCTCTCTCTCTCTCTCTCTCTCTCTCTCTCTCTCTCTCTCTCTCTCTCTCTCTCAGGCAAAAGAAAGAAAGGCAAAAAGAAAGGGAGAATAAAGAGAAAGAAAAACGAACTGGCGAGGAAGTCTTCTATCCTATTTCGGTAAGTGTTACCACCACCTCGAAAAAGAAAGAGAAGAAGAGAAGAATCTAACGCCGCACTTGACAGTGTTTTACTCGGATCTTCTTCTCCCTCCCTCCATCCTCCCTCCCTCATCACACCTCATCTCTCTCTCTCCCTTCCCCCCCCTCTCCGTTTTCTCTCCCCCCCCCCCCCCCCCCCCCCCCCCCCCCTTCTCCCCTGCCCTCCCCTTCCTTGCCACTCGCCCTGTCCTCTATGGCGGGACAGACCACTTTCCCACCCGGGGCCTGCTAAACATAACTTTCTCCAACTCTCTCTCTCTCTCTCTCTCTCTCTCTCTCTCTCTCTCCGCTGAGAGAAGTACGGAGCGGCGGCGCGCCCCAGAACGAGGCCAACGTTAATGGAAAGGAAAGGTGCCCGGATGAAAGGCAAGCATGGGAGAAACGACACCTCTGATGAAGTTACTGTCTTTGTGGAGGGCAGCTCGTAAAAAGTAAAAGGGATGCTTTGGCCGGGACCCCGAAGTCACCCGGGGTATTTCGGTGGTGTGCGTGAAGACAGGAAGGGGTGGAAGGGTGAGGGAGGGAGGGAGGGAGGGGGGGAGGGAGTGTGGGTGGGGGTTACGGGATGACAAAAACATAGAGGGATGAGGGAGGGGGAGGGGGGAAGAAGGGAAGGGGATGTGTCGGGGGTTTTGTGGGAAAAAAAAAAAAAAAAAAACATCTGCTGACGATACAAGATTTTTTTTGTGTGTGTTGTGCGGATAGTACGAAGGTGGTTAGATGGGGAATGTTGGAGGGAGATGGAGGTGGACTAGCTAGGTGGAGGGGAGGGGGAAGGGACTGAGGACAGTCGTAGGGTAAGAGAAGCTGAAGAGAAAGTTGGGGAGTGTGGGGAAGTGGAGGGCTGGAGTGATGAGTGGTTACCTTGGGGTGGGATGGGGGAGAGGGGAGGTGTGAGCATGAAAAAAAGAGTAGGTTAGGCTACTGGATTTCACGCGAAACATTTTGGGTAGGGGAAATGTATGGGGTGAAGTGTGGTGTCATCGTTTTAACTCTCTCTCTCTCTCTCTCTCTCTCTCCTCTCTCTCTCTCTCTCTCTCTCTCTCTCTCTCATCTTGATGGTTTAATGGTTTTATAACGGCGCCTGTGGACTACCTTCTCTTATATGAACACAATTTTTACGTCGCAATACCCTCCTTCTCCTCCTTCGCCTTTTCCCCCTCCCCTCCCCACCCCATCCCTGTGTACGTGCGAGTTTTGAGCCACGTGCAACAAAGCAGAGGGGTTGAAATAAACCCATCCTTTATGTTGTCCATCCAGAACCTCTTTGACCTACCTTTGGGACTTCCGTTTTCCACTGTAGCCCTTGGAGAGGTCCGAGATGAAGAACCACGGCAAGACACATGTCCGCCCTTCACTATAGTACCCCTTAGAATGGTCTTGGACTAAGAGCCTTGGCAGGATATGAGTCTACTTCTCCATTGTACCGTGCGGAAGTGTCCTGGACAAAGGGTCATGGTAGGATATATGTCCACCCTCCATTGTACCATGTCGAAGGGTTCGAGACAAAGAATCTTGGCAACATAGAGTTCTACCCTGCATTACACCTTGAAGAAGGATACATCCAATTTACTTTGTGCAAGAGTGCAGGACAAAGGATCACGGTAGGCTGCAGCAGTCCACTGAGAATACTGTCACCCAGTGAATACCCCCACACTGCATTATATATGGTTATGAGGAAGCTGACCAACTGGCAGAGGAAGGACGCGGCCTCAACTGGAGCAGAAAGTCTTCTTTGAAGAATCAAAAGTATTATCAAGTTGAAGCAAAAAAGAAATGGCTTGAGCAGCACCCAGACTGAAACAAGGGGTGCATACTACGTGCTGCCCAGATCAGACCAAGTGAGCATTGTGAGAATGAGGACAAGGCACTCCAGACTGAGACATCACATGTTCACAAAAATCCACATTGGTGAGTCTTCACGTTGCCCATGCGGTACAGCCCCGATGACGGTGGAACACTTCCTGCAGGACTGTCCCACACATGAAAAGCTTAGGGCAGAGACCTGGCCTGCCAACACACCGATGAGGGAAAAGCTTTATGGATCACTGGAGGGCTTCAGCCGTACAGCAGCCATTGTCAGTGCCTTTAGGGTTCCTGTCTGAATGAACGAAGAAGAGAAAGAAGACTCTCCACTGTAACCGGTAAAAGAGTGTCGGACAAAGAAGAGTCATGTGACAAATCACATGACCACCTTCAGTTGTACCCTTTAAAGTGGTCTTGGACGAAGAGTTATGGAAAGACGCATAACAATCTTTCAACTATACTCTGCAAAGAGGTCACCAACAAAGGGTCATGACATGACGTACGATCGCCTTCCATTGTATATCATAAAGTGGTCTCTTGAACAGGGAGTCACGGCAAGACATATGACTAGCCTCCATTGTACCCTGTAAGATGGTCTTGGAAAAGGAGTCATGGCAAGATATATCACTTACCTCCACTTTACCCTGTAAAGTAGTCCTGGACTCCGCTGTACCCTGTAAAGTAGTCCTGGACTCCGCTGTACCCTGTAAAGTACTCCTGGACTCCGCTGTACCCTGTAAAGTAGTCCTGGACTCCGCTGTACCCTGTAAAGTAGTTCTGGACTCCGCTGTACCCTGTAAAGTAGTCCTGGACTCTGCTGTACCCTGTAAAGTAGTCCTGGACTCCGCTGTACCCTGTAAAGTAGTCCTGGACTCCGCTGTACCCTGTAAAGTAGTCCTGGACTCTGCTGTACCCTGTAAAGTAGTCCTGGACTCTCGCTGTACCCTGTAAAGTAGTCCTGGACTCCGCTGTACCCTGTAAAGTAGTCCTGGACTCCGCTGTACCCTGTAAAGTAGTCCTGGACTCCGCTGTACCCTATAAAGTACTCCTGGACACCGCTGTACCCTGTAAAGTAGTCCTGGACTCCGCTGTACCCTGTAAAGTAGTCCTGGACTCCGCTGTACCCTGTAAAGTAGTCCTGGACTCAGCTGTACCCTGTAAAGTAGTCTTGGACTCCGCTGTACCCTAAAGTAGTCCTGGACTCCGCTGTACCCTGTAAAGTAGTCCTGGACTCCGCTGTACCCTGTAAAGTAGTCCTGGACTCCGCTGTACTCTATAAAGTGGTCTTGGACTCCGCTGTACTCTATAAAGAAGTCTTGGACTCCGCTGTACTCTATAAAGAAGTCTTGGACTCCGCTGTACTCTATAAAGAAGTCTTGGACTCCGCTGTACTCTATAAAGAAGTCTTGGACTCTTCTGTACCCTATAAAGAAGTCTTGGACTCCGCTGTACTCTATAAAGAAGTCTTGAACTCTTCTGTACCCTATAAAGTGGTCTTGGACTCCGCTGTACTCTATAAAGAAGTCTTGGACTCCGCTGTACTCTATAAAGAAGTCTTGGACTCCCGCTGTACTCTATAAAGAAGTCTTGGACTCCGCTGTACTCTATAAAGTAGTCTTGGACTCTCCGCTGTACTCTATAAAGAAGTCTGGGACTCTCCACTGTACTCTATAAAGAAGTCTTGGACTCCGCTGTACTCTATAAAGAAGTCTTGGACTCCGCTGTACTCTATAAAGAAGTCTTGGACTCCGCTGTACTCTATAAAGTAAGTCTTGGACTCCGCTGTACTCTATAAAGTAGTCTTGGACTCCACTGTACTCTATAAAGAAGTCTTGGACTCCGCTGTACTCTATAAAGAAGTCTTGGACTCCACTGTACTCTATAAAGTAGTCTTGGACTCCACTGTACTCTATAAGTAGTCTTGGACTCCACTGTACTCTATAAAGTAGTCTTGGACTCCACTGTACTCTATAAAGAAGTCTTGGACTCTCACTGTACTCTATAAAGTAGTCTTGGACTCCACTGTACCCTATAAAGAAGTCTTGGACTCCACTGTACTCTATAAAGTAGTCTTGGACTCCGCTGTACTCTATAAAGTAGTCTTGGACTCTTCTGTACCCTATAAAGAAGTCTTGGACTCCACTGTACTCTATAAAGTAGTCTTGGACTCCGCTGTACTCTATAAAGAAGTCTTGGACTCCGCTGTACTCTATAAAGTAGTCTTGGACTCCGCTGTACTCTATAAAGTAAGTCTTGGACTCCACTGTACTCTGTAAAGTAGTGTTGGACTCCACTGTACTCTGTAAAGTAGTTTTG
>JADBJO010000961.1:407500-420000 GCA_016801955.1 Conus betulinus | reverse complement strand
AAAAAGAGGGAAGATGGGGGTGAAATAGGAAGGAACGAAGGCCAATTTAGCAGGACAAAAAAAGAAAGCAGGAGACAGAAACAAAAAAAAAAAAAAAAGGGGGGGGGGGGGGGGGCAAAAAGAAGAGGGGAAATAACTGAAAAGGGAAAGAAAATAATGGAAAAAGTCGATGAAAACAAACAGGAAAACAAACAAACAAACAAACAAAATCCAACGAGGGAGCCTCCAAATGAAACGAACAACCGGACACCCAGCAGACCACACGTTTCCATGTTCAGAGGCGGCGGCCATGGTTGCTGTTGAAGAGGGACTGGGAGGACGGGAGGGGCAGGTGAAATGGTCCAACTCTCACGTTTCCCTGTCTGCATTCCTCAGGTATGAAGTTGTCACTCCCGCCCCTCCCTCCTTTGCCTCCCCGCGTCTCCAACGGGCTTAGTGAGTGAAGGTGAAAAAGGGGTGTGGTGGGATGGGGGGGGTGGGGGGGGTGGGGTGGGGGGTGGGGGTGAAAAAGGAAAGGAGAGAAAGGTACGATCTGAAGGTCAGAAAGGGAATGGCTTTTAGACCAGATTCTAGCATCCTCTCCCTCTCTCTCTCTCTCTCTCTCTCTCTCTCTCTCTCTCTCTCTCTCTCTCTCTGTCTCTCTCTTTGTCTCTCTGTCTCTCTCTCTGTGTCTGTCTGTCTGTCTGTCTCTCTCTCTCTCTGTTGTCTGTCTGTCTCTCTGTCTGTCTCTGTTTGTCTGTATGTGTGTGTGCATGCATGTATATGTTATGTTGAATATTGCGCTTACGCGCACATGCGTGCACGCGTGCATGTGTGTATGAGCGGCGCACGCGCGCGCGTATGTGTGTGTGTGTGTGTGTGTGTGTGTGTGTGTGTGTGTGTGTGTGAGAGAGAGAGGAGAGAGAGAGAGAGAGAGAGAGGGAGAGAGAGAGAGAGAGAGAACGAGAAATTGTATATGTTATATTTTTTCATGTAAACGTTCTTCAAGAACATGGGACTGAAACAGAGATCAAATATGCAAACAAAGAGTCTGATTAATGTCCACTTTTTGAAATTTAGGAAAACAATCAATTTTCACTTCAATAGTACGCTTGGTACTCCTACGGCAGTTGAGCTCGAAATAGCCAAATTTTGGTGGCAAACCCAGTAATAAGACACCCGAGTTCCGCCCGTCGGGTCGGAGTCCACAGTTACAAATTAGACCTCAAACGCTACATAATCTCTACTACACTCAAAAACTACATGTAACATCTCTCAAACACTCAAACTCAAAAACAAACTCACTGCACAGTTCAGCCCTTTAGACATACTTTGACTATGAGACAGCCCCAAAGTTTCGCTTGCTTCACGCGCAAGCACAGTCCGTATGACTCCTTGTTTACCTGTCGTCTGCTAGGCTTTCCACTCTTCCAAATCCCTGTGCCCCCGCAGTAGCGTAGGAACACGAGGAGCCCACAAGTCATGCACATTTCCACTCTCCTGGTTGGCACCTAGCATTGAACTAATTCATCAAACTCAAATACAAGCACAAAGTCTTATTTGTCACATGATAAAAATGTTTTTTTTTTTTTCTTTTTTTTTTTCTTTCTTCCTTTCATTTTTTTTTACAGAAGCAGGGCCTATTCCATCTATACAAACTGCGTTGTTACTACTTGACTTTTTTTTTTCTACCGTATCCCTGACCTCTGACCTGTACACGAGCCTGTACTGTATAGCATTTACTGACTAGATTCAAAATCATACTTGTTCTATCCTCGTTATAGAAACTTTAAATGTAAGGTTCAGATGCCCGTGTTTTTCAGAGATACAGCTTTTGGAACAGCATTACTGTTACTGTCTCCTAGTTGTCAAGAGAACTGTGATCTGACAGAATACGTCATAGTAAACGTTACAAAGACCTATCAAATAAAAAGATAGACATGGTTTTCCACAGTTTTCTAGCCTATTGGAACAAATAAATGAAGCGAATTGAAAACAGTGTGAGTTTGATCATGGAAATATAGACTAACAACACATTTCTTATTATACCCACCCCCACCTCCAAAAAAAAAGGAATCTCTTGGCATGTTGTGGAAAATCAGTCACAGTCCCAAAGGGACAGCCACGGTTCAGAGATGTCCCACCCAAACTCAAACATAACACTAACCTTTTTCCAAACTAAACTGATCAAAATGAAATGGATTGCGAATGTCATTCTTGTAAAACAGATCCTTTTATGACTTGAACATAGTGTGTGTGTGTGTGTGTGTGTGTGTGTGTGTGTGTGTGTGTGTGTGTGTGTGTGTGTGTGTGTGTGTGTGTGATTTGTGCGTTTGTCTCCCCTGTCTACTCAGTGGTTAGCTCTGGTTTCGGTGTTGCGTTCCTGTCAAAGTTCTCAGGAAATCAGATACATAGGACATTATCAGCTCCTTTACTTTCTTGGAATCCGTTAATGACAAATATTGTTTAATTTTGTGTTTATCAGCAACTTTGCCTTCTCCGAATCAGTTAATGATAAATATTGTTTAATCTGCTGCTTTATTAGCATCTTTTCCCTCTTTGAATCCTTCTTGGAATCAATTAATGATAAATGTAGTTGAATTTGATGTTTATTTGCTTTCCTTTTGAAACAACCTCCTTTTCCAATATTCGCTGATTTGAAGGCGCTTAGAGCCACATTTGTCTTCGGAAGGAAACACAGCTTCTCTGGCAGTCTGCTTTCAACAGGCGGTCGAGATGGGGAAAGAAGAACATACATGTTTATGTTTTAGCTTTTTCTATCTATTGCTCTTTTAAATCCACCCACCTAGCGTAAACTGGTCCATCAGAGCCTTGTACCTAACAATAGATGATTAAGTAAAAAAAAACGAATCAATAAATAAATGAAATAAAGATGGATGTGTCATGATTTCAGTGCATGACATTCGGGGAGCACAAAAGAGATGTGGGACCAGTGTCATGATTCAAGCTGTCACTCTTCCTTCTAATACTACCTCACCCCCCCCCCCCCAACCTCTCATCCCTCCCGTGCCTACTCCCTCCAGTCCCTCTCTCCACTCTCACCACCGCCTCCCCCAACAGCACTTCTGCCTTTATTCACCCAGTACGTGCCATGCCAGTGTTGCTCTGTTCATAAATACAGATCAGGTAAATCAGAATATAATGGCTACCAGACTCATCTGAGCCCCTATCCATCATAACCACTTTCTCCATCGCTCATAAGAAAAGGAAACAGTTCGGACACAGACGTGTGCTGACATCACGTATGTCCTTCAGGTTCAGGTATACAGGTAAATGAAGAAAAAAAAAAAAAGAAACAGAAGATTTGTTTACCCAATGAATCCTTCCCGACAGCCTCGACCACAAGCTTGAGAGAAACAATTAAAACACAGTCATTAAAAACAAACAAACAAACCACTTTCCTCACACGTTATGCAGAATGACCAGGAAGCGCCGTGTAGACTCAGCAAATACGAAGACTAAAAAATTCCAAGTAATTCACACTGCATCTCAGGAGGGGATATGGGACTTGGGGGTGAGGGGGATGGGGGGGTATGGGGAGGAGTGGCGGTACATGTGGAAGGGGTGTGGAAGGGGTGTGCAAGATGAACTCTGAAAACCTTTTTCAGCCCCACTCTTTCACGCCCCCCCCCCCCCCCCCCCCCCACACACACACACCCATCCCCCGTTCCTTCCCATTTCCACCCTTCACCCACACCCCACCCCATTATCTCCACCGCCTTCCTGCACACATGTCCTCATTAGTGTAATAGTTAATGATTTTTTGTGGCATCAGTTATCGGATCAATGGAGCACCTAAGGCGGTCATAATTTTCTTTTTTTTTTTTTTTTTTTTTTTTTTTTCTTTTTTTTTTTTAGTAGTTAATGATGACGCAAAGAGTCTCACAATGGTTTGATGTGGGACTGTTGCCTAGAAATAATTAGTGACTTTTCCCAAAAGTAAATGTACCAAAATAATCATGACAATTTTCCTTTCATATGTACTGACTTTTTGTAAGGTGATCAGACTTTCGAAAACTTACAGAGCACGTGCGAGCTCATAAAAGCAAACGCGAGCACTTGTATCCAGGTGCGAGTCCACAGTTACGAATTAGGTTCCAAACGCTATCAATGCTTTATTACAAAGCTACATGTAACACCTGTCAGGACTTCAGAGCTCATTCAAACACATTCACTGCACAGTACAGCCCTAAAAAACCACACCGCGCCTGACTGTGTAACAGCCCCTATGTTTTGTTTATTTCGTGTGCAAGCACAATCGACATGACCTCTTTTCTTTCTCTGTTGTCTGCTAAGCTTTTCACTTCCAAATCCTGTGCTACAACAGTAGAATAGGAACACTAGGAGACACAAGTCATGCAGCATTTCCACTATCCTTGATGACATCTATCATCGAACTTCTTCGTCAAACCCAATTACAAGGACAAAGTCTTAAGCACATCATAAATTTTTCCACTGAAGCAGGGCGATTTCTGTTTATGCAAACTGTGTTGATTGATACGACTCCACCTCTACCGTAAGCCCGAACCTGTACAACAGACAGCACGAAGGTCAGTTCCGCTTCCTCGTGATTCTATGGGACAAGCCAAAGTGAGCCGGCCGTGTGGACATGGCAGCTCTGAAGGGGAAGGACAGAACGGGACTTCTCTTCTTCTCTTTCTTTGAGTGTCCACCTTCATCGAGTTGAAGATTCTGACACTTTGGTGTGTATGACCGTTTTTTTCTATCCCGCCATTGAGGCAGCCATACTCCAACTTCGGGGAAGGTGCATGCTATGTGTAACGTGTCATCCATACCAACGGCCAAACTGGCCTTCTCTTCCGAAAGATGGTGATGGGATTTTACGCGTGTGCAAGATGTTGTTCACACACGGAACCTCGGTTTATAGTCTCATTCGAAGGACTGTATGGGGAATGGAGTCAGAACCAATGTTAACTCCGAGGGAAAAATCCCCCCTGTACTGAAATTCGAACCCGTAACCTCAGGATCACGAGTCCGGCGCTCTACCAACTGAGCTATTCCGGCCCCAACTGTGAGTTTGACATGGTAAACAGAACCAAGCAGCAAGAAAACATCCTCATTTCTTTTTAGCTGTTCTTTTTACCGCATCATGCTAAACTCCCGCGGAATGTCAAGGCATATGAGGGGGGGGGGGGGGGGGGGGGGGGGGGGGGTGATGGGGGGGATATGGATGTTTTCGCCGCGATAAAGGAGACAATCTCCCCCCCCCCTCCCCTCCGCCCCCTCTCCCTGGAACCGTCAGCTCTGATCATGTGGAGATCTCTGAGGTTAAAGTCAATGACGGGATTTTCCGAGCGTCACGAAGCTGTATCCAAAAGGTGGCGCAGAGGAACCGAGAGTTGCAAGGGGCAATCACTCTATCCTCCTGGCTCTCGGACGGAGGTATATGGTATAGGCCTGAGAACGATTCTTTGTTCTTGAAAGGTATTCGTTACAAAATATCATTGTAAGAATCCAGATTAACATTGCTTTGTTCGTATGTGCTTGAGGAGTGCTTTGCAGCTGGGAAATTCGGATTTGGGATGTGTTGTGTGTGTGGGAAATAAGGAACATATTGATCTGTGACTCAACTGTCGACAGTACAATATTCATGTAGTTTGTTTCCGTTCGTTTACAGATTTATCCATTTGCTTTCCCCTTCAAGTTTATTGAGACGTTTAATACATTTAAGTTTTTTTTCCTCTTCAGAAACATATTTCTTTATGCTATGTCTACAGGCTTTTTGTCTGTCCTTGTCTGCAAACGTCCATCTATCTTTCCTCCTCCGCTGGAGATGCGCGGGGCTTTTTCAGTATAAAATGCACCCCCTTTTTCTGGAAATTCATTACTCGTCATTTCATCTCTCTCTCTCTCTCTCTCTCTCTCTCTCTCTCTCTCTCTCTCTCTCTCTCTCACACACACACACACACACACACACACACACACACACACACACACACATTCACGCGCGCACGCACACACGCACGCACACTCTGTCTGCCTGTCTGTCTGTCTGTCTGTCTGTCTCTCTCTCTCTCTCTCTCTCTCTCTCTCTCTCTCTCTCTCTCTCTCCTCTCTCTCTCTCTCTCTCTCTCTGTGACTCCTGTTATTTAATTCTCCTTTTTTGTTTGATTCTTTTCTTTCTTTATTAAATTTTATTTTCATATTTTTGTCCCATTCACCTTACCTTTGTTCTAGGAAATGTTTTTGTTTTTTTTCATTTGTCACAATTTATGATATGCTAATTGCGGATTTGGTGTGTGTTTGTGGGTGAGTGAGGGGTGGGGTGGGTGTGCTTTTATTTTTCATTTGTTTGTAATATGGAGATCAGGTGGTCTTGGCTTAACAATTGAAACGGAAACAAACTTTCCATTCTGCAGTGCTGTTTCCTGCTAGGGCATCTTAAGTTTTTGTTTGTTTGTTTGTTTGTGGCATCGAAATGTCTCCTGATCCTTTTGTTTTCACGACGATTAAAAAAAAAAGTCGAACTACTTTTCAGTTTCAGGTAGACTCAGCTGCAGTTAGACTATGACATTGTTTCTGCCATGAATGGTTGTACAGAGTGCCTGTTAGTCTGCTGAAGGTGTTTATTCCCACGGCAGGAGTGGCGTGTTTGTTACAGTGGCGACAGTCTGAAATGGTCTCGTGAAACTGACACTGGTGCTCAGGGAGGCGTTCTTGAAATAACATTGATGAGGTGCCCATAACCCCTTTCCCTCATACCGTCCTGTCTGTACGTCTGTCTGTCTGTCTCTGTCTCTCTCCGTATCTGCCTCTGTCTCTGTCTCTGTCAGTCTCTTCTTCTTCTTCTTCTTCTTCTTCGTCTTCGTCTTCTTCGTCTTCTTTTTCCTTATGTCTCTTTCTCACCTTGTCCCTCCATTGTCCCACCCTTTTCCCCTTACCCCCATTCCACATGTACACACGTGTCTCTCTCTCTCTCTCCTATTCACACACAGGCGAGTGCGCGCGCGCCTGCGCACCTACTCACACACACACACACACACACACACACACGCGCGCGCGCGTGCATTGCCTTTCTTCCTTCTTCAAACAACTTCCTTCCCCCTCCTCCTCCTCCTCCTCGTCCTCCTCTCCTCATCTCTCTCTCTCTCTCTCTCTCTCTCTCTCTCTCTCTCTCGTCCCCTCACCCCGCTCCCCCATCTCTTTCTCCGCCCCCCCCCCCCCCTTCACCCCATCCTACCCCACCCCCATCCCCTCTTTCTCTCCCTTTCATCCCATTAGCAATACAGTGTGAGTGAGCAAGGCGATCTGATTTCAACGGGCGACAAAAACCAAACTGTCAAAAGACACACAGTCGGCGACGTGCAGCGGAAAGGGAAAAAAAAAAAGCAGTGCGCCAACGGCGAGAAAGTCTGCCTTTAAAGGCCCCGCATTCAGCGTGTATCGGTTTACCCGGCACCCAGAAGCCTTGTACCGGTTGGAGACAGCCTACCCGTACAGTTTCGCCTTTGTGTACACACCGGGGGATGAGGTGAGGCGATGGGGTGGGGGTAGGGGGGTGGGGGCTGGGGGGATACATTTCTCTGTTCTGTTCATGTGCTGTTGTTTGTCTTTGTGTCTGTCCTTTTTTGTCTTCTTTTATTTCTGCCCTTCACTCACAACCCCATCACCCCCCCCCCCACACACACACACACACACACACAACACACACCTCCTTCCACCTGCCTTTTTCTTAAACTCATGTGTTATACAAAGAGATTTTTTTTGTTTTAAATCTCTCTCTCTCTCTCTCTCTCTCTCTCTCTCTCTCTCTCTCTCTATCTCACACACACACACACACACACACACACACACACACACACACACACACACACTTCTTAATTTCTTTTTGGAGATAATAAAAAGCGTTCTTGACTTGACGCGCGCGCGCGCGCGCGCGCACGCACACACACACACACACACACACACACACACACACGAGAGAGAGAGAGAGAGAGAGAGGAGAGAGAGAGAGAGAGAGACACTTTGACACTTTGATATTTTATTGTCATTACCAATGAGGTCTTTTGACAAGGGGGGAGAGGTAACAGAACACAAAAACATTTCCTCTTCCTTTCCTGCAAACAAATAGTACACTTTCATTCCGAGTGTGTGTATCAAATCCAAAGTTAACAAAAAAACAAATAAATTCGTAGAACAAAAACATTTCCCTCTTCCTTTCTGCAAACAAATAGTACACTTTCATTCCGAGTGTGTATCAAATCCAAAGTTAACAAAAACAAATAAAAATTCGTAACATTTCGTTATGTCCTCACCTCACGCACAGGAGTAATGCAGTAAAGTTAAAAAAACACACACACACACAACACACACACACAAACACACACACACACACACACACACACACACACCCCTTAAGACTGACTCGACCATCCACTCAATCAAATGATGACATTGTATTTACCCGATCTCTTCAACTTGGAGAAAAAAAAAAAAAAAAAAAGACTGACTCGACCATCCACTCAAATGAATGATGTCATTGTATTTTACTGATCTCTTCCACATGCGATGAATGATAATATTCATTCAGATATCTCTTATAATGTATTATCTTAAACTTCACTATCCTTCATCTGCCTAATTTTCAATGCTTCCGCGATGAATTTCGCAAATGATTTAATTACAAGTTCATCATCTGATGATAACACGCCAGCGACATTTTGTCTTTTCGCTATATCTAGCTGGAAAAATGAACAATTTTTTGTCCGCACTTCATTATAAGCCGTACAGTGGAACAGAAAGTGTTCTTCGTCATCAATAATATGTCTACATAGAGAGAGAGAGGAGAGAGAGAATGAGAGAGAGAGAGAGGACCCGCCCACGTATGGTCAATAAAGGGGGGTCAATATTTTCTCTTTTACGCCTTCATTTTGTTTTCTGTGTTTGTTCAAACTTACAAATAGATTCTAGAAACAAATAATAAATCTCCAGACCGTCATTTACTTCTCATTCTAATGAAAATCTTAGACTGTTACAACATGTACATTCTGGTGAAAAGTGTTCTAGACCGTTGTGATGCGCCAAGGTTGTCTTGATTCTTCTGTTCTGTTCGACATCTCTTTGGAGAATAGACTGCAGGAGGTGCTTCCAGGCTTACACACACACACACACACACACACACACACACACACACACACACACACACACACACACACACACACACACACACACACACACACGCACACACACAAGTAGTTTGAAGTTAGATATATATGAAATACATTCGTTATTGGAAAGCTGTTTCCGAATTGAGAAGTCTCGAGATAAATGTGTAATGGAAACATGTCCTAGACATATTTCTAGTTTAATTTACAAGATTCGTTTGAACTCTTGGAAGACCTAGTATTCTCAAAATATAGCGTGTGCATGTTCTAAGTCATTATCTGGTGAACATATACTTTTCCATTGCCCCGTTTTAAATGCTCTTTATTCAAAAACAAACATGGAAATTTCGAAATCTAAATCGGTTCACGCTATTTCTTTCAGTTCAGAAATTGTTGAGGTTGCAAAAATTATCTCCCAGTCTCAAATTAGCATGTTTTTATAATCATGATAGTGTAGTTTATATATTTAAATTTGTACTGTTCTTGACACTATTTCTTACCTTTTCCTCCCCCCTGTCCTCCTCCTCCCCCCCCCCCCCCCCCCCCCCCCTAAAGTATAATATCACCAAGTGTGAACAGACTATAAATAAATCAACAACAACAACAACAACACACACACACACACACACACACACACACACACACACACACACACACACACACACACACACACACAGAGTCACAGGGTGGGCTCTGTGCAACCTGTGGTGTTTCGCTGATGACACCGACCTTCTGAGAAGAAGTAAAACAGAACTTAAGAAACCCATCACAACCAGACTTGAGAAAACACTGAGTATATATAGATGGACCAGGCAGTAAGCACTAAGATATCTACGGCTTTGCTCAACAGTTCCAGACAATGGTCACGAGTCCACTGCACACCGAACAGACGCACACTGCAAGAAGTAGAAGCTCAAACTTCCTGACCAAGAAGACTGCAGGTGTGCTCAAACTTCCTGACCAAGACTGCAGGTGTCTGTATTTCTCGGGCTTGGTTGACGCTGGGATGTATTTTGAAAGCAAGCGTAGAACACAGCCCTGTCATGCATTCTCAGACCGGAATGGATATCCGTAGCATCATCTTTATCATCCTTACTCTCATCGATCAGTATTTTTTTTTTTAAGTCTCGAATTCTGTTGCCCTTCATGCCCTGCTCTCATTGTGACCTCAGTTCTCGATGTTCTCTTCACCGTCTATTGCCTTAGTTTGATTCCTTGGTCATCGGTATCTGCGAATTCATGGGGGGGGGGGGGGGGGGGGGGGGGGGCTGTCGTTGGATGGACGTGTTGGCGCCCTCCGGAGGGAGAGCTCACTCACGCCGGCTCCGCGCGATTAAGCAATTACTGTCGTCAGTAGGGGGCTTAGCAGGTGGGTGTCCTGCGTGTGTTAGATCAAAATAGGCACCACCACTGAACACCACCGAAGTGACTTGGCGGCCTTGCGGCTTGGGTGTAATGTCACTGAAGTGTCACAGAAGATGGGACAACAACAACAACAACAAACAACAACAACAGCAAAGAAGGAAAAAAAAAAGAAAAGTAACTGGACAACCACTGGGGGAGTATCTGGGGTCAGTTGGGAGATACAGCGCTTGTTCTCCAGTGCCCTCTTTCGCGGAAAAACAGCAAGGGTTCACGGCAAAGCTGGGGTGAGAGATTGTCAAAAGTGAGGGCTCAAAATTGTGTTACTCAAGGACAACGTTTGTATGGGAATGTAATGGTCTTTTCCTATGTGTTCGCCATTCTACCGAGTACCACTGAAATGTCAAGACAACAAGAGAACGACGACGACAATATTCTTGTTTCAATTGAAGTAAATGGCGAAGAAGAAAATTAGGGAGGGCGATGAGGAAACACACTGCTGGAGGACTAAAAGGAAGCCACAACTTTAGTTTAGATGTCTGGTTATGAACAAGAAAAGTGGGAAGGGTGGTAAGGACACAGATATGAAACTTGACCATACACGCGCATGCACGCGCGCGCGCACACACACACATACGCGCGTGCGCACGCACGTCCGCACGCACGAACGCACGCCTACACACACACACACACACACACACACACACACACACACACACACACACACACACACACACACGCATGCATGCATGTACGCACGCGCACGGAGAAAGAGAGAGAGAGAGGATGAGAGAGAGGAGAGAAGAGAGAGAGAGAGAGGGAGAGAGAGACACACAGAGAGACACACAGACAGACAGGCAATAGACACAGACAGACAAAGAGGCGACCGAGGCGCAAAGATGGCGTAACATCAGAGGTCAGAAATACAGGAAACGTTCCCTATCCTTTTTGACACGTTGTTAGTTCACTGCCATTAGCTGGAGTGCCCCTGTGACAAGGGGGATTTTTATTTACTTTTGTTTGTTTGTTTGTTTGTTCATAAACAACGATCCTGGTCTAAGATCCCACAGTATACATACCTCAGGGTTATAACATCATTGAAAAACATGACGAAATAGTCACGTGTTTCAACAGCATCTTTTTTTTTTTTTTTCTTCTTTTTTTCTTAACACGCTCTGAACATGAAGTTGCTAAGCCCTGAAATTGCTATGTCTGTTTCCAAGAGAGAGAACAGCAAGGACCATGTCAACTTGACGGGATGTCTAAATGGACAACGATGTTCCACACCAGTTACTGTTGTAGTCAAGAAAATGGAAGCGTCACGACAACCTGACAGTTCTAGAGCTTGTAATATATCTTTTGGGGAGTGTGTGTGTCTGATTGCAGGCGTGCGAGCGCGCGTGTGTGTATGTGTGTGTGTATGTATGTATGTATGTATGTATGTATATATATATATATATATGTGTGTGTGTGTGTGTGTGTGTGTGTGTGTGTGTGTGTGCGCGCGCGCGCGCGCGCGCGCGCGCGCGCGCGCACGCTTGCTCGTGTCACACGAACTTGTGTGTATGTCTCCGGAGACATTTGATCTCATCTTGAAGGAATGCGTCCGAGCACTACGTGCAGATTAAAGGGGTGACACTGACGGTATGACGCGACCACAAACAGGTGCTCTCGGTGTGAAAGCCACTAAAACACAAAAAAAAGGGGGTAAGAGGAAAAACTATTCCAGGACTCTCTCTCTCTCTCTCTCTCTCTCTCTCTCTCTCTCTCTCTCTCTCTCTCTCTCTCTCTCTCTCTCTCTCATCCCCATCCTCTCTTCGTGTTCTCTCCACACTTCCAAAACTGCTCCCACCCTCTTTCGAAAACGTGGGACCCAAATCTCGAGAAAAAAGAAAAAGAAAAAAAAAAAAGAAAAAAAAAAAAAAAAAAAGAAAAAAAAGAAAAGAAAAGCAACGGAAAGTTTCAAATTCCCGAACCGAGACGAAGAAGAAAGGGGGAGAGAACTCCTTTCTC
>JADBJO010000961.1:392500-397500 GCA_016801955.1 Conus betulinus | reverse complement strand
TGAACAAACTCGCCACATCATGCCCTAGTATGTTTCATTTCTTCTTCAGCTCCCACCTCTCCCCTCCCCTCCTCCTTTTTTTTTTACCCCACCCTGTCCATTCCCCTCCCTCTTCTCTCCCTTGGCGTCTTCCTTTGCAGGCCTACACGTTTCATGTCCTCCGAAGGTTGGACCCACCAGTTCACCGCAGTGAAAAGAAGGCCGTGGAGGATCCGCCGTGTATGCCAGCCTCCACCCCACCCCCCTCCCACCCCCTCCCAGTGTCCAAATGTCTTCGATACACCGGAAGGCGGGGACGGGAGAAGGAGAGGGTAAGTTAGGTGAAAGGGGAACCAGTTAAGTCTTCTTCCGTGAAGTCTGTGAACATGTTTTGCGAAGGAACTGTTGTTACCTGTTCTTACATATTTATCCGAATTCATAGTTTTCTGGGTTTGGGGTGATTCTTTTTGTTCTGTCTAGAAGATACAAAGATACGGGGGGGGATACATAGAGACGTACCCGACTGATTGAACCGGGATTTCACATTTTTTTAAGAGTGGGCCAGAAAAAGTATGTGCACGTAAAAATCAGACAGTTGAACACCCCCCCCCCCCCCCCCCACCTCAGTAAGTTGGCGCTAACGCTACTCCCATGCAAAAAAGCGGTTTGAAAGTATTTCAAGGTGGTGAAAGATGATTGATTATGCAGAGACAAGTTATTAAAGTGAATGATGACGCACGCACGGTTACTTAGGGGAAGATGATGGCCTTTTTTTTTTTTCATTGCCTTCGAAACGCCTTGCCATTCACTACTCCCCCCCCCCCCCACCCCTCCCCCCCCCCCCCAAACCTGATCCCCTGCCCTTCAATACTGCCCGATCTTGTGGGGGGGGGGGGAGGGGGGTGGGTGGGGGGTAGCTGATCTGGTATGCACGGTTGTAAAGCAGAAGATAGAACAAAACCCATGGGTTCCTTCGGGACTTTGAGTTTTGCGCAGATAGCTGGTGTACACAGTTTTGCAAAGCACATACTCTGGAGTAAGGCTACAGTACTTGAAATGCCTTCCTGGGGAAAAGGTTACAACACTTTAATTACCCCTGAAGAGAAGGCTACAACACTTAAAATACCCTGCGGAAGATAAAAAGCTACAACATTTGAAACGCTTTCCTGAAAAGAAGGCTACAACATTTGAAATGCCCTTCGGAAGAGAAAAAAGCTACAACATTTGAAACGCTTTCCTGAAAAGAAGGCTACAACATTTGAAATGCCCTCGGAAGAGAAAAAAGCTACAACATTTGAAACGCTTTCCTGAAAAGAAGGCTACAACACTTGAAATGCCTTGTCTTAAGAGAAGGCTACAACACTTGAAAGGCCTTCCTGAAGAGAGATCGGCAGTTGGCTGAGAAAATCAGCGGGATCAAGATTGTAAGCTGGCCGCATGTTAAGAACACTGTCCAAACCTCACCATGACAGGGCCAGTAATCCTTCAGAATCCTGCTCACCCCGCCAAGACAGGTTTCAGACCCCAACAACTCAGACACTCCTTTCTTAGAGTAAGAGTCATAGGTGGTGCTGGCTGTTTTATCATTTTGAAAAGTGTCGGATCTGAAAAGGACTGGCAAAACCAGCTGCAATACACAAGAACTTTCTATCTACATGCTGTGCGTGCACAAAAAAGACACGCTGCTGATGGTTCTACTGTTCCTCGAATTCTCTACCCCATGAAAAACTTTAGAATCCTACTTTTCTCGCTCAAATTCTGGGAAACTGTTAGCTGAAAAAACGATTTTCTTCCCGGAAATTTCCTCTCTCAAATGCCCAAACGATGAAAGTGTTGTTCCACCCATGGTATGTAGCGTGCTGTTACTACACCATTACAAACCGTCCATTTTGTGCAAGATATGATAGGTGTAATTACAACGACACCGCTGCAATCCACACACATTCTGCGGGTCATGGTATTCTGTCTTAACACATCTCCACAATCCAAAAAGGGCGCGCTGTCCTAACCACTACCTCACCACAGGACACACGCCACAAACAGGATTTTGCATTAAAATCAATGTATAATCCACGTAAGCGTTTTGAGGCGTAGCATAAACTTTAGCGAAATATTGATAATCAGCAATGATAGATCAAATAAACAACCCCACCACCCCTCACCCCACCAATCATCTTACTTGTTTTTAGCGATTTCTCTTGATGAAATCATGAAACACATGCGTTTACCCTTTCCTGACGTCATGTTTCAAGCCTGCGCACTCACTGTTACCCTACCTGTGTGACAGGTGCTTTTCCCAAAACCAGTCCCATTCCTTTCATTTTTCATTTCTCTTCTTGGAGCTACCAGACATGTAGCTTGAGGGGCACGTGAAAGAATCGACTTCAGACATAATCAACCTTCTCCAAAAAATAAAATCGTGCCTCTCAATAAATGCTCGACTCCTTAGGTAAGGCCTTAGCGCTTTAATTTTTGCAGTGCAGCCACAACCCAGTCACATAGTCTGAGGAATGGTATACGGTCCGTGCCACTAGCGCACTACGACTCGGTCACAAGGTGCGAAATACTGTATGCGGTAGTGTTCACACTACTCATTACAACCCAAACACGCAGTGTGGGATACTGTGCGCCGTCATAAACTACTACAGCCTGAACGCATAGGTCAACATACGGAATGATGTCCTGCCCACTACCCCACCACAACCCAAATACACCAACCCCGCCTCCCAACTTGTTCGCACATGGCAACTCTTTTCACTCCCCATATTCCAGGGGGGGGGGGGGGGGGTCGTTTCGTTTGGTGTCAATATCCCTTTTTTCCAAGAAAGGAGAAGGGTAGGGGCGACGAACGCTTCAGATCGACTGACCTCATGCAAGCGCTTGTCAGTGTGTCTGCTGGTGCATCAGGAAAATTACATTTCATTCAGGTCAAACGAAAACAGACTTGTCCATTTTCGTTTTCTCTTCCACGAACTGAGTCTGACGTCATCATTTCGTTGCTGTTGGTGGTGGATTTTTAGTTTTGCTTTGTTTTGTTTGTTTGTGACACTATTTCAGCAAATCCCTTTTTTAACGTTGCAACCTGCTTGGAAACCAATCCAAAGACGTCGTATCCCGTTGACCGTCGTCCTTCTGATGACAGTTGTGCAGTTTTACCCTACTTGTTCGTTATTTTCGGCATTTCAGTGGTCCCCAAGCACTGGCTGATAAGAAAACAAGTGCTCGTTCTCTCGTCGAATCACTACCCTACCAGTCGGACTCTGGTCTCGACCCCCAGTCAGAGATTCACAAGTTTAGTCTTCATGTGAACTTTAAAACGGCCTCAACATGGCGATGTGACTTCCAGCTTCAAAAGACTCATAGATCCCTCTGCCAAACCAACCCAAATTTCGGTGTTGGTTTGTTTGTTTGTTGGTCTGTTTGTTTTCAAAACAAGCAAAATCTTGCGTGTGTATGTTTGTTTGTTTGTTTTTCATAAAATGTTCGAGAACCGTGAAGCGGCACAACAACATCCTGAATGCTATTCGTTCCCTGTGGAACATACAGCCTTCAATGCATGTCTCCAACCAGATCGACCTCGGGTTGTCCGTTCGCCCCATCTGCTCCCTCCCATCTCCCGGGACACCCTAGCTGTTTTGAACTCATTTTCCCGCGTCCTTCACCATGTTGTCACTGGCCGTCCACTCCTGTGGGTTTCCCCCTAGGGGATTCCAGTCCCCTGCATGTCGTGCCGTGTTGTTCGGACCTCTGCGCAGGGTGCGTCCACTCCACTTTCGTGTTTCGGGTCCTGGTGGTGGTCACCTTCTGGTCTCTGGTTGAATCTGCAGCGACGTTCTTCATTCGTGAAGTTTTTCTGTCTGTCTGATATGCAGTATTCGTCGCATGCAGTTGTTGATAAAACTTTGTCTCCCAGCCAATTTATGGGGTCTCTGATAAAACTTGTATTCCAGCCAATTTTGGGGGTCTCTGTATAACTTGTACCCCAGCCATTTTGGAGCTGTCTGATAAAATTTGTTTCCTAGCCAATTTTGAGGGTCTCTGATAAAACTTGTCTCCAGGCCAATTTAGGGGTCTGAGAATCACTTACCCGTACAACAGTAATGACCTGACTCTCAAATAACGTCAGAGAGGACGTTATGTTGTTTCTGGACCGTTCTGCCATAGGAAAGTGAAATTTGTTTAAAACTGTTAAAAACCTACTTACCTCCTGTGTCCTTGACACCGTACATCATCAGTGGGTTAAATGTCACATGAAACAATTTGATAGAACTTCTGCAGCAAGATGTTGACATGAGCATGTTAACAGGTCGACGATGCTTGTACTACTTGCACATATGGAGGGAGGGGGAGAGAGAGAGAGAGAGAGAGGAGAGAGAGAGAGAGAGAGAGAGAGAGAGAGACAGACAGACAGACAGACAGACAGACAGACAGACAGACAGAGAAGCAGACAGACAGACAGACAGAGAGGTTTATCTAGTTGGGCCACAGTTCTTACTGAAGGGGGAAGCTGAACACAGGAGATACAGACGGAGATTTTAACTTTTCGTTTAATTATAGTTCAACTTTTTTTCACCACAGAAAAGAAGTTGCGACACAAACAATTCGGAACACTTTCCCCGATTCCAGAGTTTGGTCTCTGACAGTGTATGCACGCACACGTGAATGTGTAGGCATGTATGTACATGTACATGTGCATGTATGTGCGTGTGTGTGTGTGTGTGTGTGTGTGTGTGTGTGTGTGTGTGTGTGTGTGTGTGCGCGCGCGCGCGCTTACGTGTGTATTTATGTGTGCGAGCCAGCTCGTGCGCGATTTTGTATGTGTGTGTGTGCGCGCGCATGTGTAGGCCTACATATACCTACGTGCATGTTTGTGTGTGTGTTAGTTTCAAATTTAACGTCTACCCACTCTAGGTGATATTAGACGGGAAAAACCACCACCTCACCAACACAAAAACAATCGAAGAAACAAACCAAACTCTAATGATAAAGCTAGAAAACTACAAATGGCTTTGATATGGGAT
>JADBJO010000961.1:385000-387500 GCA_016801955.1 Conus betulinus | reverse complement strand
CCCCCACCCAACCCCCACCCCCCCCCCCCACACATACACTGACCCCTCCCCACCCCCACACCCACACCCGTACCCCACCCCTCCCCCTCTGTTTCACCACTTCTTCCTCCTCCTTCCGTCTGTTTCTCTCGTTTCGCGTGCATGGCCCCCGTCCTCTGTTCCCCCCCCTGGTCCCCCCCCCCCCCCCCCCCCCCCCCCCCCCCCCCCCCGCCCTTCGCTCTCTAGCAGCCGAATGAGGCTTTATCACGCATCGAGTTCGGACACTTTATCATGCACACATTTCAGCGTGAGAAGGAGAATGAAGATCTGCCGTGTTTCAGGGATGGAGAGACGGGCTATGACTGGGGAGGGGGGGGTGTGGGGGTGGAAGGGGAGCGAGTTGTAGGGGAAAGGGGAGACGAGCGGTAGGGGAGGGAAGGAGGGAGGGCGATCAGGGGGCCAGGAAGGGGACAAATTGAAGAAAAGCCAAGGAAGCTACTTACAGTTTTCCTTCAACAAGCGATGGAGAGGCTATAAATGCATCCCCCCTCCCCCCCTTCCCCCCCCCCCCCCCCCCCCTTCTAACCAACTTCTCCTTTCCTCTCCCACAAAGGGCTTACCCTTCTAATGTTCTTTCTTCCACCTTTCCTCTCTTCTTCTTCTCTTGCTTCCCCACCCCCCTCCCCTCCCCCTCCTCTCCCCACCTCCGCCCCTGTTTTTGTCCTACCATCTAGACGACACGCAACTTGCACAAAAGTGTCCTACCATCTGGACGACACGCAACTTGCACAAAAAGTCGAACGATGTAGTTTTTGATAGCAATGCTGACATATTCCTTTTTCATTAAACAAACAAACCAATATACAACCAATTAAGCAAACAAAAGCAGCCAAGCTGTTCGGATGGTAACGTCCTGCTTTGGACAACATAACACTTCATGATCAAAATGGTGATGTTTAAGCTTGTTTTTTTTCCCAGGCATATAGAAAGATACATTTTTTTTTTTTTTTTTTTTTTTTAGAAGGAGCACAGAGTGATATAGACACTGGGCTCTTAACGTTACTAATAATATACAATCCGACATATAGGCAACTAAATCGCATACAAAAAAATGGAATAGCAATGAGCGAACAGAGAGAGAGAGAGAGAGAGAGAGAGAGAGAGAGAGAGAGAGAGAGAGAGAGAGAGAGATTCCAAAAACGACTTTTACACACATCGTAAATTTAAAAAAAAATGTAAAAATTTTTTAAAAAGCGGAGCAGCTTTCTGTTGCCGAACGCTAGGTGGAGTGGACTTCAAACCAAGCATATGTCCACTCCCGTATGCCCACTGTTATCTTTCATTTACCACACGCACACGACCCCATTGTGTTTATGACAAGAACGGAAATGATCGATGATTCTAACCTTCTTAGTCTACATATCTGTGTGGTATGATATAGATAGAAATGAGCACCTATGTTGTCACTTGTTTTTTTTCAACGACTTCGATTTAAGCTTTATTGAAATACTATCTGACATGAAACTCAAGATGTTTTATTGCATACTACTTTCCTGTTATCTTTTAGATTTTTTTTTAATGTACTGAAGTTTGGAACGTCTTCGTATATGTTGCATTTATAACTTAAAATTTTTCCATCAGTAGAAAAAATTAGTTCACCTCCCCTGCGGCCGCCACTTCCCCTGGGGCCGGAATAGCTCAGTTGGTAGAGCGCCGGACGCGTAATCTTGGTGATCCTGGGGTTGCGGGTTCGTATCTCCGCCGAGCCGTTTCGGTGCAGGGGTATTTTCACCTCGGAGTTAACATTGGTTCTGACTCCATTTCCCATACAGTCCTTCGAATGAGACTATAAACCGAGGTTCCGTGTGTGAACGCACACATAACATCTTGCACACACGTCAAATCCCATCACCAACTTTCGGAAGAGAAGGCCAGTTTGGCCGTTGGTATCGATGACACGTTACACATAGCATGCACCCTGTATGAGAAATGGAAAGAACGAAGGAAATAAGGAAACTGAGCGAACGATATTGACTGGATGACACGGGAAACGACTGAATGATGCGCCGGCAGGCAGCTCTTCAGTCGGCACTGCCCAGGTAGGCAGCCCGTTGTGTAAACGAGAGTGTTTATTGTATGTAAAGCGCTTAGAGCCCTAATCTTCAGAGAATAGGCGCTATAAGAATTAACATTATTGTTACTATTATTGTTATCATATGGGACTTCTGAACTCGTTGAATTCTTGCTGTGCTGAACACTGATCAAACCATCAAAGAAATGGATCGCCCACCAGTCATGAGGCTCACATGTTCAGGCATTTTGTTGAAGCAGCGGACAGTTTGTTCGTCGTCTAAAGTAGGGGAGGGGTGGGGAGGGGGGAGGGATAGGCTGAGATGGTAAAAACAATGACATTTGATCTCATAAACTTAACGTACTAAAGATGAGCCGACCTTTTGGTGCTTAACACAGTTATTATTATCATCATTTATTATTGTTATTATCACCATCATCATCATCATCA
>JADBJO010000961.1:377500-380000 GCA_016801955.1 Conus betulinus | reverse complement strand
GTCTCTGTCTCTCTCTCTCCCTATCTCTCTGTCTGTCTGTCTGTCGGTCTGTCTGTCTCTCTCTCTCTCTCTCTCTCTCTCTCTCTCTCTCTCTCTCTCCCCACTTCATTGGAGCATTAATGAGCTTTTTTTTTTTTTTAGATGAAAGCACTGTCGGTTGCCATGAGCCTGTGATTCTGGATAATTATGTGTCCGGACTTGACCCCGAAGACTTTTACGCTTTCTTGATTTGGTTCCAAATCAGTTTGTTTATTTTTCTGTATGTGTGACGACAAAAAAAGAGAGAAATAATAATAAACTCTGTAAACTTACATCAGTGCCCGTATGTTTTATTTGATCGTATCTAACGCCTGTTCGTAAAAGTTCATGCCATTCTCTTTGTGTGTAGCTATTGCTGTTTGTCATTTGTAAAATTCAGTTACTCCTGTTTAAGGAGACGCATTTTTTTCAAGGTGTGGAGGTCTGAAATGTACTATTCCTTAACTCCCACCCGTGAAGAAGTGTGTCCTTGTCGTGGTGATGGTGAACGGTTTTAACATAGTTCCAGACAAACGCAACATTGACATAAGTCGCTGTACGCAAGAGATGGGCTGAGATAGCATGTGAAATGTCCATTTTATCTCACATGAACCCTTGGGACCATGTACGACAGTGTGTTCGTGTGTGTGTGTGTGTGTGTGTGTGTGTGTGTGTGTGTGTGTGTGTGTGTGTCATTTTCATTTGTATTTTTTGTGTATGGAAGACCTCAGGATCGAAACGCGTGACGTCTGTCGTGTCCTTTGTTTGTTCTGTCCATGTGGTGAGCTATTGAAAACTCTCCATCGCTTCATGTCCCGTCTTCGATCGATCTGCTCTTGATCTTCAAATATCACAGCTAATGGCTTATTAGATCATCAGCTATCCGAAATAAATCTGTTTTTACTAGGTACCGCTGACTTAATAAATAATTCAATTATTGAACGATTATTTCAATTCTGAGAAAAGGTTATGACAAAAAAAATCAAACGGTCTATTTGCAAATCGGTAGTCATTAGGCAGACTGTCTAATGCCTCTTACTTGTTATCTGTTTAAAAGACTGGACCACAAATAAAAATCATTTCAATATGGTTTGCAAATTTTAATAAACTGCTGTTGCAACAATTATTCACTATGATCGTCACGCCATAATCGGTCCCAGCTGCATTAAATACGTGGAAAGTGTTGAAATGATCGCATATTGCTGTAATTTGTCTTTGGTTCAAAGTGGTAACAGGTGGAGGGCAATCAGGAACGAAGGAACACCACCACATACAAAAGGAAAGCGCTCATTATGTGGATTGTCTTGCTTAATCATGGAGACACTTGGCTTACTGATGAGACACCGGTTCTGAAAATTGATCATGATGATGAAGATGATGATGATGGTAATGATGATGATGATGATTATAACAATAATAATAACCATTATTGTTATTATTATTTTATTGTAAGTAGTAGTAGTTCTTGTTGTTGTTGTTGTCGTAGCCTTGATTTTTCGCAGATTTTCTCCCAGTCAGATGTTTCTTTTCTGGAACCTATCTAAGGAGATTACACAGCAGGCGGAGACAGTAGGAGGAGCAGGCCGGCGGACAGTCTTCATGGAAGAAGCCCTCCTCACGAAGGCGTCTCACCCAGACTCCTTGCACCCAAAGGGGGTCGGGCCGCGTCCAGACCATGACTCCTGAATGCCCTTCTGCTGTCGGCCTTTCATTCTGGCTGTACCTTCAGGAAGGCCGCATCCCCCCCCCCCCTCCCGCCCCCCACCCCCCCCCCCCCCCACCACCACCCACCACCACCAGGCCAGAGGCGGTCGTGTGACGGATCTCTTCACTACTGAGCCCACCGGAAATTGGTGAAAGTCGGAACATTTCAGCCTTATGAAGTTCACTTTCATTCCTCCTCGTCCAGATTCTGCTGGGACGCTTCTGAGCTGCTTCTGCCGTTGCCTTTAGGGTTCTGGTTCTCTTATTTCCCGAAATCGAAAAAAGCGTTTTATTATATCATACGCAGATGAGCCTACTTACGCCCCCCCCCCCCGCCCCCCCCCCCACCCCCACACCCCTCCCCCCCCCCCCCCGACCCCCCACCTTGCCCAACCTCTTTGGCGAAGACTGTCTTGGAGGCCAGATTCCATCTAGGTGCTGTCTAGACTGACTGACTTCTCAGTCCTGCAGACGTGTGTTTCCTCCATTCTGCTTTTATATATGGCACAGTGGGCTCAATCAGAATCATTTGTTTGTTGTTGAATTTGAGTAGAGTACCCATTTTGGTCTCATGCCATTCCATCCGAATACAGATCTATGTTAAATCTGAACACGTGACAGACGTCAATATTTTCCCTAAAATGTACTCTTTCTTTGCGTCCTTATAAGGGAAAGTGATGTGGACAATTCTTGTGGTTTGACATACAAGTGAACTGTGAATAATCTTATATTGCTTAGTATTGGAGGTTTGTTCCGTTGTTTTGCTGGTCACGGAGTT
>JADBJO010000961.1:345000-367500 GCA_016801955.1 Conus betulinus | reverse complement strand
CTCCTCAGTGTTCTTGTTCTCCAGTTCTTTTTTCCAGTCGACTTGGTTTAGGAAATTTCTGATTTCATCGTAGTCAGCCTTATGATATTTGTGTACCTGTCAGTACAGTGGTCACTCTTACCTAGCGCCCCTGCCCGGGTAACCTCAGTGACAATGTCGTCTCTGTTTGTGAAGACTAGGTCGTCAAGAGTTTTATTTTTGTTTTTGTTTTTTTGTTTGGGGGTGCGTGTGTGTGTGTGTGTGTGTGTGTGTGTGTGTGTGTGTGTTATCTTGTGTTTACACGGTTAAATTCTTACCAAGCCGAAAAAGAGGCTCTAGGGAGACCACACACCTCTACCAAGGTGGAACAGCTCCTGATTCCACTCTCGGATCCGGATCCGCACCGCGTATTGACACCAGCACGGATTGGGTTGGTGTGTTGGCCGCGCACAATCTCTCCACCACGATTCGTCATAATACTGGTTCAGTGGCTTGCACATCCTCCCGTCTGCTGACGAGAGACACGATCAAAGCGATCGAGGTGTGTGTGAAAACATGACCTACTTGCTGGGGTAACGATTGGCAATTTTGCAATTGTCTCGTGCATGACTCCTATTTTCATAATCATTTTTCAAGAAGGCAGGCAGGGGGGGGGGGGGGGGGGGGGGGTCTGTTTAGCACCTTTGGAAGGTATCTCTCTCTCTCTCTTTTTTTTGTTTTGCATTGTTCATAAGTTTATAACAGTCAAAAGCGTATACACACCATTTTTCTGTATCAGAGCACAGAACCTTTCTTGAACAGCCGTCGAATTTCACCCTCTGCAGTGGTACCCCCAAGGCACGCTTGAAACATCCCAAACTGACATGTACGTTACCAACCGTAGTCAGTTTTCAATTTACAATTCAAGCTGCTAGACTGATCCAATTATTATTATTCTTTCGCTTTCTGTTCAGATTGTTTTTTTGTATCGTTCAAACCTGGTGTCGGCCTGCTGTCGGCAAGGTTTCGACCGTTCTGAGCATGATTTCATAATACAGGAAGGCACCCTTATTCTTATGCATAACTAAGTACACGGATGTACAAAAATAACCTTGTCATGAAGTAAACAAACGCATTAACACCCTGTAACGATCTGGGGTTAACAACGCTTTGCACACCAAACAAAACAAAAAAATGTAGATAAAAAGAGGGGGAAAAAAAATATCGGATATGGAGGAAAAGCAATACTTCTATGTTGAATATATTATTAGAAAACAGGCTAACAGATGAATGATCTATGAAACAGACAATTAAAGAAAGAACAGAAACATTCAAAATACACTTCTTCGTTATCTCCACCATCACCTCGATCACAATTTTTGAATTACCTCTATGGCAAGCTGTAATAGTCGTTTTAATGAAACCTAGAGGTTTTTCATGTCTTGTTTCCAAATGCGTAAGCTAATTTCTTGTCTCATTAAAAAAAAAAAAAAAATTCCCCGCTCTCTCTCTCTCTCCTCTCTCTCTCTCTCTCTCTCTCTCTCTCTCTCTCTCTCTCTCTCTCTCGCGGCGAGAAAGAGTTACACAAATTAGGCAGTGATATTTCCCGGCTCGAGTTAAACACTCCCTAGCCCTGTCATTTTGCCACTGACACTTGCGGCCCTTCGCAAAGCTCTTCTCCCGGGACTGGCATTTACTGATACGGGTAATTTTCCACCCGAAATAAAGACGAAAGTTGTCGTCGTCTCTTTCTGGCACTTGGCCCAGCGCGCTCTTTTTTTCCCATGCTAATACGTTAAACGGCCTCCTGTCAGAAGACCGGGGCGGAAAACAGAGGGTTTAGCGTTCGAATCTCGGCTCCTTACCCCCCCCCCGTGGCCGAGAAAATTACAGGGCTGGTTTTACCTCCCCCCCCCTCCCACCCCCCCCTCCCCTCCACCCCCCCTCCCCTCCACCCTGCCCTCCCCCACAGAGAGCAGATTCTCTCATTTCACGGGCTGTGAGTTTTTCCCCATTGTTGTCTGCTTCGAACACCATCCTTTCTTTTCTTTTCTTTTTTTTTTTTTTTCTTGGAAACCCCCCTTCTTCACCATCGAGAAGAGTTATCTCGCTTTGACATCGGGCTGTTATTAGGCACTGCAAGCTTCCTATCCATCCCCACTCCTCTCTCTCTCTTTCTCTGTCTCTCTCTGTCTCTCTGTCTCTCTCTCCTCTCTCTCTCTCTCTCTCTCTCTCTCTCTCTCTCTCTCTCTCTCCCCGACCCGACAATTGGCGGGTGGGCTGTGATATTGAATTCTACGCTCACCAGCTTTCCTCAGACTAAAAACCCCAGCCCTAGTAGACCCGGGGTCAGCGCTGCAGATTCTCACTCCCCTAGTCTGGGCCGGGCTCTAATCCGTTAAGGTGCCTACCTCCACTCCTCCCCCCCTCTCCCACCCCCCCCCCCCACCCCCTACCCCTGCCTCTTCCCGCCCTTACCTCCCCCCCCCCCCCCTCCCCTCCTCTTTCCTTCCTTCCCTTGCCAAGCTCGCTGAACTCTCCCAGCCGATTTTTTCACACTCTCTCACGCGCTTCTGTTTCTGTGATTGCGGTTGTGTGGTGTTTGGGTCGGCCCGTAATGGGGACTGTTTACCGAAATGAGCAGTTTGTGTGACCACAGGCGGGGAAAGTAAAGTAGCGGGTCTGGGGACCAGAGAGAGAGAGAGAGAGAGAGAGAGAGAGAGAGAGAGAGAGAGACGAGAGAACATTGTTGGTTAATTGCCGGTGCGGGTGATTAGGGGGTGGCTACCGTCACTGACTTTTGATGATTGGGGTGCAGGGTGGTACCTCTGTGTGTGTGTCTGTGTGGTGTGTGTGTGTGTGTGTGTGTGTGTGTGTGTGTGTGTGTGTGTGTGAGAGAGAGAGAGAGTGTGTGTGTGTGCGTGCGTGTGCGTGTGTGTTTGTGTGTGTGTGTGTGTGTGTGTGAATGTGTGTGTGCGAGAATGTGTGTGTGAGTGAGTGTGTGTGTGTGTGTGTGTGTGTGTGTGTGTGTGTGTGTGTGTGTGTGTGTGTGTGTGTGTGTGTACGCGCGCACGCGCGTGCATTCTAGAGAGAGAGAGAGAGAGAGAGGATGGGAGGAGGGAGGTAGAATACGCATGCCAATATGTTTATTCGGTAGACGCCATAGTCTCCAACTGAAGCTGATTACATTAAAAGCATTCCGACACCCCGTCACAGCCACAGCCCGGTCGGCCCCGCCGCAGCCCCGGCACCGGCAATCCACAGGGAGCAGTCAAGTCAAGTCGTACTAAGCCCCCTAATGACGACAATAATTGTTAGTCGCGGAGCCGGCGTGAGTGAGCTCTCCCTCCGGAGGGCGCCACACGTCCGTCCAACGACAGCCCCCATGGACTCGCCGATACGGGTGACCCCGACGGAACCAAACCAAGGCCACAGACGTGGAGAGGACATCGAAACTGAGGTCACCATGAGAGCAGGGCATGAAGGGCCACAGAACCTGAGACATTTTTTTTTTTTAAATGCTGATCGATGAGAATGAGATGATGATGATGATTAAGATGATGCTACGGATTTCCATTTCGGTCTGAGACTACATGACAGGGCTGTACTCTACGCTTCCTTTCATAATATATCCCGGCGTCAACCAGGCCCGAGAGATACAGGCACCTGCAGTGTTGGTCAGGAAAATTTGAGCAACACTCTCAGAAAAGCATCCATTAAGTGGATGAAACTCGACTGTGTGTGGTCCCAGTCTTCCAACTGAGTCCGCAGCAAACTCAACTCTGGGTAGGAGCCGGTCGGGGCAGAGAGAGAGGAGAGAGAGATAGAGAGAGAGAGAGAGAGAGAGAGAGAGGAGAGAGACAGACAGAGACAGACGGACAGACAGACAGAGAGATGTGACATTGTGTGTGTATGTATGTGCGTGCACGCGCGCGCGCCTATACTTGTGTGTACAGAATCAAGCGCGTTATTTATAAGTGGTAGAAAGATGTGTATGTATGCTCAAAATATCGAACTGATACACACTTCCAATCGACGGCGAGATCACGGAAAAAAAACACGTCCCTGACCTATGACCTCGGCCTCCACAGACTGTAGTAGTTCATGTGCTCATTATCATTATCACCTCCGACGACAGGGGGAATGTCTTCACCCGCGTTCGCCGAACTGTGTGTCTATCAGCAGGATCACGCAGAGACCGATGGATCCGTTTCAAGCAAACTTGGTGGGCAGACAGAGCGTGGGTCCAAGGCGAACTCTGTGAGTTTGGGAATGGATTTGTGGTTACGAATCCGGATCAAACAGCGTATCCCAAATCCGTTCAGCAAGATTATTACAAAGTGGTGCTGAACACGAACACTGTGAAGTTACTGTAAACGAAGTAATGGCTGTTTGTTAATATTTCAATGGAACATTCAAACAAACAAATTGGAGGGGCGCGGGGGGGGGGGGGGGGGGGGGGGGGGGGGGGGGGGGGACGATATAAACGTTCACGTTTTGTACTTTCCATGTACAAAGAAAGGCAAATGGAGAGTAACTCTTCCAGCCCTTACCTGCTACTGTTTCCTCTGGTGGGAAAAAAAAAAAAATTTCATTCATCAGTTGATTTAGCGACAAAAGTGTCGAAAAACAAATTAACTGTAATCACAGAGTCCTACCTACCATTTTTTTTGGTTTGTTTTTTTTCGGTTTGGTTGGTTGGTTGTGTTGTTGTTGTTGTTGTTTTTTTTTGGTCTCCCAAGTTAACAGCAAACAAACTGTCTTTTCCGTTTGTTCTACATGTGGATGCAGATTCAGATCCGAGGCCGGGTGTAGTTGCAGCCGTTCGACGTTGGGTGAGGTCTGAGGTCTCCCGTTCGTTACTTTTAGAGAAGGAAAAAAAAAAAGTCAGATTAATGGAATTAATCATATGTCACGATGAGATTGAGCATCTGGAGCGATTAGCAATGGCTCCGGGCTGTGGCCAGTAGGTGCGTCACCGGAGCAGTTGAGAACGGGCGACTGCAACAACGCAGTCTGAAATTGTAACAGTACAACAGACAATTGTGATTTTTTTTTTTTTTTTAACCAGGATAACTGGCACTCGCCCAATGATTGAAAGCAAACGTGATCCCACATTTTGAAACGTAACCGTTTCCTGTGTTCCTTGCGCTAATCCACGTAAAAGTATGATGAAAGGTGAGAAGTGGCACAATGGTAAGACATTTACCCCAGTCGCCGGTGTATGTGTAGTTACTCGGTTTGTATCAGCCGGTGGAGGAGAGACTGTGGTGAATTATACTGAAGATAGGGGCCGGAATAGCTCAGTTGGTAGAGCGCCGGACTCGTAATCCAAGGGTTGCGGGTTCGAATCTCCGCCGGGCCGTTCCGGTACAGGGGGATTTTTTCCCTCGGAGTTAACATTACTTCTGACTCCATTTCCCATACAGTCCTTCGAATGAGACTATAAACTGAGGTTCCGAGTGTTAACGCACGCATAACATCTTGCACACACGTAAAATCCCATCATCAACTTTCGGAAAAGAAGGCCAGTTTGGCCGTTGGTATGGATGACACGTTACACATAGCATGCGCCTTCCCCGAAGTTGGAGTATGGCTGCCTTAAGGGCGGGATTAAAAAAAAAAAACGGTCATGCACACAAAAACTCCACTCCCTTTGTTGGGCAGATGGGATTAATCCTTGCCTCTCTATACAGGGGGTATCCGCAGGAGTATCAGCCTGCGTACGCAGAAGAAAGAAGACACCGAAGATTATAAAAATCTATAGAGTAGCAGTCGTTACTTTCTGTAGTTAGTCCATTTCATGAACTGATTTTGATGGCCCACAGGCTATGAGGAGAGGTATATTCAGTTGTTGTTGTTGTTGTTTTTTTTTTTTAATTAAATCAACAGATTTTGATGAGAAGACTTTGAAAACAACTTTAAGAAATATTTATTGAACCAAAAAAAAAAAAAAACCTTTTTCCGTAAGAAGAAAATGTATTTCACTAATACCAGCTTCGTATTTCATTGGTTTCTCATCGTCATTTGTCGGTTCGAACTCTGGTGTTTAACTTACGCCGGTGTTTTTTGGTGTGTGGCTGTCAACAACTCTACCACTAAGAAGTACACTCTGTCTTCGGAGACGATGCTTAAACACGGCACCAATGTGCGCGCGCGCGCGCGCGCGCGCGCGCGCGTGTGTGTGTGTGTGTGTGTGTGTGTGTGTGTGTGTGCGCGCGTGCGCGTGCGTGCGTGCATGCGTGTGTGTGTGTGTGTGCTTAAACACGGCACCAGGTGTGTGTGTGTGTGTGTGTGTGTGTGTGTGTGTGTGTGTGTGTGTGTGTGTGTGTGTGTGTGTGTGTGTGTGTGTGTGTGCGCGTATGCTTGTGTCTGTGTGTGTGTGTGTGTCCATTTAAAAAGCTGTACATCCTTGTCTGTAAGAGTGTCTTAAAAGTTCCACTCTTCGCCAAAGCACCGAACCCTAGGTAAGCGTTCTCAAACTAGTCTGAAATTCGATTTACCGCCTGGCTCAGAGCATCTTTGCTATACACTGGATTTCTGTCAGTCTGTAACATTGTCCTCAGCTGTTCTAGAGATATGCTTTGGCTTTCAGGTTAAACGCGCCTTAAAACCACCCGTTGCTGAACGTTTCCACGACCAGCACATGAATTATACATACACCAGTAACTTCTTCCCCTTCCATATCTTCACAAACCGAAATATCATACACACACACACACACACACACACACACACACACACAAGCAAACACTCTCTCACTCTCTCTCTCTCTCTCTCTCTCTCTCTCTCTCTCTCTTTCATGTACAGTAGAAACAATGGCTCGCCAGCCCTTCTCCACCATCACCTCACACCTCTTCCTCCCCCTACCCCCCCCCCCCCCCCCCCCCCCCCCCCCCCCCCCCCCTGCCGATGTTGACTGACAAGGAAAAGGGCAGGAAAAGTGTTCTAATCCGTTCCCCCCCCCCACCACCCCCACCCCTCACCACCACCACCACCGCCGCCACCGCTGCTATCTCCTGGCCCAGGACAGATGGTGCCCGACCCCCACCTCCGTCCTCGACCCCCAGGACGCCCCCACCCCCCCCCCCCCCCCCCGCTCTCCCCCTTTCCTTTCCACTCTCCGAGTCCGGCAGACCTACGCCCTGTGGTGATACCCCCAGTCCCTGTGTCGTCTCTCTGGACTGTGGGAAACAATGTCTCCCTTCTGCACCCCAGGAAATAATGTCTGTCCCTTTGGACTGGGCAGAGAGAGAGAGAGAGAGGGAGAGAGGGTGGGGGAGAGGTGGGTGGGGAGAGGGGGGAGGGGGCGGAGGAGAGCAGATGTAAGGTGGGGGGGGATAAGTAACACGAGTAATCAAACTGATACAGGGGATAAAGAAGTAGAAAAGACACTCAGACATACACACGCATGCACGCGCGCGCGCGCGCGCACAACACACACACACACACACACACACACACCCACACCACACACCACACACACACACACACAATTACTACGCCAAGGCCTTGCTTAAGGAGTTGAGTAAAAAAAATTAATGGACCGGCGCAGAATGTTTACTGTGTCAGAAAGTTGGTTCTCCTCATGTTCTTCCCTATGGCCATCAAGGTCACAAGCCAGGTGGTTCCAAGCAGACAGATGAAAATCCAAGGAATGGGACTAGTTGGGGGAGACCGCCTGACGCAAAGACACGGTCACGGGTGAGTGCCAAGGCCTGAAATGTGACGTCAGCGAGGGGAAAGCTCATGTACTTGAATGATGTCATCGATGGAAATGAAAAAAAAAAAAAAAAAAAGCAATGATTGGGAAGTGTGTGGTGTGGGTGGGTGGGGGGGATGGGTCTTTTTTGATCAGTTATCAGTTTAATATCCAAATGCTGGCTCCAATTTATGGTAAGCCTGAAAACCCATACATGGATTATGTAGTGATTTAGCGCACAATCCTTACTGTGGTGCGTGGACACAAAACATTGTGGATAAAGACAGATAACTCCGTTGATTTCCTGCATCAATCGGTGAAGTACTGTTCATGGTGCGTTGGAAAATACAATGGCGGAAAAGATTTCTTTAATAATCCTCGCCCTTCAAAACATTTATCTCCTTTGTGTCGAACATGAAGAAGATTGTTCTGTTTTCGGAGGTTATGTTGTTTAAACGAAGTCTTCGTTCTTCATATTTGTATCGCTTTTTTCCCCCCCCCCCCCCCCCCCCCCCCCCCCCCCCCGTCCAATTGTACGTATTCTCTGCAGATGAGCGCAACAGGTTAACCCATCCTTTTGAGGACCGGCTTAGAGTTACTGTACACTTTACTAAGTTCTTAAGGAGGGTTACCACATTCTTAAAGTTAGTTTCAAAGTGAGGTGACTGCCGGTGGAGACAAAGTTAGAAGAAAAATGACCACTCCGCCGAACGATAGAGACAAATTACAAGACGACGCGCTTCGACCTCTTTGGTATTCTTCAGGAAAGACCAGCAACATTCGAGACAATAAAACGAAGAAAGAGCTATCACTTATGACCTCAAATTGGTCGGAAGTGTTAAAATTAAGAAGGATTATACTAACACGTCGATGTCATTACTCGCTCTGGTAATTCCAATCACCCATTTGGTGTCACTCTGTTAATTTTCAACAGACGACATTTTCCAGGGTCCCTGTTTTGACGATCGACCCCTCGCTGTCTTCTTCCCCCACCCCCTGCTGTCAGCGATATTGCATTTTTCCCACTGAGCCCTGTCGCCCGGTTCTGGTTGGGGGATCAAACCTCCCGTGGCCGGTAGTCGGCAATTCGCTGCCTCGGTAGGCAAGGTCGGGTCTGATAAGGCGCGACAGTTGGCTAACACCACTTCTTTTTGTAGTGGAGCCAGGGGGGGCGGCGTGGTTTAAGGCCGGTTTGGTGCCGATGGCATCCATGATAGACACGGCGGTGTGGCGAGAATGAAGCCGGCACAAGCTGAACTCTCCAGACTCACTGTCTCTGATCCTGGCGCAGCGTTTCCTGCTTCCTGAAGACCGCGGATGATGGGGATAAAGAAAGCAGGTCGTGTGTTGGGACTTTGAACGGTCAGAGGTAGCTATAAGCGCTGCTGTAGATCAACGGATCAGGTCGTTGGACCCGGAAGTGTGAGGCTGCTTGGGAATGTTCCGGTGATGAAAGGGTCGGTCGATGATCTGGATGGTCTGGGGGGGGGGGGGGGGGGGGGGGGGGGGGGGCATGGGGGGGGGGGGGGGGTTTCAAGGGCATGGAGCGACAGGGATGAATGGATTGTCAATGAAGTCTGTGATCCTGTCAACCTTGGCAGAAGCGAATCATTTTGTTCTGAAGAGGAGGTGGGGGTGGGGGTCATTTTTTTTTTTTTTTTTTTTTTTTTTTTTGAGGACGACAGATTCAGCTTTTGTCTGTTTGAAATCCAGTTCTGTGATCTTTGATGACAACAGGGTCAATGGGGTCATTTTTTAAGGATTAGAGGTCTCAATACAAATATGACTTTTAAAACCTTGTAGAGCCTACTGCCTTTATTTGTCACCTGTGTAATCATACTGATTGCAATGTCCGGTGATCAATATTTCTGAGTGCCATTCATAGCCTCCTGAGTGCATCAGGCGCCTCCCCACCCCCCACCCCCTCCACAAACAAGAACAAGAAAGAAAGAAAAAAAGAAAAGAAAAAAAAAAAAGAAAAACAAGTGTCCAAGTGTAGTCAAATTTAAACATGCACGGCTTGCCTTCCCATTGTTGGATGAAGTCGAGTTTCTCTTGAGCCCAAATGATCTAAAAGAATGTATGTAAAAATGTTTTGGTTTGACTTTTGAATGGATTCGGTGCGATGTCATGAAGACCCAAATGAAGAGGACCACCCCGGCTCTCTGGCTGCACGTGGGAAAACTGACCAATCGATGGGGTGGGGGGGGGGGGGGGGGGTGGGGGGGACAGGCTGTGTCTGCGTGCAGCACACACGGCTGACAGCGGAGGACGACAGAAAGAGAGAAGCGACCGACAGGCGGCTGCACTTTCCTTCCGAGAACCTCCCCACGGAAAAAACTGACCCCTCCCACTTCTACCACCCCCACCTCCCACCCCCCGCCTCGGTCAGTTTCCGACCCCCACCTTTGTGTGTTCATCACCCCCCCCCCCCCCCCTCTCTCTCTCTCTCTCTCTCTCTCTCTCTCTCTCTCTCTGATCCCGCTGTTTGGGTCGCGGGAGCAGATTTGTTAAAAGTAAGATGAACGCTGATCACCCATTTGACAGCATTTTTGCCACGCGCGTCCGGCGGCCCGGCGACCGCTAAGCCGCTGCTCGGACGAGGACTTCGGCTTCAGGGTTGCGCTTGATTCGTGCTTTGCCGTTTTCTCTTTCAGCGGGGAACGCTCGGCGGGGTGTTGGGCTGGGCGGAGCTGGGCTCGCCTTTCGGCACGTTGAATTTGCGTGAGGGTTGCGCGGAGCGGTTCGATCTGTGTGGATTTAGGGGGTGGGCTGGGTACGTGAAGGTGATTGTGTGGTCTCAGGAGGGGGAGCGGGTTCGTTTCTAGTGTTTGATTTGGGCTTTGGCTGGGGGGGGGGGGATCTGCGATCTGGTGAGCGGCTTGATAGGGAAAGGCACTGACAGAAGAGCACGTTCACCCCGTGTCTTGCTTCGGTCACGTCAGCTTTCTTTTCCCTCTGCGAGGATTTTTTTTTTCTTTCACTTTGCGAGGATTGATCTAGTCATTCGCTCGTTTGTTCATTCATTTATTTACTTATGTATCTAGCTATCTACCTATTTATTTATTAATCTACCTATTCGTTTATTTATTTATTTATTTAGTCAGTCATTTATTTATTTATTCATCCAATAGCTGAAGTATAATACAACACCAGCACCGGCACAACGGTATCAACTGCGGCCAATATCAACAAGTAGCCTGTGACAGGGAAATGTGGTCGGTGTCCCACCCCAGCGATCTCACAGACGTTGTGGACAAAGTTGAGCTGAGGCTAACCCTGAAATCCATCACCGAGAACTACAACAGTGTGGGGGAAATAAACAAGGTCACTAACCATGCTTGAAGACCTGGGAGAGAAGGTATAGTTAGATCCCTCCAGCCTGAATCAAAGATCTGACGGAGAAAGAACAGTTCAGGAGGCGGTGAACGTGGAGCAAAGGAAGAACGAAGAGGAGAATAACAGGACACACACAACCCAGCAAGCGGGCAGAGGAATCAGTGACAACAACAACAACAACGACAACAACAACAACAACAACAACAACATGGAGTGGTAGTCAAAGGCAAAGAGACATGGTCAGACAGGCGTTGAGGAAGGCCAAGAGGATCCAGTAGGCAGCCCAGCGAGGCCAACAAGAGCAAAGAACTGCGTGAAAAAATCGCACGCCAAACAAGTCTCATGAGAATATTAGCATTAGAGACAGCAGCAACAGCAGCAGCAGCAGCAGCAGCAGCAGCGGCGGCGGCGGCGGCGGCAGCAGCAGCAGCAGCAGTAGTAGTAGTAGTAGTAGTAGTAGTAGTAGTAGTAGTAGTAGTTATGATGTTCTGAAATCACTGTTACTTTCATAATTGAACACTCCCTTGCTGAGCTGCAGATTTTTTTTTTTGTTCGTGTAGTTGTTTGTGTTGTTTTTTTGTTTTGGGATACACTGAAATCGTAGCCTCGTAGCCTGAGTTTGGTACGCTGCTAGCATCGTCTGTGATCTTATACAGCACGGTTCTGGAACGATCCCAGAACATACGGCTGATTTAGGATCAGTGTCACTCTTAGACCTGTACATGACACCCCACCCTCCACCCCTCACCCCCATGCCTTCAAACACAAATCTGGTGAAATGAAGGGAGTATGGGGCTGGGGATGGGTGGGGGTGGGGGTGGTGGCGGGGGGGGGGGGGGGGGGGGAGGGGTCAGTTGACGCTGCCTGTCCTTTCTGACGGGACAAACAAACAGTGGAACATGTTGCGAGTTCACGCAGAGCAGCGCTGCGCCAGGGAAGGTGCACATGGAGGTCTAAGGTCATACATGAGGTTGGCGCAGCCAGAGGAAACACTACGTCGCCAGAGGCTCCCAGCAGCCACTCTATACAGGGAACGATGTTACGGTTCATAGCCTGAAACAAAGTCACCAGAGGCTTCCAGCAACGACTCTATACAGGGAACGATGTTACGGTTCATAGTCTGAAACAAAGTCGCCAGAGGCTTCCAGCAACGACTCTATACAGGGAACGATGTTACGGTTCATAGTCTGAAACAAAGTCACCAGAGGCTCCCAGCAACGACTCTATACAGGGAACGATGTTACGGTCTGAAGCAAAGTCACCAGAGGCTCCCAGCAGTGACTCTATACAGGGAACGATGTTACAAACCATAGTCTGAAACAACTGTGACATCTACACCATGGAAGCGGCGTTTGCTGGATGAAGTGAAGGACTGGGAGTAGGCCTACAAAGCAGACCTCACAGACAGGGAAAATCACCAAGAGGTCATCAGGAAGAGCGATATGAGGCCGGCTATGATACCTCATCCAGAGTCATCAAGACACAGGATTCTGACTGAGCTAGTGTGCCACAGGAAAGAACAGAGCGAGTTCACATCCACAGGACCCGAAGGTAGGCCAGTGTAACCAGCAACTGCAAGGAAACTGGCCGCTAAGCCACAGGTCTTGTCTATGGAATTTGGAGCGAGAGAAGTTGTAGTCTCATCCGCCTTTGATATTGTGTGGATTTTTGGTCGTGTGTCGAATATGAGAAGATAAGTGGTTTCTCGTTCTTCGTTTTCACTGTCCTAAAAATGTTACTTGTTTTTGCCTGAAGAAGACCCAAGAGGTCGAAATGCATTGTGTCTTGTCCTGTACTTTGTCTGTAGATGTCCTTGGTGGTAACTAACCCCCTCTCTTTCTAAAAAAAAAAAATGTGAAACGGGTTTCGATAATTCATGGGAAGAGAAGGACCAGAACCCCAGAGGGAGTGCAGAAGCACTGAAAACAGTTCCAGCTGGATCTGATTGAGGAGGAACAAACGTGACGATCCTGGGGCTCAGAGTGTGGACGGGTGTCAGGTAGCTGTGTGGGTAAGGCGTCTGTCACATTGCCGACGAGGACTTGTGGCGTTCACCATCCAGGAGCTCAGGTTCGAATCCCGGCAATGTCCAATTCTGACAGGAGACGGGAATCTAGGAGTCATGACCTGGATGTAAAGTGAGGAGTTCAGAGCCGAAACAGTCCTGTCTTTAGGGGAAGGGGTGTGCTTTTCTAAGACGTCATGTTGTCGAGCTCTATGAAGCGTTTCTTCCTTCTGTTAGTCTATTTTGTTTGTTTCTCTGCCTTTGCATGCAGTAGCGGGGGTAGTAATGTTAGAATTAGAGACACCAGCAACAGCAGGGATAGTAGTAGTAGTAGTAGTAGTAGTAGTAGTAGTAGTAGTAGTAGTAGTAGTAGTAGTAGTAGTGGTAGTAGTAGTAGCTATGATGTTCTAAAATCACTGTTACTTTCATTATTGTACACTTCCTTGCTGAGCTGCAGATTGTTTTTTCTTTGTTCGTTTATATGTTTGTTGTTGTTGTTTTTGGTTTTTGTTTTTTGTTGTTGTTTTTTTTTTTTGGATGCACTGAAATCGTAGCCTCAGTTCCTGAGTTTGGTACGCTGCTGGCATTGTCTGTGATCTTATACATCACGGTACTGTTTCCTCCGTTCCAGCCGACATAATATCCAAGTCAGCCAAGATGGAGAATTCACGACTTGTGTTTTATTTACGGGCATGGCTCACGAGTAAGATGGAGTTCGGAAGGCTGACAGACAGACCAGGCATGAAGTGGCTGTCACATCAGGGAGGGATTGTTAGCACGGAACTGAAATATGTTGAGACTGAGGACTAGTTAGGCTATGAACGGAGGACTTGGTCAAGTGGAAAGATTGTGTGTGTGTGTGTGTGTGTGTGTGTGTGTGTGTGTGTGTGTGTGTGTGTGTGTGTGTGTGTGTGTGTGTGTGTGTGTGTGTGTGTGAGAGAGAGAGAGTGTGTGTGTGTGTGTGAGAGTGAGTGTGTGTGTGAGTGAATGAATGAGTGAGTGAATGAGTGAGTGGGTGAGTGCGCGCGCACACACACACACACACACACACACACACACACACACACACACACACACACACACACACACACACACACACACAAGAAAGTGAGAGTCTCCAGTCTGTCAGTGAGTGGAAGAATGAAGATAGGGACACAGCATCGAGTGTGAAGAGGAGACTGGATCTGAAACTGGGATCTGACCTTGATGATCAACCATCATATAATGTGTCTAGACAAAGTCTTTGGGATTTCTGGTTGAATTAAGAATTCTTTTTATCAGGAATAATCATGCGGTTGAAAAATATGTAATCCCCTTTAAGAAATATCTTATTTTTCATTTCAGAAAAATGGTATCCATACAAACAACATGTGTCGACTGTGTATGATATATGAATATTGACCAATTACATGTAAATATTCAACATTTGAACACGCAATCTTTTATCATTTAGAGATGCATTGTGTCGTGCGAGTTTTGGTCTTTACTCTTTGTTTCTTGTTTAAAGTTTGGTGTGTTGTGTTTTTTCGTCTCTAACTCCAGGACTCGTTTTTGTTTTAAACTGTATCTGAATTTGAAAGACTCTTCCTGCAATTCGATGCTATTACTTGTGTTTATTGCGTTTGTACGGTGTGTTGGTAACGATGTATGTGAATTTGAAGGGGAAGAAAACCCATCAATGCAAGGAGAGGGAAGTTCTGAGATAGGCGGGAAAGCTTGTTCTCTTCGCTTTTTCTGTATTTTATTTAGTATTCATTTTGTTTGGGTTTTATTCCTCTCTCTCTCTCTCTCTCTCTCTCTCTCTCTATATATATATATATATATATATATATATATATATATATATATATCACACACACACACACACACACACACACATACACACACACACACACACACACACACACACACACACACACACACACACACACACACACACACACACACACACACACACACACACACACACGCACACACACACTTATGTGTTGATAAAAACGATATAACCAGTCATAATTCTGAAGTGCCGTTCCCTTTCAGCAGGGACTGGAGTTAACTTCTCCGATAGGACTCAGCAGGTATTTTCTGTCGGTCGGCACCAAACGACTGGCCCGGCAACACACTAAATTCGTGGAATAAGGGAAGCTACTGCTGCGTACTTGTTTGGAACGTTTTCATTTTTGCAGTTTTTCCCCTTTTATTTCCTTTTGCCCGCTAACGCCAAGACTACCTATAACTGGCAATGCTTTTTTTTTTCGTCTTGAAGGTGGATCCCTCCCCCACCTCCCCCCCCCCCCCCCCATCTCCTCCCTCCCCCCCCCCCCCCCCCGAGCAGATGGTAAGATGGTAAAAGTGCACGTGGGCGTGAGTAGGGGGAAGGGGAAGGGTGGGTCGTGTGTGTGTGTGTGTGTGTGTGTGTGTGTGTGTGTGTGTGTGTGTGTGTGTGTGTGTGTGTGTGTGTGTGTGTGTGTGTGTGTGTGTGTGTGTGTGTGTGTGTGTGTGTGTGTGTGTATTCTCTGTGTGTGTGTGTGTGTGTGTGTGTGTGTGTGTGTGTGTGTGTGTGTGTTGGGGGTGGTGGTGGTCTGAGAGAGAGAGAGAGATTTTTAATTTTCAGTACAGTTAAGATGTTATGTGTTTTATTGTTACAATTTCTGACTTTATTATTTTACTTATAAATGTTATTTGTTTCCCTGTTAAGTTTCCTTTATGATTTTATATCATTCAGATGTTATTTGTATTATTTTTGTTTCTCATTCATTTATTAAGTTGTTTTTTTTTTTTTTCATGTCAGAACAACAATATGTTAATCTGAAAGTAAATGGGTTCCAGTCAGTCAGTCAGTGTGTTCCTTTACCGCAGCCTCTGTTTCTTTTCTCTGCATTTTTTTTTTCTCCCGCCGTGGACTGTTCATTTGATATTGCGATTCTTCTTATTTTGGGGGAGAAAAAAAAAAATATATGTGATTTAAAAACTCGTGTTTTCATTCTTTCTTCAGCTCAGGGACTGTGCATTTTTCAATTGAACGGTTCTCAAGTAACCCTTCCCCTTCCGTCCTCTCACTCCCTCCTAGCCCCACCGTCGCCAACACTCTCTCTCTCTCTCTCTCTCTCTCTCTCTCTCTCTCTCTCTCTCTCTCTCTCTCTCTCTCTCTCTCTCTCTCTCTCTCTCTCGCTCGCTCGCGCGCTCGCTTGCTCGCTCGCTTGATCGATCGATCTCCTTTCCCCCCCTTTTAAAAGTGCAAATGCCGCGACCACATGCGTTTGAAGCGTTTCATTTTTGCAGTTTTCTGCATTTTATCTCCTTTTTCCAGCTAACACCAAGACTGCATAAAACTTGCTATCCTTTTTTTTCCCCCTTGTAGGTGGTATTTCCCCGATGAGCAGATCGAAAAAGTACGCGTGCGCGCGTGCATGTCTGTGTGTGTGTGTGTGTGTGTGTGTTAGTGTGTAGTGTGTGTGTGTGTGTGTGTGTGTGTGTGTGTGTGTGTGTGTGTGTGTTCGTGTTTAATGTCTGAGCGTGGCGCTGATGTATGTACTGCGATAAATTTTGATTTTGATTTAAAGTTCTGAAAATAACAGGCAGAGGATGGGAGGGGGGAGGGACGAATTAAAATCACACATTGCTACGAACACCGATTTTTTTTTTTTTTTTTTTTTTTGGACAAGGAGATAACTCATGGGAGACAGTTTTTGCCGCAAAACGACAGTTACCTCCCGTGCCAGATAAAAGTTACAGCAAACTGCCTAAGAAATCCCATGACCTGGTCTGATGTGTGTGAAAAGTGCTAGCAAGAATCAATTTTATAAAATTAACGATCTTTTGGATTCTAATGGTTCTGAACATCTAGAGACCCATGAAATGGATACATATATTTACTCCGTCGTGTACTATTAAGAGAGGAAGACTTTGAAGTAAAAACTTGGTTCAAACCTAATCTCGTTCCTGGAAAACCTCGGGGAGGGGGGGGGGGGGGGGGGATGTGATGTGAGAGAGGGACGCAAATGAACTAAAGTTTCTGATCTTATTTTATTTGATCATGATTTGTGTGTGTGTGTGTGTGTGTGTGTGTGTGTGTGTGTGTGTGTGTGTGTGTGTGTGTGTGTGTGTGTGTGTGTGTGTGCACGCGCTGTGTGATTCCGAAATCCTGCGACACGTAATGAGTTCTTCGGTTGTTGGAGAAGAACTTAAAAAGCAGTTTGTCCCCTTCTCCCAGATAACCGTGGTCACAACTGGGAGCAGTCAGACAGAAAACACCACATTGCCATCACGTCTCTTGCAGGAATTCACATTGAAACCGACTGGTTCCAGCCGGGTCTGAGAGAATCCATAGCGAACAAACCGATGCTGCGTCTCACGCTGTACATCATCAGTCACGTGGCATAGCATTGTGCTGAATTTGTGTCCTAGAACATTCAGAGTGATTCCTTGAGAACGCAGTTATATTTTCGAACGTAGGCTTTAACGGAGAACGGGCTGTGTGGACACAGAGAGAGAGAGAGAGAGAGAGAGAGAGAGAGAGAGAGAGAGAGAGAGAGAGAGAGAGAGAGAGAGAGAGAGAGAGAGAGAGAGAGAGAGAATAAATGACTGCACTTAAAGAAACATGCGTAGTTTTGATATACAGGGGATATTTGATGGAGACAGTTTGAAAGTGAAGCGACTGCAGTCAGAAATTTTTTTTTTTTAAATTAAAGGGAATTTAAAGTAAATTCGCCGGTTACATGCACAAACAAATTACAAGACAAAACACGATGCGGTTCGCTCTCCTGGTTCTTCTTCAGGCAAAGTAAACGCATATTCAGGACAGCGAAAACGCCCGTCTTGTAGCGAATTGAAGAAGAAACGTGACCGCTCGCTCTTCGTTTTCTTTCTCCTGAATGTTGTTTCGCTTGCCTGAAGGAGACCAAGGAGGTCGAAACGCGTCGTGTTTAGGCAGTTGTTTTAAATTCCTTTTGAAATTTGATAGAGACAAGCCCGTTGGTCTTCGAGTGAAGAGAATGGGGAAAAAAAATTACACGGCAACTGAGATGAATCAAGCACCAAATGACCAGGACAGAAACATTTAAGTAAGGACACCTGACACCTTCAACACTTTGTCTGTTTCAACTACCTTAGTTACTAGAACGTGTCCGTTGGGCGAATCGTATGCACGCGCGCACACACACACACATACACGCACGCGCACACACACACACACACACACACACACACACACACACACACACACACACACACACACACACACACACACGCTCGCGCGCGCACGCACGTACGAACGCTTGCACTCACACACACACACACACACACACACACACACACACACACACACACACACACACACACACACACACACACACACACTTTTGTGACCGTCTATCACACTGTTTTCTTAAGAACAGATGCATTTGTTGTGTAACGAGTGCACAGTGTGTGTGTGTGTGTGTGTGTGTGCGTGCGTGCGTGCGTGCGTGCGTGCGTGCGTGCGTGCGTGCGTGCGTGCGTGCGTGTGTGCGTGCGTGCGTGCGGTGCGTGCGTGCGTGCGTGCACGCGTGCGTGCGCGCATGCGTGCGTGCGTGTGTGCGTGCGTGCGCGTGTGTGTGACTATATTCAGTTTTGTGTAATCTCATGTTCATTCGATACGCGGTCTCCATAGCTGAAACTGTATCCGAACCAAAACCCCGATTGACACTGGGTTGATTGTCTTTGGAGTTGCAGTCATTTGTGGTGTCTGAGAATCTCCAGACAAGGTACTTTCAACACTGGAGAAGTCCATACAAAAGTGCATGTCAGTCTGGGTTACAGACATTTCAAACATGTTTCGTGGAGAGAGAGAGAGAGAGAGAGAGAGAGAGAGAGAGAGAGAGAGAGAGAGAGAGAGAGAGAGAGAGAAAATGTTATTTATAGCCCATATATATATCGCGTTCAAGTCAGTTCACAGGTCACCCCCCCCCCCCTCCCCCCCCCAAAAAGAAAAATTTAACCCTAATTCACACAACCCTTAAAATGCAACTTCTAAAAAAATTCTTGGGAAAGACAAAGAGAAATGTACAACTTGCCCAATATTTATGTTCATTCCCCTATTACATATCGTCGCAGTAATTCATCCACCGCAAATTTCTTTTTTTTTTTAAGTCAGGAAAGACAATGCTTATAGAAAGGGCAGCTAATGTACTAACTGTAACATGAAACTGTAGGAGATAAGTTTCATTTTAACTTGGAATGTCTTTCTTTCTTTCTTTCTTTCTTTCCTTCCTTCTTCTTTCTTTCTGCGTACGCAGGCTGATACTCCTGCGGACACTGCCCGTACAGACAGGCAGTGGAGTTTTGTGTGTATGACCGCTTTTCATCCCACCATTAGGCAGCCATACTCCATCTTCGGGGAAAGTGCATGCTATGTGTAACGTGTCATCCATACCAACGGCCAAACTGGCCTTCTCCTCCGAAAGCTGGTGTTGGGATTTTACGTGTGTGTAAGATGTGCGTGCGTTCACACACGGAACCTCGGTTTATGGTGTCATTCGAAGGACTGTATGAGGAATGGAGTAGGAACCAATGTTAACTCCGAGGGAAAAATCCCCCTGTACCGAAATTCACACTCGCGACCCCAGGATCACGAGCCCGGCGCTCTACCAACTGAGCTACTGAGCCATTCCGGCCCCCTGCTTGGAATGTCTAAAATACAAGAGAAGCAGAAGGGAAAGGAACAGTAACCTGCCTTGTTCTCTCACAATTCACCTTTGCTAGACTCCCTGTTCGTACAGGTGACTAACTCTTCCAGGGGGAGCGAGAGGCGTGTTCAGTCAGCTGGGCCGCCCTCTCGGATACACCACGTGGGCCTGTCTTTTCTGTTAGCTGTTCAGTGAGGCTTGGCCTTCTGCCTGCATATGAGGCTTTGCCTGCAAGCGTATACTGTGTGTGTGTGTGTGTGTGCGTGCGTGCGTGCGTGCGTGCGTGTGTGTGCGTGCGTGCGTGCGTGCGTGCGTGCGTGCGTGCGTGCGTGCGTGCGTGTGTGGTGTGTGTGTGTGTGTGTGTGTGTGTGTGTGTGTGTGTGTGTGTGTGTGTGTGCGTGTGTGTGTGTGTTACTACCACAACTGAGTTTCTTTTCTTAAAGTTTCTCCTTCTTAAGTCTTAACTTTTTTTTTAAAGAAGTTTATTCCCTTTTAAGTGTTAACGTTTCTCCATCTGAAGTCTCAACAAAGAACGCAAAAAAGTAATGAATCCTAATCATCGTCATTATCATTCCTGATAACAACATCAATCACGCTCAGGGACAAGGTGAAAAGCAAACAAGACAAAGCCACCCCATGCCATTATCTCAGCACCGCTCAGTGTTACGCAATGATGGGAGCGTGGTCTGTAAGCTGGAGCTAATGGCTGGCACTAACGAGCGGCGTACGTGCCAGAAGTAAGAGAGTGCACGTGAAACCCGCCGCTCTTGTTCTCTCTCGCCTGCGTCCGCCGTGCGCAGGCCACCGGCAAGCACCTGATGACTTGGTACCGCTCCCCTCCGCCGCCTCCTCCTCCCCCCCTCCCCCCCCCCCCTCCCCACTCTCTTCCTCTCTTCCTGTCAATCCTTCCCCTCTTTACACCCTTCTCAGCTTTCTACTGTTTTGATCATCGTGTCATTCTATGACAGGTGCCTGGTGGAATGTGTGGCTGCTGACTGGGTTTTCTTCTGTCCTTCACTTTCTCCCTTTCCCAGTCCGTTGCGATGGCCGGACTGTGTTGTCTCTCTTGCAGTGGCGTGTGTCTCGGGGGGTTTAAGTCCACGATGGGCGTCGTTAAGGACCGGCGTCAAAACAACCATTTCTAACCGAAGGGATGTCTGCTCTTGCATGTTCTTGGTGACTCTGTGACATTTGGGAAACGGTAGCGGAGAAGAGAGAGTAGTACGCGTGGGTGAAAATAGACGTCGCATACAGTGATGTTGGAAAATTTAAAAACTAAACTAAAAGAAAAACCTCTCCCTGTCTGTCTGTCTGCCTGTCTGCCTGTCTGTCTGTCTGTCTGTCTGTCTGTCTGTCTGTCTCTCTCTCTCTCTCTCTCTCTCTCTCTCTCTCTCTCTCTCTCTCTCTCTCCCCCCCACCCTCACCCCCCCGTTTGTCATCCTCAAATCTGCTTCATCTTGGTATTCGTGACGAGAAACAAAGCGATGAGAACAGGTGCCCCTGAGTCTAGCACAAGGCTAGACCACAAGGCGACCTAGGCATCCTCAACCCCCCCCCCCCCCCCCCCCCCACACACACACACACACACACACACGCAGGCAGCTTGGTCATACATCAGCAGCAGCACGAGATGAAGAACTTTGTTTCGTTCAAGATGTCACGGAAAGAAAAAAAAAAAAAAAGACGGAGTGGACGTGGGCGCTGACCGTCTAACGCTAAGGTAATGTTGCTAATAGCCCAGCCGACCGCAAAGGCCCACAGCATGGCTGCCACCGCGCTGAACCGTCTGCCATTCCTACTTGAACCGTCTGCCATTCCTACCTGAACCGTCTGGTATCCTAGCTGAACCGTCTGGTATTCCTAGCTGAACCGTCTGGTATGAACCGTCTGGCATTCCTAGCTGAACCGTCTGGTATGAACCGTCTGGCATTCCTAGCTGCACCGTCTGGCATTCCTAGCTGCACCGTCTGCCATTCCTACCTGAACCGTCTGCCATTCCTAGCTGTGGTTTACTGACAGCTGGGTGAGCGACCGAAAAGAACTGGACAGAGAGGGGAGTGGACTGACCTGTAAAGGACTGGACAGAGAGGGGAGTGGACCGACCTGTAAAGGACTGGACAGAGAGGGGAGTGGACTGACCTGTAAAGGACTGGACAGAGAGGGGAGTGGACTGACCTGTAAAGGACTGGACAGAGAGGGGAGTGGACTGACTTGTAAAGGACTGGACAGAGAGGGGAGAGGACTGACCTGTAAAGGACTGGACAGAGAGGGGAGTGTGGACTGACTTGTAAAGGACTGGACAGAGAGGGGGAGTGGACGGACCTGTAAAGGACTGGACAGAGAGGGCAGTGGACTGACCTGTAAAGGACTGGACAGAGAGGGGAGTGGACGGACCTGTAAAGGACTGGACAGAGAGGGAAATGGACTGACCCTGTAAAGGACTGGACAGAGAGAGGGGAGTGGACTGACCTGTAAAGGACTGGACAGAGAGGGGAGTGGACTGACCTGTAAAGGACTGGACAGAGAGGGGAGTGGACTGACCGGTAAAGGACTGGACAGAGAGGGGAGTGGACTGACCTGTAAAGGACTGGACAGAGAGGGCAGTGAACGGACAGAGAGGGGCAGTGAACGGAATCTGTAAAGGACTGGACAGAGAGGGGAGTGGACTGACCTGTAAAGGACTGGACAGAGAGGGCAGTGAACGGACAGAGAGGGCAGTGAACGGAATCTGTAAAGGACTGGACAGAGAGGGGAGTGGACTGACCTGTAAAGGACTGGACAGAGAAGGGAGTGGACTGACCTGTAAAGGACTGGACAGAGAAGGGAGTGGA
>JADBJO010000961.1:325000-327500 GCA_016801955.1 Conus betulinus | reverse complement strand
ATGCGTTATGGCACACTGTTTGTTATGAGTTAGAATAGGATTTGAAATGCTCGTGATTCTAGGTCTAGGTAAGTACTGTTACTGCATTGAACGTGCGTACCATGGAGGTTTCAAACACACACACGCACGCACGCACGCACGCACGCACGCACGCACGCACACACACACACACACACACACACACACACACACACACACACACACACACACACACACACGTACGCACGCACGCACTCACGCACGCACACACAGATATTTTAATGTCCCTACTTTCAAGAGAAGCAACAAAGTGAGGCCAGAGTGTGACTTTACAGACCACCAAACTCCACTGCTGTTGGCAGGACTTAGGGCGGGGGAAAGGGGGGGGGGGGGGGGTTGCAAAAAGGGGGGGGGGGGGGGGGGAGGGGGGGGGAACACCTCACGGGGTTGGGCTGAAAAAGTGTATAATTGCCCTCTCGGCCGCCGCGTGCGTGAACACAGCATACAAGGGACTCATGCAGCGCTCCAACGACTGTCGTCTGCTCCCTCTTTTAGGCAGCCTCACGCAGCACAGGACCATCGCCACCCGAAGAAGGCCGCCTGGTGGTCCTCAAGACAGCCTTTTTGGAGGGAGGAAGGGGGGAGGGGGCAGGAGAGGTGAAATACCCCAACCCCCATCATCGGCCGACCAACACCCGAATGTGGAGTAAAGTTCACCAGGAACCAGAGCTCAGAGAGCGACAGACGACGGCCTCCACTCGGAACTCTTCCACTACTGCTACCGACAAGAGTTCCACAGAGTATGCAGACCTCGCACGTCTCATCTTATTGCCTCCCCCCCCCCCCCTCCCCCCCCAACATCTTCCCCCTGCCCCGTCTTTTCGGTTACGCCATGTCCTCTGCCTGCGTTGGCTCGAAAACTTTTACATGCTGATTGATGAGGGTGAGAGAGTGATGAAGATGATGCTACGGTTTTTCATTCTTTTCTGGGACTGCATGACAGGGCTGTACCCAGGGCTTACTTTCGTGATGTATCCCGGCGTCAACCAGGCCCGAGAGAAACAAACACCTGCAGTGTTGGTCAGGAAGTTTGAGCAACACTTTCAGAGAGATATCGATTAAGTGATTGAAATTCGGCTGTGTGGTACCAGTCTTTCCAGTTGAGCCCGTAGCAAACTCAGCTCCGGGTAGGAGCCGGTCGGGGAAGAAATACCCCACAAATAACATGGTTATGATGGAATCAACCCCCCAACCTCCAAGCAGGGAGTCTGCAACGCTAACCGCTTTGCCATGACGGTTGACCACACACATAATTATTAGTCTATGGTAAACCAGCTACATACGCTTGAATTCTATGGTAAAATAATCTTCAACAGTAAGCTATATGTCTGTGTAAAGTATTCAAAAGCGACGTATTTCATTACATGATGAAGAGAAATGTCATTGTGCGATAATAATGTGGTTTCTTCGGGGGTGGGGGGGGGGGGGGGGGGGGGGGGGGGGGGGAGGGAACTATTGCCTTTATAAATCTCTCTCTCTCTCTCTCTCTCTCTCTCTCTCTCTCTCTCTCTCTCTCTCTCTCTCTCTCTCTCTCTGAGAAAGCAATGAACATTCTGAGAGTTGTGGCACACACAGATTGTGGCGCTGGCAAGAAAACTCTCCTCCATCTTTACAGGGCTCTGATCCGCTGCAAACTGGATGTGTAGTGTACGGCTCGGCCAGACCTTCCTACCTAAAAAGTCTAGATCCTATCCACCATCAAGGGCTTCGACTGTGTCTGGGTGCATTCCTCACCACCCCTGTTTATAGGTTGTATGCCGAGGCAGGAGAACCATCCCTCTCAAACCGTCGGCTGAAACTTGCCTTAACTACTGTGTGAATCTCTCTTCTTAACCCCAAACCCTGCATATGGCTGTTTTTGACCTCAAGTTCAAAAAGAAATTCGATGATCACCTCAGTTCCATCCACCCTTGGGAATTCGTCTTCTTTCCCATTTGAAAAAAGGAGATATAAACCTTGGAGTAGTTTGTGATTTATCCAAGTTTCCCGATGACCCTCCATGGACTTTCTTCACTCCAGAGATCTGGTTTGATTTAGCCTCGTACCGTAAAGATACCACTAGTGCATTGACATACTAGTTCTTTTTTGCCGAACTATGCTCGAAGTTTCCATCCTTCAAAAGAATTTTCACGGACAGTTCCAAATCTGAGGAGGGAGTTGCCTCTGCTGTGTTTGATGCAATAGCTCCCCCTCAGAAATGTTCTAAAACACATTCCCACAGACAGCTCCATCTACAGATGAGTGAGTGTACACTGCTGAGTTGACAGCATTGGTCCTGGCTCTTGAAAGGAACTCTAAATCAAAAACATAAAGATTTCTTCATTTTGTCTGATTCCCTTTCTGCTTTGGAGGCCATTGCCGGCCGTAAGCTCAAGCACCCTCAACTGCCGAAAATATTTGAACTGTACACCTCTCTAAAATCAGATGGATACAACATAATTTTTGCTTGGGTTCCCAGTCA
>JADBJO010000961.1:265000-320000 GCA_016801955.1 Conus betulinus | reverse complement strand
GCGGCATTTGTGTCATGTGTGTGTGTGTGTGTGTGTGTGTGTGTGTGGGCAGCCTGCTGGAAGCTGTTCGCTCGAACAGCACCCGCCTGGTCAGCATCTACCTGGCCGTGCCCCAGGCCCTGGCTCCCAAGGAGCTGCACCAAGCTCTTCCTCGCCGTGGAACTCGGCCTCGTCGACGTCCTGCACGCGCTCATGGGGGCCGGCGTCAAGGTGTCGGAGGCGCGCGACGGCAGCCAGAACACGGCGCTGTACGTGGCCGTGTCCCACAACCAGCCGGCCGCCGCCAAGCTGCTCGCCGCCACAGTGGGCCCGCAGTGTCGTCGACGGCTTCAGCTGCTCGGCGAGGAACGCTCCCTGCCACCTGGCGGCCAGACTGGCTACGAGGAATGTCTGAGGGTGCTGCTGGAGTACGGGGCCAGCGTGGACGTCCGGGACTCGGAGGGCTGCACGCCTCTTATTCTGGCCGTGCGCTACAAACGTTACGGGGCTATCAAGGTGGGTCGGACGGATTCAGTTGAGGTCGTCGTCGTAGCACAGTGCATGGCTGCTAGTCTACGTTTGGAATTTACTCGTAGATCCTAGTTCATCTCATTTTTTTTCTTTATTTACTTATTTCCATGTTATAATCTTAAAAGGTTAAAGTACTACATCCGCCAAGCATGAACAAAACGAATCACAAGACAAAACCCATCGTTTGTTCATGTTTGGTGGATGTGGTGCTTAAACTTTTTAACAATTTGTGTAGATTTCCGCCTGCAGTCGCTTCACTTTGCGACTTCCATTTTTAAACTTACGCTTTATATGGACTTTTGTTTTTTCCAATGCCGGAACTGGTGTATTGATGTAGAAGACATGTATTGATGTAGAAGACATGTATAAGGCTTAGTTCATGGAGAGAAGGTATCCTCAAACACAGGCATGCGTTTGCGTGGTAAAGTTAGGTGTAATCCTACTTTGAACTGCCATCCATTCATCAACAAAACGTCTAAGCCCCTGCCAACTCTGTAGTTCTCAATGACGTGGAGAAAAACATCTAGGCCCCTTACCAACTGTCCTTTCTTCTCCATCTCGCTACACTCTCGCTGACAGCCTGCCACACGTGTCTGTGCCGACAGCTTCTCCTGGAGTCGGGGTGCAAGGTGAACGTGCAGGACAGCTCGGGACGCACGGCGCTGCACTACGCCAGCCACACGGCCACGGGGGTGTCCCTCCTGCTGGAAGCCGGGGCGGAGGTCAACGTGATGGACAAGGACGGCTGCACCCCGCTCCTCATGGCGGCCGCCGAAGGCTTTTCCCACGTCGTCCGAACCCTGGCAACAACGGGCCGCTGTGACGTCAACCTGGCCCAGACCTCCACCCGCCGGACCCCGCTGCATCTCTTGGCCTACAAAGGTCATGGAGACTGCATTCCGGAGCTGATGGACGCCGGGGCGGACATCAACGCCTACGACGCCCAGCAGCGTTCCGCCCTGTGGTACGCTGTGTCCAACAGCCGGGTGGACGTGGTGAAGCTCCTGCTTCGAGCCAACAGCCAGGCGGACACTTTTCGTTGCCCGGAGTCCTTACCCCGGGAGGCCTGTCCAGTCCCGTTTAGCCTTCTCCAATGGGCTGGTCAAGGTCCTCAAGCTCTTCATCCTCACCGGCTACGACAGCGGCCACCTGAGGGAGTGCCTGGCCCAGCCCGAGGCGGAGCAGCTCTTCAGCCAGGCGGACCTGCACCACTGGTTACATCACGCGCGTGACGTCGCGTCGCTGCGCTCCACGTGCCGGAAGTGGATCCGCCACCACCTGGGCTACCACTTCTACCACGACCTGCAGCAGCTTCCGGTGCCGCCCGCCATGAGGGACTACCTGTTCCTTAAGGAACTGGATGAGGACCATGACTGAGACGAGGGGGGGAGGGTGGGGGGGGGGGGGGGGGGGGGGCGTTTAAAGGGAGTGAACCCTCCCATAGTTTTCAGAGACAATGCCATATCCCTGGACTGCAATGTATAGGGCAATGCACACGTTCCTTTTTTCCCAAAAGGCAGTATTGCACACTCCTTACATTGTGATGAACAAGAGGGCGGGTCTAAAGGTCGTGCCACACACCACTGACCGATCCAAGGGTTTGGTCAGGTACAAAGGCAATGTCTCACTCCTTGCACGGTGTACTACAAGGGGTGTCAAGGCAACGTCATGCACCTTCGACTGACAGAAGAATCTGATCCAGCCCCGAAGGGGGCCTGTGCGATCGTCTGGGCAGTAACGAAACTGAAACTGAAACTGAAAAGCGACTGAAGGAGTCGGTCAGGTTTAAAGGCCGTCTCACACTCCTCGCACAGTTCTGTACATAAGAGTCGGGTTTAAGGTACTTTCGCACTTCCCCCGAGTTGACCAAACCTTTCCAGATGTTTTTGTGTGTGTGTGTGAAGAAGAGTACAACACTGACCCGTTTCCACGAACGAAATTCCTTTTTCTTAAGTTTGATTGCTCCCATACACATGTGCTCACACACTTATCAACATATGCTCATGCACACGTTACACAAACTCACATACACACATGCCTGCACGTATCCACACGCACATATACACACACACAGCAAATACAAGTGCATGCTGAACAAAATTCTACATACACACAAACGTCGGTCGCTGATGACACAATGATATTATTTGCCAAGATTGAATTTGGTTCTGTTGTTATTAAATGAAATCCAGTTTTGTTGCGGCGTTGGGTATTGCTCTCTCCTCCTCCCTTCCCTCTCTCTCTCTCTCTCTCTGTCTCTTCTGTATGTGTGTGTGTGCGCGCGCGCCTGTGTGTGTGTGTTGTGTGTGTGTGTGTGTGGTGTGTGTGTGTGTGTGTGTGTGTGTGTGTTGATTTCAGCCCAGAGGTGTTTTAAAACGGAGTAAACTTACAACAATGATTAATGAGAGCCTTCTTGATCAAAAGTGACCTGGACTATATATTGCGTCCTTTCAATTACGCTGTGTGTGTGTGTGTGTGTTTGTGTGTGTGTGTGTGCGTGCTTATTGGCGCGCGCGCGCGCGCCCCATTCTTGCGTACTTACTCTTCTTTTTCTGCGTCACGTCTTTCCCTCGCCACACTCTCTCCCCCTAATCTTCCCACCCTCGCCACACTCTTCCCCTAATCTTCCCACCCACTTACGGCCTCTTTATGTTCACAGCTGTTGCCTGACTCACCTATTTTCCCCATCCCTCCCACGCCCTCCCTCCCTCTCCAACTCTCCCATCTCCTTTCCCTTCCGTCTTTAATGATCTGCGCACATTACCCCCCCCCCCTCACCTCTGTCTTCAAGATCATCGTTTACTCCTCATTTACCTATTGTGTATCTCTCTCTCTCTCTCTCTCTCTCTCTCTCCTCTCTCTCTCTCTCTCTCTCTCTCTCTCCAATTTTACGGGCGACGCTGCCCAGTTTGTCTTACCCGTGATATCTGCAGCCAGTTTGACGTTGTCAGGGAAACAAACGAGCAGAAAAAAATCTGCATCATCTTCCACCCCCCACTTCACCGTAATCACACACACACACGCACACACTCGCACACACACTGACTGACTGACTGACTGACTGACTGAAACCATTTACTGTCAGATTAACATAGTGTTGCGCGCACACACACACACACACACACACACACACACACACACACACACACACACACACACCCAGAGTCAGTCCAGCATCACACACACACACACACGCGCGCGCGCGCGCACACACACACACACAGTGGATACATACACCCGCTTTGTTCATTGTACCGTGCTCAAACGTGACAACTGTCGTCACGGACTATGCATGCAAGTGAAACAGTCCCCATACACTCCTCCTCGTCCGTCGGGGTTGGCTCCCTTGCTCACCGGCGACCATGCGTCCAAATAGTTATCATGGAGCCTGTCGTTGCTGATTCACGTGCTCCTGCTGCGCCATATGCAGTGCTGCTGTGAGCGAGTTCTGTGACAGAGAGCTATGGCACCCACGCTAGGCAATACAGTCGCAACACAGGTGTGGACCGGATTGACTGAAATTTGTCATGGACTCGTCAAAAAATGACCGCGATACTGTTCAGCTACATGTTCAGAGTTCAAACATTGTTTGAAATTCTTCTTCTTCTTCATTCACGGACGCTTCATTGTGCTTCACGGACGACTTTCCCCACCCCCACCCCCCCCCCCCCCCCCCCCCCCCCCCCCCCCCCCAACGAATTTCGGGGATGAGGCCCACTCTGTCAAGAGATGGGGGTACACTGGGCTGTCCAAGAGAGGGTACAACTAGTGGGGTAAAAAACAACAAAAGCGAAGAAAAAAGTGACAGCGTGAAAACCCGAAGAACTGTGCTACCAGACTGAAACTAATGGCTAGGTCTGTGCTTTAGTGATGTTTGTGTTAAAAAAAAAAAAAAAAAAAAAAAAAAAAAAAAAAAACCTTTCACGATGGAAAGTACGGCAAAACGATACTGGAAGAAGATTCCACGGGATGTGTTTAATATGGAATCCTGTAATGTCGAGAAACACAACGGTTGACGAAGATAAAATCAAGGTGATCCGGACTGGTTCTCTTTCGCGCCATACTTTGGTCAAACTGGAGTTCCGCCCCCAACCCCCGACACTCAGTCGCCTCGAAACATGCCCCCCTTCCCCCCCCCCCCCCCCCCCCCCCCCCCCCCTTTATATTCTTGTCGAAAACTTGTACAAATTCCAAATAAATGCGTTGGCATACTTTAAACTAATTTGGTCCTAATAAATGACAGGGGGGGGGGGGGGGGGGGGATAATGCAACTGTTAAGAGTTTTCATTTGGGTTGTGAATAGAAATCCTGTAGACCTACAAATCCCAATTAACTGCGTTCGCATGCTTTCACAATTTGGTTGTAAATACATGACGGGGGAAATGCCTCTGTTAAAGAGTGATCTTTCGGGGTTGTGAATAGTGGACTGAGGGGTAGGGGGGAGTGGCGAAATTCGAGCATTGCCCGACTCCAAACCTAACCCGATCGGAGCAGCCTCATACAAAAAATTCGTTGTTTACATTGTTCCTTCTTCTCACGTTTGTCGTCATGATATTGAAAGCTTTCCTTTCGTACACCTCTGTTGGGGGTGTTCTGAAATCGCTTTTTTTGGCACACACCTCTGTAGGAAATCTAACGACACTGCTTGGTCCCTTTGCATTTGCAAAGGACATTCTCTCTCTCTCTCTCTCTCGTCTTCTCCGCTCCGTCCTCAAACCTAATTCGATTCTCTCTCTCTCATCCTCATCTCAAACACCTCTCTCGTTTCCCTCTCCCCCCCCCCTCCCTCCCCACATTCCCTCCTTTCCCCCCTCTCCCTCCCTCCCCCCGCATCGGAGCAGCCCCTCAACAACCCAATTCGTGTTTACATGTTCTCCTCCTTCTCACGTTGTCCCAGTCTCCTGATATTTACGAAACGCTTTCCTTTCGTGGCTCCCCCCTCTGTTGGGGGGGGGGTTCTGAAATCGCTTTTGCAACCTCTGTAGGAAATCTACTCCTCTCACTCCTCCTCTCTCCCCCTCCCCGTTTCCTCGCATTTGCACTGGCTCATTCCTCCTGCCCTGCAAAGGAGCATCTCCTCTCGCCTCTCGATCTCTCTCTCCTCTCTCTCTCCTCCCTCTCTCCCTACCCCTCACCCCTCTCTCTCCTCTCTCCCTTCTCTCGCCCCCCCTCCCCCCCCACCCCCCCCCCCCCCAATTCTCTCTCTCTCTCTCTCTCTGAGGCAGACCTTAATATTCGATGGAGGGGCAGCTCCTTACGATAAAGTATGTGCGCGGGGTATGTGGGGGGGGGGGGGAGAGGGGGGAGGCGTTAAATCTTTCCCAATGTTATGTCTGGATTTTTTTCGCAGCCAAAATCAAATGTTCTTCCTGTATTTCCCCCCACCTGCCCCTTCCCCCTTCCGAACCACATGCGCGCGCGCGCGCGCGCGCACACACGCACACACACACACACACACACACACACACAACCACACACACACACGCATGCACGCACACACATGCACACACACACACACATGCACGCACCTACGCACGCACGCACATATGTGTAAGCACATACGCAAGCTTACCCTCGCACTCGCACACATGCTCACACATACGCTCACATTCACGCAAGGATGCGCGCGCGCACTCACACACACACACACGCACGCGCGCGCACACGCACGCCCACCTTTTCACCTCTTCCTTCCGCTTTCGGGCGATAAGACAAATTCTTTCCGTCAACTATTGAGGTTGCCGAAAGTGTTACTTGCGTCATGTCTGCTGCCATGTGTATCACATTCTCGCAGAACTCGTTTCGTTTCTGGTCTCTGCCTTTGACACAAAACAGTTTTGGACATCTGGATTTTTAGGGTCTGATGTTTGCTCGTGCAGTCGTGTACAAACATCTTGACTGATGCGACGGTATTTGTAGGCCTATGTGTTGACGGGGGGTGTGCGACCAGGCGCGAGCATGCATGCGTAACCCATCAATATTTCCTCTCTACACGCATGTTTCAGACTGTGGTTTAAAGTGCAATATATTTTGTCCCCATCGCGAATACCCACCCGTTCGGATTCATCTTTCAGATCTGTAAACAGAATAATCCAGCGATGGGTCGCTGCTCGCAAAGAACATCCTTTGTCTTGGGCGTCAACCGCTGAGGTCAGTGGGACAGTTAAACTGGCCGCCGTGGCGCAGTGGTTAGTGTCGTGGGATTCTTGGCTGGGAGGTCGGGAGTTCGATTCCCACAAGAACTATGTATGATTTGTTGGGTTTTCCGGCCCGCGACCGGCTCCTATCCAGAGTTGAGTTTGATGTGGGCTCACAGGGGAAGACTGGAACCGTAGCCGTGTTTTTTCATTCATTTCATGGAGTCTCTGAGAGGGTTTGCTCAAAAATCTTTGCGGCCCACTGCGGGTGTCTGCATCTCTCAGGCCTGGTTGACGCCGGGATGTATGAGGTTAAGGTAGATAACAGCCTTGTTGTGCATGCAGTCTCAGACCAGAATGGATCTCCATAGTATCAGCATCATCATCATCATTATTATTATTGGTGGTGGTGTTATTATTATCATCATCGTCGTCGTCGTCGTCCTCATCACCGTCGTCGTCATTGATCAGCACAAAAAAAGCCTCGGATCCTGTGGCCTATTATGCCCTGCTGTCATGGGAACTTCAGTTTTGATCCCCTCTCCACATTATGCCCTGGATGAGAACTTGTCGAGTTGACCGGAAACGGGGAGTTCATGGGGGGAGGCATCGTTGGACGGACATGGGGGCGCCCTTCGGAGGGTCGGTCACTCACGCTGGCTCCGCGACCAAGAAATTATTGTCAGCAGCAGGGGGACTTAACAGATGGCGTCCTACGAATACTGAGTGAGAACAGGCACCACTGAACACCACCGAAGCGACTAAGCGGCAGTGCAGTGTCTTCTCTGGTGGGCTGCCTCATGACAGCTTGGCTCTGCTGCATGCTGTGGATTGATGGTGCCAGGGCAGCAAAGGGACAAGCCGGGTGTGGCTGTGGACGGGGAGCCAGAATGTATGGCGTGAGGGCAATGCCACTGGACTGGCAAAGAAGATGAGACAGAAAAAAATATGGGGGGGGGATGGGGGGGGGGGGGGGGGGGGGGGGGGGGGGGGGGGGGGGGGGGGGGGGGGGGAGGGGGGGGGGTAGAGGCCTGAACTATAGAGTTACCTCAGTTTGAAACAGAAAAAAAAGAACGATTCCCTTTTGTAACCCCCCCCCCCCCCCCCCCCCCCCCCCCCCCCCCCCCCCCCCCCCCCCCCCCCCTTTCCTCCCACATGCTTGTCTCCGTCAAATATGAAAGCAGATTAATGAAATGAAAATCTAGTGGTTAGGTACGTTTCCATCTCATTTTAAGACATGATTGATATTGCATGCAATTAAAGTGACTTTGATCCTCCTTGACGGGAAGCAACTGTCGTCTGGGAGGAGGGTACGAAGTGAAATCTTTTCAGGAAAAAAAAAAAAAAAAAACGATGAATCAAACGAAACATTTTGCATGCCACAATGGCTGCTAACCACGAATCGGGGCTAGACGTTACGGTTAAATTGGAATGGCTTAAAGAGGGACCCCTTCTACTCCACATGTACCCTGCCTCTTAATGGTACCGCTCATCAGACCCTCCTGGAGGACCGACCAGTTCAACTGCCGTATTTGTCTCTCGGGTGAAAGTTCCAGTGCACTTCGCTCGCTCTGTAGATAGGCTGTTTGGTCCAGCTGTATATCCACACACCCACACCCCATTAGAGGAGATCGACCGTTGACGGAAAGAAGCTTTCTGAATTATTCGTCGAGACACTCGGCGTCAGTAGGCTCTTAAGTCATGTTGAGCGGCCCATGGCTGAAGTACTCTTTCCTCTGTGTGTGTGCATGTTGTGTGGTGTGTGCACGCGCACGCGCACGTGCGTGTGTGTGTGTACGCTTTCGCGCTGTGTGTGTGTGTGTGTGTGTGTGTGTGTGTGTGAGTGAGTGAGTGAGTGCGTGCGTGCGTGCGTGCGTGCGACAGAGAGAGAGAAAGAGAGACAGACAGTATGCGGGTTCGGGGGAGAGGGTGAAAGGAGACACTCCTCTTTCTGGGGAAACTACGGTGCTTAACACGGAAGGGGGTTCAGTAGGTGGCGCCCCACATACCGAGAGTTTCAATATCTGCGACTGATCGTTGCTAGAGTGACTCAGTGTGAGTGCAGTGTTTTCCCCACAGCGAATTAGCATTGATGGCTCCAGTGTCTGTTGCTGCTGTTGGAGGTGAAACAGAATGAACCTGGATGTAGCTGTATTGGGGGAAGTGTTGTAAACTGTCGTTTTTGAGAAAGCAGAGGAAGTGGGGGGGGTTTTGTTATGAAAACGAACAAAAATCGCGCTTTCTTTGGTGACCTTGACCTTTGGACACGCTGTCCTCCGTGAAAGGTCCAGATCACGGAGGGAATAGTGGTAGGCGGTTGTTGCAAGCAAAGGTTTTTTTTTTTTTTTTTCATTTAATGTCGTTTGGATCAGTTACACATTTTCAAACAGTTAAGGTAAAGCAAAGAAAAGCAGGGTCATGAAATTATTTTCATCATCAAAGATTGCGGCCATTCAGGGAGGATTTTTTTTTTTTCTGGAAACATCGAATGAACTGAACACAGTCCGCTTCATTCCCATTTGTGTTTCGCCGAGGCAAAGTGTGGATACATGATCCACAAAAACCCGTGTCAGCTGATCGTGAAGGTATTTTGAAGATACGTCTTTAATATGTGTTTCAGTTATGCGTGATTCAATAACAAATGATAATTCTAGTGAAGCACAGTTGCACGAACAGCGAGGAGGTGGGAAGTGCGGGGGGGGGGGGGGGGGGGGGGGGGGGGGGGGGGGGGGGGGTAGCCAGGTTCAACGCGCTGTACACGTGTTGATAAAAAAGTAAGCTTAAAATTTAAAACAACAACAACAACAAAAACGAAGAAAAAAAATACTCATTTGGGGAAAAAAAAAAAAACAAACAAAAGCGAACAGCCCCACATTGAGCAGTGGTCAGTGTCGCGTGCAATGGCGAATCCCATTGGAGCCATTTAGTTGTGAGAGTTTCTTCCTTCTCGACTTCTGCTCAAAATTGAACGTGCTATCTTCTTTGTATGCTCAGGCGGAGGCCAAAATAGCTCAGTTGGTAGAGCGCCGGACTCGTGAGCCTGGGCTTTCGAGTTCGAATTTCGGTACAGGGGGGGTTTTACCCTCGGAGTTAACACTGGTTTCTGACTCCATTCCCCATTCAGTCCTTCCAATGAGATTATAAACCAGGGTTCCGTGCGTGAACGCACGCACAACATCTTGCACACGTAAAATCCTATCACCAACTTTCGGAAGAGAAGGCCAGTTTGGCCGTTGGTATGGATGACACGTTACACACATAGCATGCACCTTCCCCGAAGATGGAGTATGGCTGCCTTAATGGCAGGATAAAAAAACGGTCATTCACACACAAAACTCCACTGCCTGTCTATACAGGCAGTGTCCGCAGGAGTATCAGCCTGCGTACGCAGAAGAAAGAAGTACGCTGAGACAGGAACCCCAGAGGCAATGACGAAGGCTGCTGTTCGGCGGAGGCCCTCCAGAAACCCATAGAGCTTCTCCCTCGTCGATTTTTTGGCAGGCCAGGTCTCTGCTCTTAGCTTGTGATGTGTGGGACAGTCCTGCAAAAGGTGTTCCACAGTTATTGGGGGCTGTACCGCATGGGCACCCTGAAGACTCGCCAGTGTAGAATTTTGTGAGCACGTGGGTTTGAGTCTGGAGTGCCCTGTCCTCAGTCTCACAATGCTCACTCGAGTGGTCTGGGCAGTAGGTAGTATGCATCCTTCTTGTTGAAGTCTGGGTACTGCTCAAGCCATCATCTTTTCTGCTTCTCCTTGATAATACTGAATTTGCAAAACGCTCAAATGGGAAGACTGGAGCCAAACAGTTGGGTACATCTCCTAGAAGTAGATATCTCTCCGAGATTAAATAAAGGTTTAAGGTTAAAGTTGCTGTTGCTTGTTGGCCGTAGAGATTCACGACATGATGGAAGGCTGAGCTCATCCCTCTCCTTCTGCCGCCTACAACTTTCCCTGAACTGAATCGGGTACGCATGTACTGCTGGTTGGACAGAGAGGATTTTTTTCAAGCAGAAAATATGACCTCACGATGAGTTCGAACTCCCGACTGCCTGCCATGCAAGCAAACGCCGCTTTAACTCTTTAACCACGGCTCCCTTTCATGTTTGAGAGTCGCTCCCAGTTTCTCGAGCAACATTGCAGGTGTGCCTGATCGACGCCAGGATTTGTGATGAAAGACATGACGCACACCTAGAGAACCCACGTCTACTCCTCCACTTTTGCAAGCACTCTTCTCTCCCTTTCCCGTCCAAAATACTCGCACGCTCGCGCGCGTACACATACACGCACACACACGCGCGCGCGCACGCACACACACACACACACACACACACACACAGAATCTGGTTTTTTAGTTGGAGGAAAAATACATGTTGAGAGGAGATCGATTTACTTACATCCGTTTGATAGATATGCTAGGGCAATCATTTTTGCCTGCTGTGTAGAGGAAGGAGTGGGGATAGAAGATTCGTTGTTAAATTTATTTGGCAAAGCGAAATGGAGTATTTGTATCCGTTAGGCAGAGGGAGGTGGCTCAGAGGGGCATTCCAATCAAGCAGGATGGCTGGCATCCTCTTCAGGCCGAGTTCTGTGCGCCTGTAGAGGATGTCGATTATTAACATGTTTTCAGTTGATGTATATCTTGCCGTTAGGTTTCTCTTTCTTCAGGACAGGATAGTTTGTTCACTGTGTGGTGACAGCCCTGAGAGTGCGCCTTGTGGTTTTCGGTTGCTCTTCTCCCGTCACTTCGTTTGAGGTCATTGGGGGTATCAGTCACACTGAAGAACAGTTCACCAGGTTCCTCCACTTCTGTGGGCTGTGTGCCAAGGTCTGGGTCTCTAAAATAGGTTTTTTTTCTTGTCCACTCTGTCCATGGCTTTTCCTTCGTCAGCCTCTTTCAAGAGTGCCGTGGAGAACTGATTGAGCACGGCCCTTTGGATCTTGTTTACATGGCCATACCAGAGCAGCTTTCTGTTCTTAACTGATTGCAGATCTTCGTATGCTCCAGTGTCCTGCCTGGTGGTTTGAAGCACTTGTTCACTGCTGATATGATCAGTCTCTTTGATGTGTAGTATCTCTTTGGCAGAGCTACACATGGAACGAGGTGTTAGTCACAAGATACTATACATCAGGTATTGTAACACCGAAACGGGAACTGAAAGTAGCCTTTTTCCGTCCTCAACCCAGTAGCTGGGCAGGCGCTTCTGCGGACCTCGGAACCAACACGCAGTTCTTTTTCCGTGGACATAATCGCGTGGCCTAAGCAGGCTATATACTTGGTGTCATGCAAGAAGTATCTTCTGTATACGTGACTGTGTGAAACGTGGCTGAAAACGTGACTGTGTGAAACGTGACTTTGTGAAACGTGATGGGCGAAACGTGACTGTGTGAAACGTGATTGGGCGAAACGTGACTGTGTGAAACGTGCTTTGGCGAAACGTGACTGTGTGAAACGTGCTTTGGCGAAACGTGTGAAACGTGCTTTGGGCGAAACGTGGCTGGGGACTGTGACTGTGAAACATGATTGGGTGAAACGTATTTTGGCAAAACGTGATTGGGCGAAATGTTGTCCATCGATTTATTTCCTGCTGTTTGAAAGAGGGAAAGTAATGGGGGTGGATGTAGGATTTTTGAGGGGGGGAAACAGAGAGAGGGGGGGGGGGGGGGGGGGGGGGAGAGAGAGGGGGAGAGAGAGAGAGAGAGAGAGAGAGAGAGAGAGAGAGAGAGAGAGAGGAGAGTTATTTTTATAATTGACATGAATATTTTACCTCGAGTGGATGTGTGTGTGTGTGTGTGTGCAGTAACCGAGAATGACATACTATGGATAACGGAAGACTTCCTCCTTTCAGTTTCTCTCTCTCTCTCTCTCTCTCTCTCTCTCTCTTGGTTTGGTTTTGCTTTGGTTTGGTTGGTGTTCGTCGCATGTCATGTATCAACCAACTGGTGTAAAACGAGAAAGTTGCTCTTTTTTTTGTAAATTCCTTTTTTTTTTTTTTTTTTTTTTTTTCTACAGTAAAACTGTTTTCCCGTGTGTCACCTGTAAGCAAACGTACGAAACAATATGTGAGTGAAACGAAGTAGGATTTACCAAGGAATAGGTTTTAGGCATGATTGCATTTTCAAAAACATCTTCTTCCTTTGTAATTTGCATTTTGCTTGGCACTTGCCTATTTTTTTTCCTCTAGCGTTTGCGTTCTTCAGGTTTTGTTAGGCGATTGAATGTGTCTTGAGTTTTTTCATTCCTTGTGAGTATGAATTAGTCGTGTTAAGACACAAAAATCCTCTGGATTTTCCCTTTCTTTCTCCCTCCCCCCCCCACCCCCCCCCCCCCCCCCCCCCCCCCCCCTTTCCGGTCTTTATGATATACAAATTAACATGGTGTCAACCGCACCCAAATCTTTTTTTTAGAAGAAGAATAACCAAATGTTCTGAATGCCATACACCGATTTCTATTCAGCAATGTCCCAGCAAATGTAAGTAACCATGAACAGATATACATACATTCATTCTAAAGAATGATACACAAATTCTTCGCCCTCAGACGTAACCTTATTGCGTTGTGATGCAAGAAATCCGTTCTTTCACGTGACCAGACACAGAAGTTTCTTCTGACGTTTAGTAGTAGTTCATTTTGGAGTGAAGTCAACGCTTTTGTTTTCTGGACAATGCTTACTCACGTCTTTTCTATCAGAATGATCGTAATTATAAAAGGCTAATCTCATTTTGTTGAAATTCCTTTGATCGCTGAAAATTTCGCTTGTAGCCTGTTCTAATTTTACCAACATTTTCAAAACCTTAGACATGACAAGTCAGAAAAAAAAAAGATCAATTTAGTGTGATTCCGTCGAGGCAGTGTGTGTGTGTGTGTGTGTGTGTGTGTGTGTGTGTGAGAGAGAGAGAGAGAGAGAGAGAGAGAGAGAGAGAGAGAGAGAGAGAGAGAGAGAACGTTCTGACTCTCTAAAAGCGGTTCTCGTTTGTCTTGCAGAAGACAAAGGTACATCCAAAGCTGCGAGTGGGACCCAGAGAAGCGCTGTCCTCGTCTGTCGAACCAACCATCCCGGAAGCAGTCCTGCACCACCGCTGGAAGTCTGCGCTGATATGTTGACATTGGACATTCCATTAAGACGTCAAGGGACATAACTGCTTCCCGGCAGATAACATTGAATCATTGCTATGCGAATCCTGCGGCCCCACTCGTTGCTGTTTTGCTGACAGGTGATGTCATTACAACTTCAGACACAGCCAAACTTTCGCCACCAAGTCATTTTTACCCCCTGAAGAGGATCCCGAATTGCTGGGTTTTTCCTCCCGCTCTCAACAGGACTTTCCCCGCGGTCAGTGGGTTTTTCCTCACCGTCACTGGGCCTTTCCCGGGAGACGAACGAAACCTGACCCCTGACTGTGGGAAACAAGGAAGCAGGTGGAACCCGATCTCCTTTGTCCGAATTGCGACGATACTGACCAGGTCTGTCCAACATCGCTGAAGATGGCGGCGGCGAGGCCATGCAGACGACATGTTGCCTCTGGTCAGTCCTCGTCCTCAGCGGGGTCACTGTCAGAGAAGCGAAGACGTTGACAATGGACTGTGTGCAGCAGACGATACTTCACTTACCGCCTACGCCGCGGTTTTCCAAAACATAGCGACCCTTCTCTCCAGAAGAATGGGGCACAGAATCTGCGTGGACAGACTGCAGTTAATGAGGAGGTATCATGTGTGTGTGTTCAAGGAACGAGTCTCACCAATGGCGACATTCATGGACAAGACCGACTGTAGACGGCTTTTTTTTTTTTTTTTTTTTTTTTTGGGGGGGGGGGGGGGGGGGGGCTCCTGTGTGTCTTCCATTGGAGTTCACAAGCTTTACAAGTCCACCGTAACGATTTATTCCCGAAACAAGTTATAATCGAGCCTTGTTTTTGCTGGCTGGGCCTTGCGTACTTTAATACGCAAGAAAATCTGAAAAGTACAGGGCAACAGCGTGAACTTTCACTCTCTGTGTTGTAGGTCCGTAATATAAGCTGACAACGGCTATGAATGGGGGGGGGGGGGGGGGGGGGAGAGATTACATGTGGCGGCGGTGTAGAAAAACGGCTCGAGATGCGGCACGCCGGTTTAATGATTGAAAATCGAAAATGGCCGTTCCCAAGAATTACGTGAGGATTCTGAGTTATTTTGCAGAGAAGGCTGGAAGAGACACTGCCCGTTATAGTCGATATTTTCTTTCTTGTTTGGGTGAGGGTATGGAAGCTTGAGATTTGTGGAAAGCATCCACAGCTTGGCAAATGTATTTTTCAGTCACGTCTGTGTACTGGCTCTCCACAAATCGTGGTAAACGTTTTAGTTTTCTTGCTTTCCGTATTAACTAGGAGTGGCGGAGACAGGGAGAGGGATGGGGAGTTGTTAAAATGATTAGGGTTGTCTGGTCCTGAACATATTCATTTACTTAGATATTTTGTTTCTCCTAACGATATAGAATTAGTAGATCAGAGTACACGCAGTCTTCTTGTTTCATTTCAAAGTCCACATCATGTGTGGAATGTTAGTCTAAATTTGATAACTTGCTGTTAGGTTCGGCTTCATTTCACGATGCTGCTTGTACAACGCCCTCTTCTCTCTCTCTCTCTCTCTCTCTCTCCTCTCTCCCCTCTCCCCCGATGGTAAAGGAACTAAAAAGGTACTAAAATATCTTTTGCTATGTTGATTAGTTTTTAAGTGTATGTGTATGGGTGTATGGGGGGGGGGGGGGGGGGAGAAGAAGGAGGAGGGGGGGGGGGGGCTTACTGAATACATATTAGCATTAGTCCAGAAGTTGTGACATGTACCGGCATGAAAATACCCATTTAAAAAACGGTTCTGTCCAAGAAAACAGGTCTAAAATTATGGTGAAAACACTTTGAATAGAAGATTCATAAACCGGTTTCCGTTTCCGAAGCGGTACCCAGCTCTTAAGATCGACAACGCCGGATGATTTAAGTCCAGTAAGTCAAGTGGTAGCTGTATGTGTGTGCCAAGCCCGAGTCCAAGAGCTATCGCCGTAGAGGAACTGTCCTTCCATACACAAAATAAACCGAAAAGAAGAGACAAAGAAAATCTACAGAAAGAGTATACACAGAGCTGAATAAAGTCACGTGAACAAAAATAAAGGCAGCAAGAGGCTTTTGTGGTGAGAAGACTCTCACATTTTCCGGCACAATAGAATGTGAGTCGTACATCCAACAATAAAAAAATGAATCGCACGCCGGGGAACGTGTGGGTGGGGTCGCCATACAATTGTACAGAGGGCTGTTTCTGGACTGGCTGCCAGGCAGCAGGCGATGATAGTGTTCAGGTGTGGCACTGACCAATCCAGGGACCCGCTGTGTGAACGGTTAGATCTTGTAGAGCTGATGGTCGCCAGTTCGAACCGCTCATGGATCGGATTTTTACGTGTTTACAATTCATGCTGATCCGAAGCTTCTGTGACCTCTTCTAGTAAACAATATCAGCACTGGCACTAGCACTGTGGAATCAGTGGATGCCAAAATCAACAAGTATACAAGGAAATGGCAAAGTGTCGCACAAAGTCTCACTGACGTCGCACTCTATTGCCAAGGCTGTAGCTTCCTCTAAAATCCGTGCTCGAGGAATGCAAAGTGGGTCAAGCAAGAATACTAACCATGCTTGAGGACTCCGGAGACAATGTTGTGAGATCAGTCCGGCCAATGCTTAAGACCGGTAGAAAATGGAAAGTTCGGGAGACAGTAGACGTGGCAAAGGAAAACCTCAAGATCAAGGAAATAACAGGCACAGACCAACGGACAGGGGCTGGGATCAACAGAAATGAAACGGTGGTGAAAAGCAAACGGGAAAGCAAAGAGAGACATGGTAATAGAGAGACTGAAGAAAGAAGAGGACGCCAAGAGAAATCCAGAAAGCAGTCCAGCAAGGCCAACAAGGACAGTGGACTACGTGGGAAAAAACGCCCTGCAAAGAAGTCTCACCTGGTATGATATATGGCACATGGCACCCTCTTAGAGTCAGCTTCACCCTCAGATCTGTATATGACCTCCTGCCCTCGAATTCAAACCTGGTCAAATGGAGGAAATCAGACGACCCTACATGTCCACTCTGTCACGGCAAACAAACAGTGGAACATGTCCTGAGTTGATGCAAAGCAGCACTAACCCAGGGATGGTACACATGGAGGACAACAAAGTGCTCAAGGAGATCGCACATGCGGTTACTGCAGGAGGAGGCTCTATGCCATCTGACGTTCCGGCAATAAAGTTATACACGGCAGGAGGCCACAAATCAACGGTCTACAACAGCTGTGATATCAGGAGCATGGAAGCACAGTTTATTGGATAGAGTAGGGAATGCATAGTGGACCTTCCGGAATGGGAGAACCATCGGGCGATCATCAGGAAGAGTGGCATGAGGCCGGATAATGTTCTCTACTCAGGTTCATCAAAACAGATGATTCTGATTGAACTCGCTGTGTGCCATACAAAAGCAGAATGGAGCAAGCGCATCTCTACAAGACTGAGGAGTATGCCAATCTAGCCAGCAGTTTGAGGGAATCCGGCTTCCAGCCCGAGTCTTCGCCGTAGAAGTTGGAGCGAAGGGATTTGTAGGCTCATCAGCTATGACCTCACGGAACAGCTCGGGATTTCAGGTAAGAAAAGGACCAGAACCCTGAAGGCAATGGCAGAGGCAGCCGAAAAGAGTTCGAGCAGGGTCAAGGAGGAACAAAAGTGAACTCCATAAGGCTTAAATTTCCCAACTTAGAACAGGTGTCCCGCTAGCAGTGGGGGCAACAAAAAAAAAAAGGCGCGCCTTGAGACCCCCACTCATCCAAAAGTTGCGGGTTAGAATCCCGGCAGCGCCAGGCAAAAAAAGAAAGTTGGCAGTAGAAGGGCATCTGGGAGTCATGACCTGGATGTGGCCCGGCCCCCTTAGAATATAAGGAGTTCAGGGCCGAAACACTTGTCCGAGGGGGGTTTCTGCTTTGCAGACCTGCTGTCAAGCTCTCACAAGAGTTTCTCCTTACCTACAGAGGGCTGTATATGGACTCACTATCTGCAGGCGATGTCAGCATTCAGGCGAAACATGGACGAATCAAGGACCCCGCTTTCAAACGGTTAGATCGTTTGGCCGTAGAGTTGATGGTCGCGAGTTCGAGCCGCTCATGAGGTCAGAATTTTGCGGGCTTGAAAACTAGGTCGGTGAGGGTAGTAAGGGGCTTGCAGGGGGGGGGGAGGGGGGGTAAGGCAGTGAAAAGAAAGGAATAGGCTCCGCCTTCCACAATACCCTATCATAGAACTTCCGATAGGTCTTTTTTATTTGTTTTGTTTTGCTGTCCCAACCTCTGCGCCACCTCAGAGGCAGTGCACCCACGCCCGCTCATTCCGACACCCCGTCCACAGCCACAGCCCGGTCGGCCCCGCCGCAGCCCCGGGACCGGCAATCCACAGGGAGCAGTCGATGTCAAGTCGTCAAGAGGCAACTCACCGGAGGAGACACTGCACTGCTGCCGAGTCACTTCGGAGGTGTTTAGTGGCGCCTGTTCTGATCTAACATACGCAGGACACCACCTACTACGGCTGTGGGAATTTAACCTTTGAACCTTTTTAACTGACGAAATTGCGAAAACTAAAGTATTGGTAAACGAATCAAAGCGTTACGTGACACTACAATACCACTAAGACAATGCGGATCCACAGCGTGAAATCGCTGTTTTCAATTCACGCCTCTATAGAAATCTGCCAGCATGGAAGTTTTGGACCGCAAGCACATCAGCTGGTAAGGTTTCATTGGTTGAACGTGTGAACCGATTCCAGATGAGGCCTGGCTGGTCTAGCTAACGCTAATGGCATTACTGTCTTGGTCTGAAGGTCCTGGGCCCAAATCCTGCCTGAAGTGGCCATGTTACAGAGGTTTTTCTTCACGCAATATTTATGTAGATTCCTAAGCCATAAAATGCTTTGGATTAAACCTTAAACCGAGATCAAAAGCCTTTAGAAAAAAAAAAGAAAAAAAGTTTGCACTTCTGTCTGCGCCCTTATTACATTCGTCGTAGAACAGCAGGCCATCGCGTGCCGAGTGGATGTGTGAACGAGTTCAGAAATAAAAGGTACTATTCGCACTGTCATAATTGGAAGTCTTCGAAGACGAAGTTCGGTTAAGAACGCCCATATAGACAACAATCTCGTCAGTAGTGTACCTCAGTTCTAGCCGAGGAAGGACGATTTCCGGTGAAGTGATTGGTTCAAGGTTGCTCCTGAAAGTTCAGAGATGGGCTGTGGGGATAGGGGAATTTCCGCCATTGGTCCGGTAACCCGGAATAGGTGTTTAAGCATCACTGATGACTTTCAGGGAATTTTTCTCCTTCTGTTCGGTTCTCTTTGATGATGGGGTGGGACACACCCAAAAACTCTGCAGCCCGTCCCCTACCCCCTCATCCTCCTGGGGCACTCTCGTGTATCTCGAAAATTTCGTTTTCTGTCCGTATAAGGCAGTTAATTTTCATGTGATCAGAAAAAAAGGTGTTCCCTTGTAGCTTATTTTTCTAAAATAGTTCTCGTAAGGTCTTGATGGTTGGTTAAATGCAATGAACTGTAGTGGGGTTTTTTGGTTTTGGTGGGGCGGGTTTTGGACGCTGTAGCGATTTTTTTCCCCTAAGTTTGTCAAGGTGTCTGTCATGAAAGGCAAATAGATTGTTTTTGCGAAAATACGCTGTTAGCGTGAAATCTTAGATTGCGTACATATGGTCGTCCTAAATTTCATTGGTGGAGACTGACCTGATGTGTTCCCAAATTGTTCACCTTTCTTCTGTCTATAGTGTACCCGGTGGGGCTGGTGGTCGGGGATGGCTAGTTGCCCACAAGTATCCTCCTGTTCAAAGTTTCATGTTATTTTTAAAACGCGTTTCATTGGTTATTTTACCTAGGTATCGTGCACTTTCGGGGGAAGCGTCTTTTTCGTGTTTGTTGTTTTTTTGTTCTTTTTTTTTTTTTTTTTTTTGCTTTTGTTTTGTTTGGTGTTGCTGTTGTTGTAGCCCCCCCCCCCCCCCCCCCCCCCCTTTTTTTTTTTCGGGCTGTTTCCTTGCCAATGCGCCTGTATCGTGCTTCAGTGAAAATAAACCATGCCTGCACGGAAATCTTGTTCACTGCGTGGGAAAAAGGTCAGTTTTCATTGGTTGACGAGTGCGAGTTGTTTCCGATAAAATCATTGGTTGAAACTTGGACTGAGTTCTTCTCACAATGTTCATTTCAATCCTATATAAACAAAGTACCTCGTAGGGTTGGCGGTCGGGGAGGGTGACGGCACAGAAAGAAACCACTGTGAGATTGCCTCTGGCACACAAAGAAACCACTGTAAGATTGCCTCTGCTTCCACAAACGCACACACACTATATATACATATACCATACCAATATGCAATTTCCACCTTTATTTCCATTTCGAACCCCTTACATATTACAACGTCATTAGGCACGCCCAGACAGATAGACGGACGGACGGACGGACGGACGGACACACACACACACACACACACACCCCACACAGAGAGAGAGAGAGAGATAGATCCTACACACACTGTCGCAAAACAGCATGCGCTCACACACTCGTTTGTATTAACGAAGCATAAATCCGTTGTCTAATCAAGTATTATGTCCTCTCCCAACATGCTCTGCCACTGTCCACCCACACAGCACGTGCGAAATTATCATACGCACAAAGTATGAAAGATCAAAACCATTAGACTTTCTACACATCAACTATACGATTATCTATCGATGCCATGTGATTAGCCCATCCCCGGAACCACTTCGCATACAAAAGTCTTGTTCCACATACACAGCTATCACGCTATCCACATATCAAGTAAATAGGCTTTTGATTTTACCCACACTTCAGTTATTCAGATATTGGGTCTATCCAAATTCCGAGGTTACTGGCCCTAGCTTATCCATAGTCCACATACTGACAGGCATTCACACTCCTGTACCGCATATGGTCTGTCCACATTCTATGGATACGATAATAGTCTGTCCACTCTTCATACAGCTATCAGTCTATCCATATTTTACATACAGATACTAGTCCGTCTGTGCTCACAGTTATCAGTCAATCCACACCCCATGTTCACACCACCAAGTCTGTCCACACTCCATGTTCACCGATATCGGTCAATCCATACCTCATGTACACACCAGTAGGTCTGTCCACACTCTCTGTTCACAGCTATAGGTCCAACCCACACTCCATGTACACACCAATAAGTCTGTCCATACTCCATGTTCACAGGTATCAGTCAATCCACACTCCATGTACACACCAATTAGTCTATCCACATTTGATGTAGACTGCTACCAGTCCATTCACAGTTTACGTATACAGCCAAAAGCAAATCGAAAATCACAGGCATAGAAGGGCCATCGCTACTGTCGACTCCGTTGCATTTCCCCATTTCCATGTAAAAACGAAGTCATAGCATGATGGGATATATCTTCTCATGGATGTACATTGTGCCATGACAATCTTGAAATTTACTTTCCAATGGGACCACAACGAACAAACACGCATATCTTGTTTTACTTCTATGTGTAATGTACTCTCAAAATAAGTTTACATTCGCATTTAATATGAAGCGTCTTATTATGTTATTTGATGGGTAATGAAATTAGAATCTAACTCCATGTTTTGGGCTGAAATCTTATTCGTGATTACTATTATTCTTAAAAAAAATTATCTCCCCTAAAAGCATCCTTCTGTGTTCAATTTTCAAACCAGCTACCATGGAGGTATTAAGTCATTTTGGAAGCTTTGAACTCCATCCGACTTCGTTCATTGGATCACTTTAACGTGCTGATTATTTCTTTTCTCGCGATAAGTCTCTAATGATGACCACGCAACCAAACTGTGCATGCAATGCCGCGCAGTCGTCGCGAATATATGAAGATGGGTGACCTACCCTAATGGAAAATTGTCTCCCTTCTTCGTTGCACTTTCACGCGCTTGGAGACCGGTCGAGTTGGCTCGACGTTGCCTGTGCTGGTCAGCACGCAAAGGGCCACAACTTTACGAAGAGACGTGTCAGCAGGAAGACTATAGCAGCTTCTTTGCGTATGCAACTTTCTATGCCTGTGATGCAACTGATACTCTAATAATCTGACACCATAAGACCTAGGCGCTTACAAATACAGATAAGGTTAACAAAAACATAAATTTAACCAATAAGAAGATGAATATTGCAATAAGTACCATGCATCTACAAAGAGTGCATATTGACACCCCCCACACCCACACACAACAACATGCACGCGCGCACACACGCACATGCGCGCACGTCCCCCCCCCCCCCCCCCCCCCCCCACACACACACAAACACACACACAGTGGTGGCAAATCAATTTGATGGGCAAGGGGAAGAAAGAACTGTGAAGAGGGTTGTTTTAAGAGATGCCTCGAAGGAAGACAGAGTTTGAACTACGCAAAGACACTGGGTGTTTATTCCAAGAAACCGGACCCTGAAAAGAAAAAGAACGATCGCCATAGGTTTTTAGTTCGAAATCGAGGGACTTTGAGCAGAGTGTTGTCGGTAGAAGAACGCAACTGCCTAGAAGGAACATTGAGAACTCTACCTATACACCTTGTACACAGCTGTAAGTCTGTCCTCAGTTCATGTACACATAATTGTCTGTCTACATTCCACATACACAGCTATCATTCTGTCCACGCTCCACATACAAAAGCGGTTTATCTACAATCCACGTATACTGCTATTAGCCGATTTCATTCCATGTGCACAGATATAGAATTACCCCACTCTATGCCTACAGCTACTAATCCACCCAACCCCCACATACAAAGCTACAAATTTACCCTTCTCAATAGATAAGCCGTTAATCCGACCCCTCCACTCCACATCAACATTAATCAAATTGCCCCCACTTATGTACAAAAATATTAACCCATCCAACTCAACTAGGCAGCTATTTTAAACTATCCCATCCCACTAACACAACTATCAATCTATCCCACTCCACGTACACCATACACACAACTATCAATCTGTCCCACCCACGTACATTGCTATCAATTTGTTTCACTCCAGGTACGACGTTATCAGCCTATCCTACTCCACACGCAACGGCTATCAATCTGTCCCTTCACTTCACGTACACATAAACAATCAGTCTATCCCCTTCACGTACACATCAGTCTATCCCACTTCACGTACACACAATCTGTCTATCCCCTTCACGTACACAGCTATCAGTCTATTCCACTTCACGTACACAACAATCAGTCTATTCCACTTCACGTACACACAATCAGTCTATCCCCTTCACGTACACAGTTATCAGTCTATCCCCTTCACGTACACAGCCATCAGTCTATCCCCTTCATGTACACAACAATCAGTCTATTCCACTTCACGTACACATCATCAATCTACACAGCCCCATTCACGTACACAACAGTCTATCCCACTTCACGCACACACAATCAGTCTATCCCCTTCACGTACACACAGCTATCAGTATATTCCACTCCACGTACACAGCTGTCAATCTATCCACATTCCACGTACATAGCTGTCAACTACATCTAAATTTCACGTACGTACACAGCTGTCAATCTATCCAAATTCCACGTACACATCTGTCAATCTATCCCACTCCACGTACATAGCTATCAGCCTATCCAAATTCCACATAAACAGCTAACGATCTTTAACACTTCGCCTACACGGCTATCAATCTATCCCATGCCACGTGTAAAGCTAACAGTCTATACCACTCCACGCCCACTTCTATCAAGCTATCCCACTCCATACACGTCTATCAATCTAATGCACTCCAGGTACACAGAGCCACCAGTCTATCCCATTCTAAGCTCGGCTATGCCAGTCTTGAATAAATGTTGAGTTGTATTTGCTCATTTCTCCAATTAGTGTTGCTGTGTAGATGTGTCAGGGACAGAATATAATGGGCAAGCTTGGAACCACCTTTTTTTTCGCGGATGTCTCCTTGTTTGCTCTGCGTGCTCTGTATTATCATTCCTGCTGCATATTCATCGCACAGTCCAGACCTTCACCCACACCACACCTGACTCTGAGGCAGGTATCATGTCCGTTTCTTCAGCCAGTACCAAAACGCAGCAAGCACGATCCACATGATTCTTAATTATCCCGTGTCGTCTGCTAGATTTTAATTATCACTCCAAAATCCTACAGTGGCCTACCAATGTTGTAGAAACACAATGAGTCCACAAGTCATTCATCATTCCGCTATTTTTTGCTAACATATGGCATTGAACAAATTCACTGTCCCCAAAATTCCAGGATAAAACAGTTTTTATCATATTCTTTTTTTTTTTTCACAGAGCCAGGGCGATATTCATATGTTCAAACTTTGTTCTACTAACTGACCTTTGCTGTTATCCCGAACTCTGACCTGTATAATGGTGTCGAAGACAGCACTCGTTTGGAGTTATGGGCCTATAATTCTTTCATCATGGGAGGGAGAATTGCCCTACTTGTTAGCTTTAATATTGTCAAACGCTCAACGTTCACGGCTATCGGTCAATCCAAACTCCACACACACAGCTAGCTGTTAGTCCATTCATACTCCGTTTTACAGATTTTAATCTGTTCACACTCCTCTCACTCGGCTATAAGTCTAACTACATTCCACGGACACAATCATTCGTCTGTCTATATTCATCTACAATGCTACCAGTCTATCCATACTCATGTGCGCAGCTACTGACCTATCCATTCTCCAATGTGCCAACCAGTCACATTGTCCACCCTAACTTACACAGCCACTGGTCAACCCACTTTCCATGTACACAGCTATTGGTCCTTGCACACTCCACGTAGCCTACATAGCTATCAATGTGTCCGTCCACATTCCACATACACGGCTATTACTCTATGTACACTCCATGTACACAGTTATCCACATTCCGTGTACAAAGTCATTAGTCTGTCCAACTCTGTGTAGAGAACCACGTGTCCATCCACGCTCCGAGCGCACAGTTATTAGTCTACCGATACTCTGTGTGCACAGCGTCATGTCTACCCACATTCCATGTACACAGCCGACAATCCATCCACTCTACGTGTACACAGCTATCCGTCCGTCTGTCCGCACTTTATGCACACAGCTATCCGTCCGTCTGTCCGCACTTTATGCACACAGCTATCCGTCCGTCTGTCCGCACTTTAAGTTCACAGCTCTTTGTCTGTCTACACTCCACGCACACAGCAATCACTCAATCCGTACTTTATATGTGCAGCTATCAGTTTATCCACACTCCATGCACACAGCTGTTTAGTCCATTACCCCTCTACATACAGGGCTGTTACTTGCAGTGCACTCCAGTGCGCATGACTTTGTCGATCTCGCTGCATGTGCACAGGTTATCAGACTAGTCCACTCCACACATACAACTTTCAGTCTATTACACTTCCTGTATACAGTGTCAAACTCGTTTTATTCACACATCTATTATCTTGTTCCATGTCCAGAGCTATCAATCTATCCTATTTCACACACACACACACATACATGCGCGCGCGCGCGCGCGCGCGCCTGCACACACACACACACACACATACAAACACGCGCGCGCGCGCACGCCCACCTGCTAATTTCTCCCACACACGACACACACAGTCACCAGTCCATCCTGTTTCACGTACACTTGTGTCAACCCATCCCAAATCACATCCACAACTATCAATCTTTCTCAGTTCACGTACACATCTGTTCATCTCTCTAACCCCACACCCACATTTACCAACTTGTTCTTCTGCATGTAACAGCAATTAATCTATCCCACTCAGCTACACATCTTTTAGTCTAGATGTCCATCCACTACACAGCTATCAGTATATTCCACTCTACGTTATCAACTGTCAGTTGTACCCCATTTCACATACACAGCTATCAATCTACCCTATTCACGGTATAAGCTATTAATCTATCCCATTCCATGCACACAGCTATTAATCTATCTTACTCCACGATACAGCTATCAACTTATTCCACTGCACGTACACAGCTATCAGTCTAACCACACCCAACGCATTTTGTCATCAGTCTACCCACTTTCCAAGTGTTGAGTGATGTGCCTATCACACTTCATGCACGCAGCTCTCAGTATATCCAAACTCCACGCACACAGCGCTCACTTTCTCTACACTTTGCCGTCCACATCCCATATGAATCATCAATCCATCAACACTACACGTGCACAGCTTTGTGTCTATCCCAATGCATGCTCACAGCTATCAAGCCACCAACCTTCGGATACACAGCTATTGGACCATCTACGCTGATATTGACAGCTATTAGTCCATCCACCTCATTTGACTGGGCTCCCCCCTCTCTAGCAACCTCTCTTTTGAAGCCGAGCTGAACATGCGGATCAGCAAGGCAGCAACAGCGATGGCCCGTCCAGCGAAAAGAGTCTGGGACCAACACCATACCAACGTCTGGGACCAACACCATGCTAACGTCAAATACCAAGATAAAAGTGTACCAGGCCTGCGTGCTGAGCACTCCTCTATACGGAGGCGAGGCAAGGACGCTGTACTCTCGACAAGAACACAGACTGAACACTTCCACCCTGTGCTGCCTCAGAAGACTCCTGGGCATCACTTGGCAGGACCGCAACACCAACAAGGACGTTCTGGACCAGGCAGGGATGCCTAGCATGTTAGCCATGCTGACACAGAGACGCCAGCGCTGGCTTGGCCACGACAGCCGCATGGACACGCGGTCACATCCCAAAGCACATGCTGTGCCGCAAGCTGGCAACAGGCGCTAGACCCACAGGACGGCCAGCCCTACACTACAAGGGCGTATGCAAGCGTGACTAGAGGGCAGGCAGCCTCAACCCGCAGACCTGGAGACAGCAGCTTCAGAGCGGATCAATTGGCGGTCCACCATCAAGGCCGGCATCAAGCAAGCAGAGCAGAGGAGAGAGGCCCAGTGGGAAGAACGGAGGAGCCGCAGACGGCAATTAACTGTGTCGGCACCAGCAGACACTCATGACCGAGACTTCACTTGCAGCAGTTGCAACAGTCTGCCGCCTTTCAGCCACAGCAAGGGCAGCAACTCCAAACTGAGTGATCCACGGTGCACCACCATTGTCTCTCGAGACAGACGGATGCCAACAAAAGTCCATCCATACTCCATGTGCACAACTACGAGTATATCCAAGCTGAATGTACACAGCTATCAGAATAAGCACACTCCCTATACACATCTACTGCTGTATCCACTCTTCACACGCAGCTCTGTCAGTCTCACTCTACGTGCACTGCTGTCAGACTATCCACACTTCACATACACAGCCTGTCAGTCTATACTATCCATACTCCAACTACACAGCCATTTGCCTATCCACATTCCAAGTGCACAGCTATCAGTCTACCCACAATACATTTACACCGTCAGTCTATCCACACTCCATACATACAACTATCAGTCTATCCACACTCTATGCACTACAGCATACAGCTACAGTCTATCCACACTCTATGCATACAGCTATCAGTCTATCCACGATACGGATACACCGTCAGTCTATCCGCACTCTATCCATGTCACGAACTGTCAAATGTTTCAGGGTGTGTGTCTACGCTCTGCGTGTTTTACACATGTGTGTGTGTGTGTGTGTGTGTGTGTGTGTGTGTGTGTGTGTGTGTGTGTGAGCGAGCACAGTTCGAGTCCCGTTAGCCTGGACTGAGAAGATTCTTTTTTTTTTTTCAAGAGCCTTGGAGGGAGGTCTTCGGTTGTGACCGCACCGGTAAGGTTTGGGTCCTCCGAGCCATCGAAGTGACGCTGTCTTGTGTCCTCGGTGAGGTGTCTGGTTCTCCAGAGCCTGTATAGTCCCAGAGTTCACTCACGGGTTTTGGTGAGTTATCAGTCTGTTGCGTGCGTGTCTATTTATTTGTTTGCTATTGTTTTATAGATATATAGTTATATTCTTGCTTTCCATTTCTAAAAACTTCACTTTAAGTTACAACTGGATTCAGAGAGAGGGGGGAGAAAGGAAACCCTTGTCATCCCTCGTCTCTTATTCTTTTCATTGTTGGTGTGTGACCCTCTGTATTGAATTTCATGCGTGAAAAGCTTCGTCACAGAAATGTGAAGATATCGTTTTGTACACCTCCTACTCGAATGATTGTATCGTTATATTCTTTTACGGTAAACACATTGTTCGATGTCGTGTAAATGTACCATGATACTATTGTCTGGGTGAAAACGCATTTATTTTGGCTTCTACTATTCTCGTTTCTTTTGGGCTCGTGTATATAAAAGGAAAGCCTTTGAAATCACTCTTGATTCAATACAAAAGTGGAAGAAAACATTGTAATAGCCTTATATTGCAGAAGGGGACTTTTATGGTAATCATTATAGTCAAGTAAGCGTTAACTTGCCCCACACTCTCTGAAATTTTCCTTAATATTTAACTTCTATAAGAGGAAAGGGCCATAACTTTTACATGGAGGAACAGAGCTGGGAAAGATTTCTTTATTTTTAGTCATCTAAAATATTCCCCTCCCTTACGGCAATTTCGCTTTGTCTCCAGGCCTTTCGCTCTGTTCTTGCGTATCAAATTATCCATCCCCAGTCCTCCTCTTCCCCTTCATCATCACCAGCCGTTCCTTCAAGGAAGTTATCCCCCTGGATATTGCGCCCTGGGACCTCCGTCTTCATGCCCACTTCGACGCCCCATGTTCAAGAATTCTTGTCTGCGCTCGCAGGGCTACATTGCCTGCGTGCGACCATCCCCTACAGTGTCAGCAGTTAACACTTTCCCGGGCGCTGGTGCTTGGACTTTTGGATACCTTTTCGTTTTGCTTTTGTTTGTTTGTCTGCTCACAACCTGTCCAGTAAGTATAATTAATTCATTCAGGTTCTCAGCATATCCTCATCCCCATACTCCTCATCATATGCGTTTTGATATATGTTGTTTCGTATGATTCTGTTGTTGTGTGATTTGAGTACAAAGTGTCATTAAATGTTGGAAATGGAACTCTGTGTTAGTGGGTTAGTGTGTTAGAGTAAGAGTGGGAAAGGGGTGTGGGTCTTGGTCGTGGGGAGCTAGGTCTGCGTTACAATCCGCAATATAGATACACCGTCAGTCTATCCACGCTCCATGCAAACAGCTTTCAGTCTACCCATACCCTATGAACATACAGCTTTCAGTCTACCCATACTCCATGAACATACAGCTATCAGTCTATCCACACTCCATGAACATACAGCTACCCAAAATCAGCCCACTTCATGTCAGCAGCGCAGCCTCTTCCATTCCATGCTCTTCCTTTCCTTCATTCCACCTGGGGGCTCGGTTCTGTTCGGACCATGGACGGTGTGGAGAGACCCCGGTCTGCACACACGAACAAGAAGACAGTCTGTCACACAATGGATCGGACGGATTCATTTCGTGTTGAGATTTTTTTTCTACCGCCACCCCCACCCCATCCTGCTCCCCTTTTTAGTTTTTGTTTTGGGTTGTTTGTTGTTGTTTTCGCATCAACAGAACTATTTACAGGTTCTTTATTTCTCTGATTAATCATGGCAAAGGATTAACCCCTAAAGGCTCGATCTGACACATGCCTCTGTCTATCCACACTCCATGCATACAGCTATCAGTCTATCCGCACTCCATGCATACAGCTATCAGTCTATCCACACTCCATGCATACAGCTATCAGTCTATCCACAGTACATCAGTCTATCCGCACTCCATGCATACAGCTATCAGTCTACCCACAATACACATACACAGTCTATCCACACTCCATGAATATAAAGCTATCAGTCTATCCACACTCCATGCATACAACTATCAGTCTATCCACACTCTATGCATACAGCTGTCAGTCTATCCACACTCCATACATACAGCTATCAGTCTACCACACGATACATATACACAGTCTATCCACACTCCATACATACAGCTATCAGTCTATCCACACTCCATGCATACAGCTATCAGTCTATCCACGATACATATACAGTCCACACTCCATGGATGTACGGCTATCAGTCTACCCATACTCAAGAACATACAGCTATCAGTCTATCCACACTCCATGAACATACAGCTATCAGTCTATCCACACTCCATGAACATACAGCTATCAGTCTATCCACACTCCATGAACATACATCTATCAGTCTATCCACACTCCATGAACATACAGCTATCAGTCTATCACACTATCACACTCCATGCATACAGCTACAGCTATCATATATCCACACTCCATGCATACAGCTATCATATATCCACACTCCATGCATACAGCTATCAGTCTATCCACACTCCATGAACATACAGCTATCAGTCTATCCACACTCCATGAACATACAGCTATCAGTCTATCCACACTCCATGCATACAGCTATCAGTCTATCCACACTCCATGAACATACAGCTATCAATCTATCCACACTCCATGAACATACTGCTATCAGTCTATATCCACACTCCATGAACATACAGCTATCAGTCTATCCACACTCCATGAACATACAGCTATCAGTCTATCCACACTCCATGAACATACAGCTATCAGTCTATCCACACTCCATGAACATACAGCTATCAGTCTATCCACACTCCATGAACATACAGCTATCAAAATCAGCCCACTTCATGTCAGCAGCGCAGCCTCTTCCATTCCATGCTCTTCCTTTCCTTCATTCCACCTGGGGGCTCGGTTCTGTTCGGACCATGGACGGTGTGGAGAGACCCCGGTCTGCACACACGAACAAGAAGACAGTCTGTCACACAATGGATCGGACGGATTCATTTCGTGTTGAGATGTTTCCTATCCCCCCCCCCCCCCCCCCCCCCCCCCCCCCCCCCCCCACCTTTTTTGTTGTTGGGTTTGTTATTGTTTTCGCATCAACAGAACTATCAACAGGTTCTTTATTTCTGGTTAATCATGGCAAAAGATTAACTCCTAAAGACTCAATCCGGCACACGCCTACAAGTTTATGTACACAATGAACCAGTTTCTTTACTAACTGATAAAGGTTCTGTTACAACCCTTAAGGAACTGCCCATATCGCCCCCCCCCCCCCCCCCCCCCCAAATCCCAGCCTAACTGCCGGCCCGACAACTCAAAGCATAGAAAGAATAAGGATGATTCTGTTAGTTTGTAGATGCCAGAATCTTCAGCTTGATGAAGGCGGGCAGATAAAGAAGAAGAAGTTTCAACATTCAACATGAGAACTATTCTAAAGCAATGGAATCAAAGTTGTACGATGCATAAACAATCTCTTTGAAGTAAATAAGTCTACCACCAAACAAAAAATAAAACATAATAATAATAATAACCCCTGTCTGTACGTGGAGGTCACTAGATTGTCATCCCTTGTTTCGAACACAAGTCCAGTATATATATAAAAAAAAATAATAATAATAATAATAATAAAAACCTCTAATCTTGGATTTAAGCGAGAAGCCTCCGCACTTTATTTAACCCTATAGAGACCGCACAGTCCATTCTTTTCGACGGGAATGCAGCTGGAGGTCCGACCACAGCCTGACAGTGGTGTGAGCACGGAAGGGTCAAGCAAGGATAACATGGACACAGAGAACTCCGAGGTGAGCATGGAGGACGAGGAGGGGTGGAATAACGTGAAGAATGCTGGGAAATCGGGGGGGGGGGGGGGGGGGGGGGGGGGGGGTAGTCCAAGGGCTATGTGTGGGGGGACGCACGACAGGGAAAGCAGGCAACAGGCTAATGATGTTGGGGGCAAAGGAGGAGAGTGGGAGGCGTTGTCGCAGGGGTATGGATGTCCCCTGTATAGTTCTTCCGTCCCCCCCCCCCCCCCTCTATTCCCATTTCCATCCTTCGAACCCCCCCCACGCCCCCCCCCCACACACACACACACACACACACACATACCCCTCCCCCCCCCCCCCACACACACACAAACAATAAGAAGACAAGGTGTTGTATTAATGACCGTTGGGACCTGATCCTAATGATACCCCGGAATACAAGAACAAGAAACTCAAAAAGGTTTCCAATAAAATGCTTTTCATCTCATTGTCATTGCAAAGGTCTTCCACTCCCTACTCCACCTTTCTTTCTTCTTTTTTTTTTTTTTTTTTTTTTTTTTTACAGAAACAGGGACATGAGAGAGAGAGAACCTACCAGCTTTTTTTTTTTTTTTTTGCTGTGATCTTCTGCTCAGTATGCCCTTGGCATATACTAGTCACATAAAGTTAAGCACAGTTTACATGTACCCGCATAATTTCCAAAATATAAAAGCCACGATTTTGAAATTGGGAACAGATTTAATTCATTATCTTGTTCCAACGTACATTGAATTTCATTGGGATCGAATGAACGGTTGTTGATTTACAGACAATTAAACAGAGGATGGGTCGAAATCAAAGTTCGCAAAATCTGTTCACACAAAATCATTTCAATAGTGGGTGTGGCCACCGCCATTGGCGAGACATTCCACGCAGCGACTCCTCATCGAGTTGACCAGTGTTCTGATGACCCTCTGAGGGATTCTCTGCCATTCCAGTTGCAGCATTTGGAAGAGATCCTGGCGGTCTCTGGGAGGTGGATGTTCTCCTTCACACGTCTCCCCAACTCATCCCACATATGCTCGATGGGATTGAGGTCGGGACTATACGCCGGGAAGATCATCCTGTTGATGCCGGCCTGCACAATGAAGTTTTCGGCCACCCGGGCCCTATGTGGCCGAGCATTGTCGTCTTGGAAGACTGCCATGGGTCCTATCCGTTGCATGGTCGGAACAACGAAAGGCGCCAGGATTTCATCCCAATAGCGGATGCCTGTGAGGTTTCCATCAATATGGTAGAGTGGTGTCTTGTGGTGGAGGCTGAAGGCACCCCATACCATAACAGATCCTCCCCCAAAGGCCCTGGTCTGGCGAACAGCTGCATCAATGTAACGTTCACCAACACGCCTCCAAACTCTAGTTCGGCCGTCATTGTGTTCAAGACTTAACCGCGACTCATCTGAAAAGAGGACCTGGGACCACTGTTGTTGGTTCCATCTCACATGACGATGGCAGAAAGCTCGGCGAGCCAGCCTATGGGCTGCTAGCAGTCGTGGTCGAACAGCTGGGCGACGTGATCTGAGGCCAAAGTGGTGAAGACGGTTTCGTATGGCTTGACGGCTGAGAGGATGGTGTTATTTGCCATACGAAGCTGCCTTTGGATGCTGGTGGAAGTGGTATCCCGCTGCAATAGGGCCTGCCTCTCGATGAAACGATCTTCTCTGGGAGTAGTCTGCCTAGGCCGACCTGACCGTGGCCTCTCTTCAACGCTGTTGGTCGCCCTAAAACGCTGATTCAGTCTAACAATAACTGAATGATGCACACCAGTCGTCGCGCCACTTCAGCCTTTGCAATGCATCTTGTATCCACGCAATCGCCCTGGTTTTGTCAAAGGTGCTAAGTTTTCTTCGTGGTGGCATGGTGAGAAAAAGGGCTGACAGTAACCAACCCCGCGCTTAAACAGCCAAAAGAAGGGGCATAAAAAACTCACTTGAGAGACTGCTCTTGCACGGGAAAAAAGAATTTTTCATTTTACACATCTTGTGTCGCCAGCAAGCTTGATGCAAAACAGGCACAGTTAACGCAACTTTGCACTTTTTATCCCCGCGCGGTAACGAGGTCACCAAGACCCCCGTGCGCACTACCAGTTGACACAGGCTGGATTACACACTGCTGTGTGAGATTCCATCATTGGTTGCCGCATAACAAAAAAAAAACAATGTTTTTTGAAGGGATGAATCAACCCCCTGTGTGCAAAGGCCTGTGCTTAACTTTATGTGACTAGTATATATCGGGACAGGCGAGCTGCACGAACACAGCAACCTGTCACAGACCGCTAACCCGCCAGGTAAAGGGGACATACAGACAGACAGAACAGATTTAATCACGTACACACGGAAGCCAACATACACAAGCGTGTGCGATCGGCAGTGTCAATCACACGCGCGCGCGTGCGCGCCCACGTACGCACACACACACGCGCGCGCGCACACACACACACACACACACACACACACACACACACACACACACACTACGAAAGAGGGGCACGAGGTCCACTCGATGCCTTGAAAAAATGGAAATGATCATCTTCGGACAAACCCATAAGACCCAGTGAGGTTATCGATGAAGGTCATAGCGTCAAGGAGACGGAGCTGATCTGCCATGGTAAAATTTGCAGAGGCAACACGAAAGCAGCAGCTACAGTAGTAGTAGATAGTAGTATTAGTATAGTAGTGGTGATGATTGATAGTAATGGTGATAGTTGTAGTGTAGTATAGTTTAGTAGTGGTAATAGTTTAGTAGTAGCAGTAATAGTTTAGTAGTAGTTGTAGCAGCAGCAGCAGCAAAGCAGTGCCACAGCTGCCGCGACCACTAACAGAACTCCCTGATATTTCTTTTCTTCTTCTCGAGTAATTCGACATAAAGTTCCCCAGTTTAACAGTCAAAGCTAAACCGACTCAGCAGTTTCAGCGGATAAAATGACCAACACACTCGCCTACCTTTTTTTCTTTCTTTTTTTTTCTTTTTTTTTTTTTTTTTTTTTCCCATCTTCTGTACCTCAGTGGGCACGGCAGCCATGCCGCTCATACCGCCCCCCCCCCCCCCCCCCACCACCACCACCCCCCCCCCCCTCCCCTCGTCCACGGCTGCAGCCGGTCTGCCCCGCCGCAGAAATCAGACCAAAGCCACAGACGCTGAGAAGACATCGAAACTGAGATCACCATGTGAGCAGGGCTTGAAGGGTCACAGACTTTGAGACTTTTTGTTGTTGTTGTTGTTCATCGATTCGTGTCGGCTGTACTTACACTTTCTTTTTCTTCTTTTTTTCTGTCCCATCTTTGGTGCCACCACAGTGCCATTACACCCACGCCGCTCATTCCGCCCCACCCCCCACCCCACTCCCATCCCCCCACCCTCGCCCCACTTCCTGGCCACAGCTGCAGCCCGGCCCGGCCCCCCACAGGCCCGACACCGGCAATCCACAGGGAAGAGTCGATGTCAAGCCGTCAGAGACAACCCACCAGAGGGGACACCGTACTGCCGTCGAGTCACTTCAGTGGTGTTCAGTGGCGCCTGTTCTGATCTAACATACGCGGGACACCACCTACCAAGCCCCCTACTGACGAAAATATATGGTTTAGTCGCATAAGTGAGCTGTCCCTCCGGAGGGCGCCCACCACGTCCGTCCTACAACAGTCCCCATAGACTTGCCGATACCAGTGATCGCGACAGAATCAAAGCAAGGCCACAGACGTGCAGAGGACACAAAAAAATGAGGTTTACATGAGAGTAAGGCATGAAGGACCACAGAATTTGAGACTTTTTGTTTTTTTATGCTGATGATCGAGGAGGAGGAGGCGGCGGCGGCGGCGGAGGAGGAGGAGGAGGAGGAGGAGGAACATAATGCCACGGATTTCCATTCTGGTCTGAGAGTGCATGACAGCTGTATTTTACGCTAACTCTCATAATGTATCCCGGCGTCAATGAAGCCCGAAAGATACAGACACCTGCAGTGTTGGTCAGGACATTTGAGCAACACTCTCAGAGACACAGCCGTTCAGTGAATAAAACTCGACTGTGCTGTCCCAGTCTTGAGAACTGAGCCCGTAGCAAACTCAACTCTGGGTAGGAACCGATCGGGGCAGAAAAATCCCACAAAGAAATGGCTCTGATGGGAATCAAACCCACGACCACCGAGCCGGAAGTCCGTGACGCTAACCACTTAGCACGGCGGCTGGTACCTAAACATTTAATGTGAAAATGGATGGAGGTGGGAAAGGCAGGAGTGGAGGTAAACGGGCGGGGATGCTTCGAATAGTAACTACACCTTGTTGTGATGAAACGCTGTGACGTTTCTTCGTTTTGTTTGGTCTGGTGTTTTCTTCCCTCCTCTTCGGAAGCCCCTTCGTTGGCTGGAATTCAAACTAATGTTCCGTGACAAATTGGTGACTGTAGATGTTGGGGGGAAAAAAGTTGCCATTTAAGCCTATATGCTGTCAACGACTATCATAACTCCACCATGAACGGTCCAGATTCCGGCTGGGAAAGGAAGGTAATTCATGCGTTGAGCTAGCAGCCCCACTATATAAAAATAAAGATCAACATGCTACAGAATGCAACACTGCAGAGAATACAAACATGATGGACCAACAGGACGACCAGGAGAGGAGCATAATTATGATGTTGACTAACCATATCCCAAAGGAAATAATAATCTACCGAAAACTCGGCTTGTCTCCCCTTACATACTGGTACAAATAATGTAAGAAGAAAAGAAAGGGGGGAAAAAAAAAAAAACAAACAAACAAAAAAAAAAAAACCAGCAACGAACAAACGCCCAAAATGACAGAAAGAGGGACAGATGTAATACAGAGATTACCCGCATTAACTTAGGTCAGACGGTCATAATCAGAAGTCGCGCAAGCATTCAGACACTACTGGAGGATGGAGATTAAAAAAAAAAAGAAAAGAAAACAGGCTATAAATTGTGTTTGAGAACAAATATCCGTCCGTGCCCTTACCCTACATGAGTTCGTTTCCGTAAAAAAAAAAAAAAAAAAATCGAAGTTGACCGATTGAAATCTAGTGCCGTAGTATGTTTACCTTAAAATTTTCAGATTATAAACTGTCTTTAGTTTTTAACAGAAAAAAATGCTCCTGTGAGCGTGGGGGTACCAAATAAAAACTTTTCAAAGCGAAACCTTGTTTATTCTTAATCTCAATTTTCAGAATATAAACTGACCTTAGTTTTTAACGGAAAAAAAATGCTCCTGTGAGCGTCGGGGTACGAAATGAAAACTTTCCAAAGCGAAACCTTGTTTATTCTTAATCTCAAATTTTTCAGAATATAAACTGACTTAAGTCTTTAACAGAAAGAAGCTCTGCATGCGTGGGGCTACGAAAGGAAAACTTTCCAAAGCGAAACCTCGTTTACTCTCAATCTGAAAACGTTGAAAAGACGGAAGATTTCAACAACTTACAAGTTACATATCAGTTTCCGAGCGATCTAGGTGGCTACATCAAGATCTCAGTTTGCTGGGATCAAAAAGGGAAAGTATAGTGTTCTGCTTATAGTGTCCACAATAAATGTGTTTGTAAATTTGATCATGTCAGATACTCATTTTTTTCCCTCCCCATTCCCTATTTTCATTTTTCTTCAGCTTTATATTCCGTCCAGTCATCCTTTGACGTCATTATTCCTCTTGTGCCCCCCCCCCCCCCCCCCCCCCAAAACGCTCCCCTCCTCCTCCCCCCACCTCCTGTACCATTCCTTCCATCAAATATAAAGTTTGGGTGTTAACATCGTCCAGCACTATAGGGTCCCTTTCCATGGTCGTCATTGCAGACCTGTTGCGGGTCCTACATATTTTCTGCATGCAAACGGACCTTGGTGGATGATGAAAAGAGCTCTCCTTGCTGGATGGGAGAGGCGGTTCGGGACTGGAACTGGGGTGGAGAAGGAGGAGATGAGGGGCCACTGAACAAAGACTGTCAAAATCCTTTCCGGACCTCCTTCGTACTCTTTTCTTCTTCTTCTTGTTTTTTGTTCGTTTGTTTTTCAAATGTTTGTTTGTTTTTTTTCAAATGTTTTAACCAAGAAGACACTCGATCCCCCTCTCACGTCATCTCTAATTTTTCTCTTTGGTGTGGGCAGCCAACTTCAGCATAAGTTATCCTTAAAAGTAGAGTCAGGAAGAATAATGTTGAATGCCAATGGATCATGCAAATCAATACTTTAAAGAAACAAAACATAAGAAAACCGACGAAAATGTACCTGACGAGAAAAAACAACAACAACAACAACAAAACAAAACGATATCTAGATTTTGAAACAAGACGAGAAGGTTGGAGTGGGGGTGATTTAGAAATCTTGTCAAGTACTGATGAGAAGCCAATATGCCACTGAAAAAAAGGAACGGTTTGTGTGGGAGTTGATTAGAGAGTCTCTCCATTTTTTTCCTGTTGTTGTTGTTGTTGTTTTAAAACAATTAATTAATTCAAAAACTCACCTTCTCATGTTTAAGCACGCTCACTGCCGACTGGCCCAAAGACTCGCTTCGACGTAGCGTGTTGACGCGGGAGCTTCGAATGCCAAGTGATAACCAGAGCAGAGAGTACGGCACAAGTCAACTAAATATTCTTCCGTTTTTCTTCTGTTTGTTTGTTGTTGTTTTTTTTTCGTGATAATAAACTGTGTCTTTTCGGTCATAGCACATCTTGAGTCAGACTTCCTTCATAAGAGATATCTTTTACTCCAGATACAGTACACGAAGAGAATAAGCACCAAACAGCCTGAAGTCTACACAGTCGCCATCTTCGCTCACGACGTGTGAAGAAATTGATACTCAGGTCTGTGTATCACGTGACAAAAACCCAGAGAGAGAGAGAGAGAGAGAGAGTCTTTAAAATGGCCCGTCGTAGATTTGTCCTCCACAAGTGTGCTCTTGAGTGTGCGCAAGCCCGCTATGCACGTGCGTTAGTGTGCGTATTGATGCTCGTAAAACCTCGTGCGTGCGCGCGCACGCGAGGGGTATATGTGTGTGTGTGTGTGTGTGTGTGTGTGTGTGCGTGCGTATGCGCGCACGCGCGTCTGCGCGGGGGGGAAAATTGTGGATATGCCAAATATCAGCTGCTCACACCCTAGGTTGCTTTCCTCCACATCACCATCTCTCCCTTCTGTATACTCCCATCCCTCAACCACCCACACTGGTGCGTTTACATGTACAAGCACACACACACACACACACACACACAGAGGTAAATTCACACAGAGATACGTTTTCACACACACACACACACACACACACACACAAACAGGCGAGTGCGCACGCACGCACACTTAGTCATCTAAAATTTACTCTGTGTGTGTGTGTGTGTGTGTGTGTGTGTGTGCGCGCGCGCGCGCGCCTGTGGACGCTCAGACCCAGAGTGGTACACTTTCGGCCATTTTTCCTCGCATCCAAGAGAGCCCCAGGACTGTCCAACGAATTCCCGCCGTTGCCTGGCACCACTAACCTCTAGGGTGTGCTATGAAAGGCCGACACACTCGCCAAGCAAGTGAATTCTCGCCACCTCGCGTGCATGAAACGCTACACTGTTGATGCCAACAAAATCAGGACATGCTTCACTCTTCAACGCAGCCCGTTTCCTGTCATTCAGGGTTTCAGAAATCTAGGTGTTGACTTGACTTCTTCCCCCCCCCCCCCCCCCCCCCCCCCCCTAGTTCCGTTGTAGTTAAGCTCAGGTATTAGGAGGCTGACCGAATTAAAGTCTTTACTGGCAATGTTCAGTACAAAGATGTCAAGTTTGCAATTCTCATTGAACATTTTTAAACAGCCACACCCTCCACTTGCCAACACTGCCTACTTCTTGCCATTTTGAGGTTTCAGAAATACAGGAGTTAAATTTCTCCCCTAGCTCCTTTTAGTTAAGCACGTGTATTAGGAGTCTGACCTTATCAAACCTTCACTGGCTATGTCCACACAAGGATGTTACGTTTGCAATTATCACTCAACGAGTCGTGAACTCGTGGACTTGTGTGTTCCACCCAACCTCTTGTTTCTGAAGCCTTGTTACGGGCCGTGCAGTATGAAATGGTCTGCTGTTGGTGGGGATCCTGCTCTTTGCCTTTTTCTTTTAAAACACTGGAGTAGGACGTGCTACGTTCCAATCAAATGGTCGAGTTCCAGTGTTTACTAAAGGCTGAAATATCATTGTGCCATATGGGTGATGCCGCCATCTCAATAGCAATGCAGCTCCTTCAGTTCCCGGTGCCTTCGTTGGGCTTAGGTTGTTCATCAGTTTCCTCACACTCCCTATACTGATGTTGATCTTATCCTTGGTGGATGAGTTAGAGGAATGGACGTTTACACCTTATCAGGAACCCCTTGCACAAATAAATCCATCCTGTAAATGCTGTCTTGAACCACCGATTTAACACCTCTGCCTGCCCTTTTGGATCTCACACACACCCACCCACCCACCCTCCCCCGACCTCTCCTCTTTCCCACTCCCACCTCATCTCCTCCTTTGCCGATTGCAGCTTGTTCAATGAAGATAAAATTTAGAGTGTAAAGAGTCGTCTTTCAAACAAAATGAGACAAAGAAAAAAAGAGAAAATGATAGCAAGGAAAGTGATATATTCAATAATATTAGAGAGAAAAAGAAAAGTAAGAAAAAAAAAAAAAGAACGATTTCAAAGAATAAAGAAAGAGAAAAATGAGGAAAGGCGAATAAGAAAGAAAGATAGGATTTGTTTTTTTTTTAAAAAAAAAAAAAGGCATAAAGTAAAACAAAAACAAACAAGCATAAAAAAATACTAGTCAGTTTCATGTGTTAATCCTTCCCTGGATTTCATATTTCAGTTCTCAGTGTGTGTGTGCTTACATGCGTACATGTGTGCGGTGTGTGTGTGTGTGCGCGTGTGTATTGGATTACATGACATTTTGCTGTTCAGCTAACATTACTGAGGATGACTACAGTTTCTTTCTTATTTTTTGTTTTCCTTTTTCTTTCAGCATCATTCCTCTTTCCATCTACTGCTCTTTTGGTATGTATGTATGTGTATGTGAGAAAGAGAGAGAGAGAGAGGGAGAGAGATCATATGTATGGGTGTGCTCAACCATACAGCCAATAGCCAAACTCTGGACACCAACTGCCACCAAACTCCTTGCAAAAATGAGAGAAAACATGAAATTTACACACACACACACACACACACACACACACATATATATATATACACACACACACACATGCACACACAGAATGTGAAATGATTTCGATGTATATTCCAACACAAAGAAAGAAGAAAATGAAATTGTGAACAAACTTGAACACCATCTCGTCAACATCATCCTGTGTTTGTGACAAATTATCATTTAACACATGTCAATCTTAAAACATGAATAAACATGTGCCTTTTGGTGTTTTTTTTTTTTTTTTACTCTACAACAACAGAATTTTGAAATGATTGTACAATGCACAAACAGAACAGAATATACATCTGACCATTTCAAGTGGTAATATACTAGTTTAAAAGTCAGAACTCTTTATCACAAAAGCTTGTCAGAACCAGTCATGTTTTTCACCAAAGAAATGAAAACCATGTTAGTAATCACACAAATACTTTAAAAAAAAATAATAATAATAACTTGTTCAACCCCAAAACGATGTTATACCTCTTTTAAAAAAATGCGTATGTTTTCTTTCGATCACAAATAACATGGCACGTTCAAACACTGTACAGAAAACAAGCGGTGGTACAGGTGAATAAAGGTAAAAAGCGTTATGGATGCTCAAGCCTCTATTCTCCATCAAAGATACACACCACATACTATTACAACACAGACACTTGTGCGTTTTGTTGTTGTTTCATCTAATATTTCCCAGCAAATATTATATTATTTGTTTTCATATCCCTATCACTGATCCTTTTAAACAAAATCTGAAAAGGCATTCTCAGCTCAGCTTTTTTTTCCCTGAGAACAAATGGCATGTTTATAGAAGCTACTGGTTCCCTATACATGCAAATTTCTTTTTGCATACACACACCCATGCAGGTGAGCATGGGCATGAGTGTGTCTGTACACATGCATGTAGCTGCGGGTGTCTCTAAATGAGTCATTTTTTATGTGTACATCTCATGGGTGTTGTGAGTGTGCATATAACCGGTTGCTTTTTAGCAAAATACCCTTCTTGTTTTTCATTATCAGAGTGCCAGCACTCCTGTGACGAATCTTGCATGTGCTCAATGCCAAAGTGAACTGAAAAAGTGAATGAAGGGAGATAACTATTGAAGAGATGCTGTGGATGACCTGAACACAATTCAGAGACCGTCACAAAGCACCTGTTCTACAAGTAGTCCACAAAGCATTTTACAGGGCATTGAAGATAAAGATTTAAACATTGTTTTACTGGGCAATGAAAATAAAAATCACAGCTAAAGTCGCTTCAGAACAAAAAAAATAAGACAGTGGTGACACAAACATCTGCATGTAGATCACACTGGATCCATTCGTATACATCATACCTAGGCACTCACACTTGGGCACAAACACGTTTACACACACACAATCATGAATTTCCTAAATAATGACTTTTCTTCTTCATTTTTTCTGTTTTTTGCATGAGCCTCAAAGGCTGTTGATAGCGATTCTGATGTAGGAACACCAACAGCACAATGATCAATGTAGTAAACACTGTGAGCTTTAATACATTGTGTGAATATGTGCGTGTGAAAAAAAAAAGGTAAGTTTAAATCTAGTCTATATTAGTTGCATTCAAAACTTATTTAATTTGTGTGCACATGAGTGTGTCTAAAAAAAAAGGCAAGTTTAAATCTAGTCTATCTTAGCAGCATTTAAAATTAATTTAATTCAAAAAACATCTCAAAAATCGCAAACAATGGGAAACAATGAGGAAGAATATAATCAAGTATCTTCTTGTCTCAACGGTTTTAATTCACAAGGAAAACAATTGTAAAAGGCATAAGAAGATCTACACCACTGAAGGTATCTTGAATGGCAAAATCAACCAATCAATTAATTTTTCTTTAAGAAATGTTTAATATGGCAAAAAAAAACCCAGTTACATATATCTTTTAAGAAATCCTTGGCAGGACAACTAACATATAAGTAAATGCATGTGAAATGTGTGTGCGCGTGTGTGTCTGCAGGTGAACGCATGCATGTGTGTGCACGTATGTGTGTGTGTGCCTTTGTGTGCACATGCCCACATACTCATGTGTTTGTGCATATGTTTGTAAGCACCTGCTTGTGTCTATTCTTGTTACATATTCTAATTACAAAATTCAGCTTGGATTTTTTTTTTTTTTTACAATCCGATCCAATAATGGAACATTCAACATTGTACTATCTTTAACAGGATAATCAAGCCAACTTAATGTTTCATGAAACTTTTTCCCGCAAATCTGAGATACTCAGCAAAAGTGCAGGATAATTTTAAAGATTTCCTCTTCTGTTTTAGAATGTTTCATCTATTGGTCCAAATTCGGTCAAAACAGGTTCACAGCTTTGGCTAAAAAAACAACAACTGATGTGTACAGTCTAACACACACACATATACCTCCCTTACCTATCCTTACAGTACTAAAAATGCAGCATTATGTATTTAACATTATACACTTCAAACTCTGTAAAAAGAAAAAAGAAAAAAAAAATTAATGCATAAATAAACAAAAAAACTAACTGTTTATACACAGCAAAATCACACACACACAACACACACACACACGGTTAGCGATGGTACTAAACTGTTCAAGAGCTGATGTCCAATAGCTGTAAAAGCAACAGTGCAGACACAAGCAAACAAAAAGAAACAGAAGTAACAGAGCAAAGAAAACACATCTCAATATAATGTTCACAGAAAAGGAATAGACTTCAAAACTGGGTATTCAAAACAAAAAACCAACAAATGTCTTTTTGTGCAACAAACCATACCCATGCAGGCTGTGAATGTGAAATAGGCCATCTCATAAATGTTGACAAGAACAATAAAAGAAAAGGAAAAAAAAAAAAAAAAATATAACAACAATCTAACAAGCAAGCCATACTCCATCCAAGCAAATCTTCATCCTCACTGCCTATTTTACTTTTTTTGCCCAAGCAATGGTTTTCAACTGTTCCTGCAGCCAGCTGGTCACAGATTGAGCAGCAAGCTTCACTGCAGTCCAGGTGATCACAGGGAGCCTTTTCAGGGCTGTATTCACACAAAGAAACTTTCTCACAAAGTTGGGGCCATGTCAAAATCTGAACAAAAGCAGTATGCCCTTTACAAAAAGAAGCACACAGTTGAATTGTTTACAAAAATTGATAACGAAAGAGCTTATCTTTTGACATCCTGAAGGTGGATAATGCTCAGCAGTGTTGGGGAACCTAACATCCAGCGTGATTTATCACTCAGAATGAAAAAAAAAAAACAACCAGTTAAAAGTAGAGATAAATGTAACGGTGCCAGGAAAAGGTTCATAAAAAAAAAAAGAGGTAAGGCCAAGAGAAAGTTTGTTTCAAGCAACATGGCCCAAGTTATCTGCTTAAGTAAGCTGGATCGTAGTTATTCCCTTCCTTCCCCTGAGCAGAAAGTTTGACTAAGGCCTTGGTTACAAGACATTGTTTCAACCTGAAATACTGATCACAAAGAGGATCACACAATTTAGCATAATGTGGATTTTAATGCTGCTTCTTTTACAATATGTCACAAGTAAAATACCCATGGCAAAATGTCACACGATCAAGCATTGCACCACTGACTGCTCAACTGTGCACAAAAAATGAATTATCAATTAGATCTGCTTGTTTTGGTCTTTCATCCCTATTTTTTTTTCATTCTTCAATACTGTGATCACAGTTAAATTGTTAGGAACAAATTGATCCCCAGCAAAAATTTCACCATGTCAAGCCCCCAAATCTGAGGCAGATGTTTCCTGTTTTTGTATACTAGGCCTTCTGGATTGCCAAGTGACACATTGTCACATATCTACCTGCAGCCCTGTCCTTTGCTCAAAGTGTGAAAAACAAAAAAACTGGGTCTGTTTCCCCACACTACAGCATGTCACAAAATGAGAGCACATGTGATATATAGCTGAAACCTTTTTTCTTACAAAATTATGTTGGACATGCAAAACAGGAAGCACTATGCTGCTCACTTACATCATTAACTCATTATGTTGGGGGGTTTTTTTTTTGTGACTCTTATGAAAGATTCCTGCCACTCCAACAACAAATTCACATGATACGATACTTGCGTTTTTTGTCACTATTTTTCAGATGACAAGGATATCATATGACCAAAGTGACTATGCCAGAAAACTGATGAAAAGGGGTTCTCAACATGTTCTATATCTGAAAACTGATTCTTGACATTTTCCAGGCTGGAACTACAAGCAATGGTGGGGACAGGTAAGGGTGGGGTGGAGGATTATCTTCCACATTTGTAAAATTTGAGGTGGGGGTGGCTCTAACCAATTTTCTTACCGAAAATGCCCTTGATTTTCATCATTATTACAAACATCAAGCAGGCCCGCTTTCCCTTCTTTTTCACACGACTCGAATAATGATATATCTTCACTTTCATCTTTTTAATTCTCTAGCATTGTCCTTACCTGCTGACATACTGAACTATAAAATGCAGAAGAGAAATCGCAAAAGGTCCAGATGATGATAAAATCAGGTTTTGACCAGCCTGAACAGGATCACATTTTGCCACAGGCAAGTCACTTCATTCTTTGAAAGGATGATGTTTAAAGCAGTTTGACAGCTATTGACAACTCTACTCACAGGCGATTTTCACATTTCTTTTTTCTGGGCTGGAATTAACTTTTGGCCTGAGCTTGAAAAAAAAATGGCACTCCATGAGCTGAAAAAAAAAAAACCTAGTGGGAATATTTCCCAGGCATTAACTGAGCAGCACAAATTTTGGCTGGGCCTGCATGGCAATTTTCAGATTTTCTATAGGCTGGATTTCCACCCTGAACCTGAGAAGTGGCATCCCCATGCTAATGAGCACTTTTCCAGGAATTAATATATGGTCTGCTCTGTCAGTCATAATTTCTCTGTGAGTGTCATTTTTCCGTGCAGTTCGTTTTTCTCCAGCAATGAAGAAAAAAAAAAAGAGTAAGGTGAGCCGCAAAATTCTGGGTCGGTCTGTTGACTGGAAACAAATTTTTTTTTAGCAGCCTAAGGGCAGATATATACTGTATAATGAACAGCTAGTGCCCCACTCTAAACAGTGTTCACATATTTACTCCATAGTCACCGGATAACAATGAAAACCTGACAAATTATGCACTATGAAGCACAATATGTACAGACCTTCTAGAACAAAGGCAGGTGAAAAGAACACAATGGCGGAAGACATCCAACAAAAGTAATGGGTTAATCATTTTACTGACAGTCCACACCCTCTTCTACAGTGATTCTGTATGTGAGGTAGGGTTTGAACTGCTTCCAGCCCCTGACAGGTAGGTGAGAGGAGAAGTCCCAGAATTTCAAAAAGTTGAAAAAAGCACTGTTCTCTACATCCACATCCTAATCCTCATTGCTCCTTTACCAAGGATTAACACACTGCTAAACCAAGGGAGGCATGGAATAAACAAAATCCCAGTTCTTCAAAAGTTTGGAAAAGATAGCAAACAAAGCAAAAAACAGGCAATAAATTAAAATTCCACACTTTCGTCCTCTTTGCCCTTTCTCTCTCTCACCATTGAATGGAAGAATAAAGACAGCAAAATCCAAGTATTTCAAAAATTGAAAAAAGAAAAAAAAACATGCAGGCGAAATCATTAACAGACAATGTATCCACAAATTCTTCCTTATTTACTCTTCTTCTATGTGCGATATCAAGGACTTGATTAACTTCTAGATACAGAAAAGTACGAGAATGCAAGTTTGTGCATTTCAAAAGCTCATAAAGAAAAGAAAAGAAAAAAAAGACATAAAGAAAGAAAACGATCTCCAACCAGCCACCATATGCAGTGGTAAGCACAGTATGCTGTGGATGGGGAGATTTAGGGCTCGTGTCTCATTACACGCATTTATTTTGGAGATATTCAACTACCCTCCTCACTCCCCCAAATATCCCCTTCACTGGAGCTGCCTATGCCATGGGTTCCAATGGGAAGACTAGAACCACACAGATGAACTTTCATTCACTATTGGGATATGTCTGTAAAAGTGCCACTAATATTTCCAGATGAACACTGCAGGTGTGTACACCTCTAAGGCCTGGTAGGTGCAAGGTTATGTTATGTAAGGAAGGACAGAACACAGCCTTGTTAGTCTCAGATCCCATGGTATCATCATGATCAACCTTGATCATCACAACAACAAAAAAAAGTCAAATTCTGTGACCTTGGTTTCAGTTTCCCATCCACATCTATGCTTCTGGTGAGTTTGTGTCGAAGTACAGTATTTGGGTAGTTCATGAAGACTGTTGCTGAATGGGCATGGTGGCTGTCCTTTGGAAGATGGCCACTCACTCATGCTGCCATCATCAGTACAATGCTTAGTTGATGGTGTCCTTCAAGTGTTGATTCAGGACGGGCATCACCAAAGCCTGCCTTTTAAGCGACCTGGCATAGAGGTGGGTTGCCTCAAGACAACCTGATGTTAACTGCTGCCTGTGGACTGCCGCTGCTGAGACTGTAATAGGTCGAGGCTGGTGTGGGAGTCAAGCCAACAAGAGGCCATGGAAGATAAGGCCAAAAACAAGAGAAAGAAAACCAACAACAACAACACAAAACCAACTAACAAACAAGTAATTCACTGACTGACTATCCTCACACTCATCCTCACTGCTCCTCCTATCAGGATAGAGGTTCGATTCGTTTCTGACACAGGTAGATGTTGAAGAGGCAAAGTACCAGCCCGTAAAACGTTAAAAGCAAAAGAACATACAATGAAATATCCAGCTAACAAACAACAAATCATTCACTGCTCTTTCTCTGGGGGCAAGGGCTGGATTCGTTTCTGGACCCAGGCAGGCATGGAGGAGGGCGAGGCCCAGGCCAGCGCGAGGGTTGTAGAGGACAGCAAACATGGTGGTCTTGGCCAGGACAAGGAGCAGAAGGATCTGCACAGTGCTGAGGTAGGAGCCCAGGATCCAGAGATTGCACGCGTGCACCACGATGTCAAAGAGGGTGCCCAAGATGTTGTCCATTTCCACACCCCCTTTCTGGGGGCTCTGGAACCAGTCCAGGGAGCTCCAGTTCACAATCTGCACACAGTCAGGCCATCTTGATTAGGCTCCAGTTCACAATCTGCACACAGTTAGGCCATCTTGATTAGGCTCCAGTTCACAATCTGCACACAGTTAGGCCATCTTGATTAGGCTCCACTTCACAATCTGCACACACTTAGGCAATCTTGATTAGGCTCCACTTCACAATCTGCACACAGACAGGCCATCTTGATTAGGCTCCACTTCACAATCTGCACACAGTTAGGCCATCTTGATTAGGCTCCACTTCACAATCTGCACACAGTTAGGCCATCTTGATTAGGCTCCACTTCCCCAATCTGCACACAGTTAGGCCATCTTGATTAGGCTCCACTTCACAATCTGCACACAGTTAGGCAATCTTGATTAGGCAATTGTTTCACCATTCATTTTTGATTCACCCATTTGTAACCCTACACACAGCTGAAGCAATGTAGGATTAGCATGTCATTCATGTCACAATCTCAAAAACATCCCCTTTGAAGGGTTTTCTTTGGGGTCAGTTTGATACAAAATGATTCAGATTTTAAGATTTGGCATCATTTTAGCTTTATAAGCGTGGAGAATCATGTTGGTGTTGGCATGGGTTCTCTACCACAGTCAGATGTTTTTATTTCTCTGACAGACAGGCAACAAAACTGGATCAACATGTAAAATACATGAGAATCCACATCCTCTCACTCACAATGGCTCCATGACTACTCATTGTTGTTAAAAAGTTGGCTTATTATGTCCTGTGTACAGTGGATCAAGACAGGTATCTCTAAACACCACCAAAGTGACTCAGCGGCAGTGGAGTGACTGTTCCGGGGGTGTCTCATGATGGCTCCCTTAGGATTACTGATGCTGGAGTTGCAATGGCACAAACATGGGTGTGGTTGTGTCTTGGGGAACATGTACAAACAGCATAAATGTACTGCCCTGGAAGGGTGCAGAAGATGACAGCAAAAATTAAATAAAGTAAAATAAAATAACAATGAATAAATATATGAAGAAAAAAATAAAACCCAACATGTAAATTGCTTGCTGGCTGACAATGAATAACAGGAGCTGATAATAGCTATGATGTGACTGGTGGGTGGATGTGACAAAAATTAATCACTGTTGTTGCTTCTAATCTGAATTTCTTTGGAGGTTCCACTGAACACTCTCTCTCAATCTCAGTCTCCCTCTCTAACATACTCATCACCACTCTTACATTTACTTACGTGTGCATGTGCGCGCGCGCGCGCGCACACACACACACACACACACACACACACACACACACACACACACACACACACACACAATATGTCTACAAACAGTCACAGACAGAGAGAGATCTGGCCATTCCTCAAGCTAAGGTGTGTGTGTGTGTGTGTGTGTGTGTGTGTGTGTGTGTGTGTGTGTGTGTGTGTGTGTGTGTGTGTGTGTGTGTGTGTGTGCATCAGTGTGTGCATGTACATGTGTATGTCTGTGTGTATCAGTGTGTGCATTTGCATGTGTATGTCTGTGCTTATCAGTGCGTGCATGTGCATGTGTATGTCTGTGTGTATCAATGTGTGCACGTGTATGTGTGTGTACAGAAGTGCTTCTGTGTGTGTGCATACATGTATGCATGCTTGCTTGAAAATGTGTGTGTGTGTGTGTGTGTGTGTGTGTGTGTGTGTGTGTGTGTGTGTGTGTGTGTGTGTGTGTGCATGCATGCATGTGTGTGTGTGTGTATGTGTGTGTGTGTGTGTGTGTGTGTGTGTGTGTGTCTGTGTGCGTCTGTGTGTGTCTGTGTGTGTGTGTCTGTCTGTCTGTTTAGTTTGTTACACATCATAAAATTAACTGGCTTTAACATCAAATCATTAACGCATATCAATGCCCTCTTAATTGATTTACATGGTGTACCACTATACTCGGGACATGTTATCGACAATGGTCTGTGCAGATTAACCTTTTGGCACTGGTTTGAACAAATAAAGACCAACAGCCTCATCACAGTCAATGTGATACAGACATTCTATTGTATCCAAACAAGTTGACAATGGTTATTACTACACTCTAACAACAGCAACAATTACACAATTGGACAAACAATGGCTTTACTGTAAGCATGTTTTTAAGCCATTCACCAATGTCAAACTACGAAGAGCCTAATCTAGTTATAGAAAAAGTGATGTAGAAGAGGAGCAATACAAAAATGCCCTTGATCCTGTTTTCATAACAGCAGTGGTTCACTTAAGTTAATGGTGCTCTGGCCCTTCTAAAGATTCCCCTTTGTCTGCTGCTCAGTCACAGTGACGCTGTGCGACCCTGATCATACTCTCCACTCACATTAAACTGGGAAACGAAGAAGCAAAAAACTAGACTGCTTTGACCCTTCTCTTCACAAGATAGATAGACGCCTGAAACAGGGTCGTTTTCATTCAGTGGCAGTCTTCAGATTCATAAAATAGTTGAAAACTGACCCGATGGAGAACACACTGGCCTATGAAACGAAATAATCTCTTGTCCGCACTTCGAGTTATTTTCTTTCTTTCTTTCTTCAATTCATATTTGTTGCTGTTGTTGTTGTTGTTGTTGTCTGTCTGTCTGTCTGTCTTTCTATTTTTTTTTCACCTAGCCCTTTCCACCAGACTGTATGTAGTTGTATTAGGACCAGTCTTTCAGACATGACATAAATCAAGGTTCCATGCAAAGCATACACTTAATGCAAGAATTTCATACTGAGATGTCTGCAGTTACTAGGCAACTATGTCTAAAATACAATGAGATACATTACAACACTTCCAGTTGATCAGTAACATGGTCAAATGATCTTTATCCTTGAAATGTTTTACTTCTTCTTTTTCAAATAAACAAGTGTGTGTGTGTGTGTGTGTGTGTGTGTGTGTGTGTGTGTGTGTGTGTGTGTGTTTAATGTCATCACCCCTGATATTGTGTCATTTTCTGCAATGCTCTGTCAGGCCACAAACAGCTTGAACAAGAACTGAATCTGGCAAAGAGCTTGAACATGGTTCTAATTCATGCTGCAGCTCAGACTTTGCACACCTTTTGGATTAGCTGAGCTGTAAATAACAAAATCTGTCCTTTGATAAATATTATACTTTGCCCAAGCTGACACTGACTTCACCCCTATCACTCCACTTGCTTCTGTCTCTCTAGTTCAAGCTGATAAAACACATTTTTTCTTAATGTATCACTCTACTTGCTTCTGTCTCTCTAGTTCACATCAGACAGACAGGGCAAAAGTTTTTAAAATAAATGTCATTATGAGGTGAACCTAAAAAGATAGATAAGTGAACCCATTGTGAGTCAGTGTCTGATTCATTCAGATGCAAAATGCCAATGTGCCATTTAATCTGATATGACTGTGTGTTATAAAATAACAGTGAGGATATTCAACTGAGAACAGCTGAAAAAAAAAAACTAATTCACAAAGTGATGAAATAAACAAAGGCAGAGAGACAGCAGCGACAGGATAAAAGACTGTAAGAGAGACAGGCTAAGAGTAAGAGAGAGATTCTGCACGGAAAACTGAAAGTAGTAGTAGCACTAACAGTAGCAGAAGCAGAATTAGCAGCACCGTAACATCACCACCAGTCTTGAAAATGTAGAAGAAGCAGTAGTAAGAAATTGGCCTTAAACTGAGACCAGCCAATTCTGATAACATGGTCACTGAATTTACACTGTAAACATATGCTGGCAGTAACAGGTATTAACTCTCTCTCTCAGCCCTGATATGGCCCTTTGCAGTTGACTGGGCTATAAGCAATCTTTTCTCTCACACACACACACACACACACACACACACACACACACACACACATTCTCTCTCTCTTTTCTTTAATATCTGATTCTGAATCAAACCAACATAAAATGAGAGGTGTCCCTTCAAAAGATTTGTGCCGATACTCAACATAACGGCAGGCACGATTTTCAGTTATAAGCCACAGATGCACCTTGATTTCACTTGTATACGAACGTCAGGCATTCTAAAATGAAAACAAAAGGGTCAACTAAAGCATGCCTTAAGTTTAACAGTTATTACCAGTATTTTACTGGCGTAGGTGAGGAAAAATCCTGAGAAAAGTACTGGTCACCAACATCGAAGTAATTTTCATTTGAACAGATGTTGGCGGTTGGGAAATGGACCCTTGCCATTGTAGCCCTTGATTTTTACCCGCTTGCTGTGACCAGGCTACAGGTTTTGTTAGACTCTTTTGCTTTTCATTAGTCTGCCCTACTGGTTTTAAAATAGACAGTACAACTGCCGTTAATGGGCACTCTCTCTCTCTCTGTTTTTCACCAACATTCTTGTTTCCTTTCTCTCACCAACTCTCTACTCTACCAAACTCAACAAAATAAAAGTAAAAAAAAAAAACAACGAACACAGAAAAAACAACCATGGATTTGATTCAGAAGACTCCAGGTTACATATGCCAAGGAAGCGATGGTTTTACCAGCATCTATTTCTTTGTTCATTTGGATGTGTCAGGAAGACCATGTAAAACTGCAGAACTAGTTTCACACTAAACTATATGGCAAAGCTGGATTATGGCCCAGAGAGAAACTCACTACATTTTGGTGCAGATCCCTTGAGCAGATCCATCTGGATGGTTGGATCCTAGATCTGTTCGACATGATGGCGTAAAATCTACTCATCTGATTTTAACAAAACTAAGTGAAAGACTGGATGTGGCCAAAGGACCAAGTCATTAAAATTTGGTGGGGATCTTGATCTAAAGGTGCATCAGGAATCTGTTCAGGAAGGTGATTTCAGAAATTACACAACCCATTTCAACAGAGCGTGTGGGAAAGATGGAATGGGGCCCATGAACAAACTCACTGAATTCTGGTGTGGATGGCTTTACTGCCACTCAAAATGTAACCTTACTGATACTGACCTACATGATCATCAATCACTTATGACCGTAGCATCTCTGCAGAAGGGTGGGGCAGATAACAAGGTACCACAGTCTGTTGTACTGTGTTTCTCATACTGGACAGAACAAGTTTACTCAAAAAACATGTTTACACTAAACTGTAGTTACTTCCCTTCAGATCTCTGCATACTGATTTACTGTTGTGTAAGACAGATTCAGCAGTCAATGGATTAAACACATATTGGTTGTATGATTTCCTTATGAAAAGACAAAAAATATCATTCAACTACGTGTGTGTTGATTACTTACAGAAAAGTCTGCTAATGAAAAACATCTCACCTGAAATTAAAGAACAAAAACCAAAACCAAAACCAACACAACAAAAAAAGCTCTCTCTACTGGTGAAATTTCAGTATAAGTAACTGAAGACTTTCACAAACATCAGCAAACCCGCAATGCCGAATGCTGAAAAGTTCTGTTCTTAAACTCACTACTGGAGCAAGAAGAAATATAGTCCATAAAAAAAAAACTTACCCTTTTGGCTAGGCGGGTCTTCTCCCAGAAGAAATAGTAATACAGGTGCTGCAACACATGCAGACTGATCAGCCAGCGTAGACGGCCCGTGTAGAGAAAGGCAACGACAAAGGATGACAGGCCATCCACCAGAAAGTAGTAGCGGATCCGAACCAGGTCCTTCCTGGGGGCAGCAGGCGGACCCGACAGAGCACGGCCATGTGAGCCAGCACATGATAGGCCTCCACGAGGAAGAGGAACATGCCTGCCGCACTCCAGCCAAGCTCCATCATGTTGAGTGGGACGTGGGGCAGAACAGTCAACTCTTCAAAATCTGCCAAACATTGTGAGAGGTTATTTCTTACTTTGTATATGGAGATTTGGGTAGATATCCATTACATATTAATTCCTATGGTACTTTTTCAAAATAGAGCAACTGATGGTGGATAACGAAGCAAAATTTAGAAAGAGTGGGGGTTAGTTACTGCCAAGGACATTGACAAACAAAGAAAGCACAGGACTTGATCTTTTCATAAGGAAATCATACAACCAACTGTGCTTTGTTTATCAATGTCCTTGGCGGCAACTTACTCCCACTCCTAAATTTTTCCTGGCACTTGTTAATGATTCTGGTTTAGACTTTTGATGGTTGAAAGGCTACCTCATAAAGCATATTTGATGCTACCCGAATTAGACAGACCTGGAAAACAATGGTGGGTCTCAAAGGAAAGAGAAATCTTGTGTTTGACTGGTTTTAATTTGTTTGGTTACAACAAGGTGCTGGAGACGTAAAAATGTTCCTTAATGTGTTTAAACTGAAGTTATTGATTTGTTCACCCATGAATGGGCTGGCACTATACAAGACCATGAGTGATACTAAAGCTATACAGATTCTAAATCTGTCTGTGAAAGAGAAAGATATCTTTCAGATTAGAATGCATACTGTTTCTGCACTGCCATTACATGAACAAGATCCAATTTGCTTCCACTGAATAACAACCTACAGAAAACAGAAAAGTACAAAGTCTGCCTATTTTGTCGCGATCAGGTAAAAAGAATGAACTTTTTTTTTTTTTGATGCTCCCTCTACCAAGACCTAGGAATGAATATCTCAAGGCATCCTGTGCTTCACACAGACAACCTGTCAAAGTATATTTTTCATGCGATAAACACAAGGCTAAGGTCAATTCTTTAGTTAGTAAATTACAGCTGACAATTACCACCACTCTAGTTTTCCTTGAAATGTTTGACTTCATTTGTATTGTATTTTCCTGTGTTCTCGACGTAATTGAATAACGTTATCTTCTTTTTTAACTCTTGTTTTTTGGAGGATGAATATCATAATGCTGTTCTGTTTTGTTTGAAATGACATTTGTATTATCTCCACCCCAGTCCTATCAACCCCCCTCCCCCTTTCCTTTGTACCTTGTATTGTGGCCAAGGCCTATGTACATCTAAACTTTTTGAGTTCAGAGCTGTCTTTTCTTCCCCTAACTAGAATCTTCCTCCCCACCCCCTCCCTCCTCCTCTCCCGTTCTTTTTTTTCTTTTTTTTTTCTTCTTCACGTATCCAGTGCTTGTTGCTTTGTGGAATCCTGTCACGTCTTGTCTGTCCAATAACCAAGCAGAAAGGCCAAAGTTTTCCAGTAAAATCTCTGGCTGAAGGCTGCTATGCAAGGGCCTATTTAACTGCTTTCTGTAGAGCGATATCCTGCCCCATTTGGAGGACTGAACAAATATATATATATATATATATGTATATATGCTGAACAAACAATTATTGTGGAAAAAAAACATGTGCAAACTAGCAATTCTTCAATCATGGAAACACTGACTTTGCAGATTGAAAAAAGAAAAGTTGGGTTGGGGTGGGAGGAAGCAAACAGAAATGAAAAGGGGACATCAGTATGTAAATGTTAAACCCTCTCTGCTACATATGGGGACTGTCAGTGGAGTAGTGTCCTGCCCGTTTGGAGGACTGAATGAATATATATAAATATATGTATATATGCTGAACAAACAATTATTGTGGAAAAAAAAAACATGTGCAAACTAGCAATTCCTCAATCATGGAAACACTGACTTTGCAGACTGAGAAAAGAAAAGTTGGGTTGAGGCGGAAGGAAGTGAACAGAAATGAAAAGGGGGACATCACAATGTAAATATTAAACCCCTC